>OZ010590.1:67382447-67509947 GCA_963932145.1 Acanthosepion lycidas | reverse complement strand
TATACATATACTCATATATATATGCATATACTCATATATATATATATATATATACGCATATACTCATATATATATGCATATACTCATATATATATATATACATATATACGCATATACTCATATATAATATATATACGCATATACTCATATATATACTCATATATATACGCATATACTCATATATATACTCATATATATACGCATATACTCATATATATACTCATATATATACGCATATACTCATATATATACTCATATATATACGCATATACTCATATATATACGCATATATATATATATACACGCATATACTCATATATACGCATATACTCATATATACGCATATACTCATATATATATATATACGCATATATATATATATATGCATATATACGCATATACTCATATATATATATACGCATATATATATATATATATGCATATACTCATATATATATATATGCATATACTCATATATATATACGCATATACTCATATATATATATATATATATACGCATATACTCATATATATATATATATATACGCATATACTCATATATACGCATATACTCATATATATATACGCATATACTCATATATATACGCATATACTCATATATATATATATATATATACGCATATACTCATATATATATATATATATACGCATATACTCATATATACGCATATACTCATATATATATACGCATATACTCATATATATACGCATATACTCATATATATATATATATATATATATATACGCATATACTCATACGCATATACTCATATATATATATACGCATACTCATATATATATATACGCATATACTCATATATACGCATATACTCATATATATATATACGCATATACTCATATATACGCATATACTCATATATATATATATACGCATATACTCATATATACGCATATACTCATATATATATATATATACGCATATACTCATATATACGCATATACTCATATATATATATATACGCATATACTCATATATACGCATATACTCATATATATATATATATACGCATATACTCATATATACGCATATATATATATATACGCATATACTCATATATACGCATATATATATATATACGCATATACTCATATATATATATATGCATATACACGCATATACTCATATATATATACTCATATATATATATACTCATATATATATACTCATATATATATACATATACATATACTCATATATATATACATATATACGCATATACTCATATATACGCATATACTCATATATACGCATATACTCATATATATATATATATATATACTCATATATATATATATATATATACTCATATATATATACTCATATATATATACTCATATATATATACTCATATATATATATATATATATACTCATATATATATACTCATATATATATATATATATACTCATATATATATATATATACTCATATATATATACTCATATATATATATATATATATACTCATATATATATATACATATACTCATATATATATATACATATATACGCATATACTCATATATACGCATATACTCATATATATACGCATATACTCATATATATATATACGCATATACTCATATATATATATGCATATACTCATATATATATATATACATATATACGCATATACTCATATATATACGCATATATATATATACTCATATATATATATACGCATATACTCATATATATATATATATACGCATATACTCATATATATATATACGCATATACTCATATATATATATACGCATATACTCATATATATATATACGCATATACTCATATATATATATATACGCATATACTCATATATATACGCATATACTCATATATATATATATACGCATATATATATATATATATATACGCATATACTCATATATATATATATACGCATATACTCATATATATATATATACACGCATATACTCATATATATATATACGCATATACTCATATATATATATATACACGCATATACTCATATATATATATATACGCATATACTCATATATATATATATACACGCATATACTCATATATATATATATACGCATATACTCATATATATATATACGCATATACATATATATATACGCATATACTCACATATATATATATATATATATATATACGCATATACATATATATACGCATATACTCATATATATATACGCATATACTCATATATATATATATACGCATATACTCATATATATATATACGCATATACTCATATATATACGCATATACTCATATATATACGCATATACTCATATATATATATATACGCATATACTCATATATATATATATACGCATATACTCATATATATATATACGCATATACTCATATATATATATATACGCATATACTCATATATATATATATACGCATATACTCATATATATATATATATATATACGCATATACTCATAGATATATATACGCATATACTCATATACTCGCATATATATATACATACGCATATACTCGCATACACATATATATACGCATATACTCGCATACACATATATATACGCATATACTCGCATACACATATATATAAGCATATACTCGCATACACATATATATACGCATATACTCGCATACACATATATATACGCATATACTCGCATACACATATATATACGCATATACTCGCATACACATATATATACGCATATACTCGCATACACATATATATACGCATACACATATATATACGCATATACTCGCATACACATATATATACGCATACACATATATATACGCATATACTCGCATACACATATATATACGCATACACATATATATACGCATATACTCGCATACACATATATATACGCATATACTCGCATACACATATATATACGCATATACATATATATACGCATATACTCGCATACATATATATACGCATATACTCGCATACATATATATACGCATATACTCGCATACATATATATACGCATATACTCGCATACATATATATACGCATATACTCGCATACATATATATACGCATATACTCGCATACATATATATATATATACACTCACATACATATATATATATACACTCACATACATATATATATATACACTCACATACATATATATATATACACTCACATACATATATATATATACACTCACATACATATATATATATACACACACATACATATATATATATACACACACATACTCACATACATATATATATATATACACACATACTCACATACATATATATATATATACACACATACTCACATACATATATATATATATACACACATACTCACATACATATATATATATATATACACACATACTCACATACATATATATATATACACACATACTCACATACATATATATATATACACACATACTCACATACATATATATATATACACACATACTCACATACATATATATATATACACACATACTCACATACATATATATATATACACACATACTCACATACATATATATATATACACACATACTCACATACATATATATATATATACACACATACTCACATACATATATATATATATACACACATACTCACATACATATATATATATATACACACATACTCACATACATATATATATATACACACATACTCACATACATATATATATATACACACATACTCACATACATATATATATATACACACATACTCACATACATATATATATATACACACATACTCACATACATATATATATATACACACATACTCACATACATATATATATATACACACATACTCACATACATATATATATATACACACATACTCACATACATATATATATATACACACATACTCACATACATATATATATATACACACATACTCACATACATATATATATATACACACATACTCACATACATATATATATACACACATACTCACATACATATATATATACACACATACTCACATACATATATATATACACACATACTCACATACATATATATATACACACATACTCACATACATATATATATATATATACACACATACTCACATACATATATATATATATATACACACATACTCACATACATATATATATATATATACACACATACTCACATACATATATATATATATATACACACATACTCACATACATATATATATATATATACACACATACTCACATACATATATATATATATATACACACATACTCACATACATATATATATATATATACACACATACTCACATACATATATATATATATATACACACATACTCACATACATATATATATATATATACACACATACTCACATACATATATATATATATATACACACATACTCACATACATATATATATATATATACACACATACTCACATACATATATATATATATATACACACATACTCACATACATATATATATATATATACACACATACTCACATACATATATATATATATATACACACATACTCACATACATATATATATATATATACACACATACTCACATACATATATATATATATATACACACATACTCACATACATATATATATATATATACACACATACTCACATACATATATATATATATATACACACATACTCACATACATATATATATATATATACACACATACTCACATACATATATATATATATATACACACATACTCACATACATATATATATATATATACACACATACTCACATACATATATATATATATATACACACATACTCACATACATATATATATATATATACACACATACTCACATACATATATATATATATATACACACATACTCACATACATATATATATATATATACACACATACTCACATACATATATATATATACACACATACTCACATACATATATATATATATATATACACACATACTCACATCTATATGCGCGCGCACACACACACATATATATATAGACACACATATGCACGCGCGCCCACACACATATGCGCGCGCACACACACACACACACACACACACATATATTATATATATATATATATATATATATATATATATATATATACATACACACATACACAAAAAACATTGTAAAAATCAGCTATCGTTGAATGGAGAACATGATAAAAATATAAACACAAACAGAAAAATAACCAAACACCCACATAAATCAAACCCACCTGTAACTGCAGAGCAATGCACAAATGCCCCTTTACTTACAAAACAATCTATATTAATAATTGACTTCCTGGACCAACACACATTACTAAATAAATAATCAGATCTCAAAATGCAGTCATGTAAAAAAATGTTTTTACTACACTACTTAAAAATAGAAAGCTGAAAAAAAATTTCTAGTAAAAATAGCATGAAAAATGCTAATATATGCACTATAAATAATGTACAGAAAGTAATATACTTCAAACTATGCTAATACTTTCAACAAATAAGATAAATTAAGCTAAATAATAAACAAATTAAACTACAGATGCACACACAAAATGTAATAATAATAATTTATATATATGAGATATATATATATTTACTTTTTGTGTGTGTGTGTGTAACAATTGAGGGACAGTGTGCAAAGTAACGATGACTCACCCAGCCAAATTCAAATTATATTTGTTTTTGAAAAGAAAGAACTTTGGTTAAATAAAAATTATGAGAGACAGACATTAGTCATGTTAAATATTTGTTTTACAAACAATGAAGCTTATTGTTTAAAGATCAAATAAAATATCATTTTACATAACACAAATAATAATTGTTTCCATATAATAGTTGAAAATTCATCTTTGTCTTTCTTCTATCTGAGCTCCTCCTAATGGTTCCAGAGGTTTTGCATTTGAACCAAATTTCTTTTAATTATTTAAAGATGACCTATTACCTAAGGTCACCTTAGTTTCATCCACCATACCTCATATATTTAGTTTGTTACTCATTACACTATCCCCATTTCACCAATTGTTGTTTTGAGGATGGCCATCATTTTTGGTGCAAAATTCAATCCAAATCTCAACCAAGTTAATCAGAACCTTCTGCACTTGCTATTCATCAGTAGTATTTCTCAGCTACACAAGGTAAACTGATTTCAAGTCAATGCTTGTCAAAGCTCCTGTCATTTTTCTCCACATACATCTGTGGTCTCTTTCACTAAGTGATATATCAATTCTTGAAAGTTCAATACTGGCTGGCCCTTATTTTTCATTGACTTTTCTACCACCATTAGCAGCAACAATCCACTTTATATCTTCTCTCCTCAGAGTATAAGAATACCTACTTCAATTCACTTCTCAAATTAAACTTTCACCACCCCCTACTAGTGAATGGAGTCTGTTCTTTCCAGAATCATTTCACTGTCCATATTTGCTATCAAATTCTTGTTATTACTCTCTTGGTTTGTGTCAGCAATTTCAGCGTTCACTCTTTGATTGTAAATTTATGGCACATTATGCTCCCCCAAACACTGTTTCCTCATAGAATGTAATACATTTAACTGAAGTTTAAATTCCATCTTATACACTATTCAATTGATATTACTTGTATTTTCTATACACTCTTTTTATCAACTGCTTTTATACTGCTTATCACACTCCAGTTGTTTTCTAGCATCAAAGTAATCAAATTGGTCATTTAATCCATATAAATAGGGCTTTCAGAGATGTTGATAGGTGCACATCCTGTGTCCCAGACACATAAAAATCTTAAAGGACATAACTAAAGTTTCCCATGAAAAGTAATACATTGCACATATTCTTTCAAATATTTTACTAGTTCTTTCTTCCTTCCTTTCTTTCACTTACTCTTTCTTTCTTGAGATGTGTGTGTGGCATAAAATAGATATTAATGTCACTTTACCAGAAACTTTCTTAGTTTGTTTATTTTTTTCTTTAATTATTTGAAAAGCCTGAACTCAATCGTTACTGTAAATACTTGATTCAATTGATAAAAAAATACAAAAAACTTTTGTTCTATCAATTTAAACTTTGTTTTATCATAATTCATAATATAGTTTCTTAAACTGTGATTAAGTGTAAATACTGCAAGTGATTCTGTATGATTAAATTTTTTGGGGGGGATGATGGAAAAAAAAAAATAAAAAATTTGTTCGTAGCCCTACAATTTAACACAAAAATTTATTAAAAAACTTTAGTTGGGACTCATTAAATTTCCCAGGAATGCACCCAAATCATCACCTCTTGGTCCTAGGGACTCACTACATTAAAAACCTATCAGTATCACTGGCTTTCACCCTTCCCATCTGTGGAATCCCATTAAAAAATTGCAGACAATTTCAATAGATTTAAGTAATATCACTAAGAATCTCAATTGTGTGTGAAAAAAAGGATCTTGCAGAAATCGACTCATTTTTGTGTAAAAATAGTCTTACACAAGCCCCAAATTCAAATTTCCACATTAGCATTTATTAACTAATCAGTAATGTTATCACAAACACCATTCTTGCTTTGAAAAAAGCAGGTGACCACATCTTTGTCTGCTACAAAAATTTGACAACTCATGCTAGAAAATGATTACCAATATTTTCTTTCTTAAAAATAGGTATTAAATAATTAGGAAATATATTTATTAACAAATAAACTTGTGCTTAGTTAATATAACTTTTAGCATCCTTGACCCATTGTTTTCTTATATCACAGAGTAAATTAACAAAAAATAGTTTTAAGTTTTTTGATAAACATTTGACCAGGAATTTTGTATGCAATACTTATTACTCAACCTTTCATATAATTACTGAGTACTTTCTCACAAATATGTTCTCATTTTTAAATTATATTATTCAACATAAAAACATACAAAAGATATATTAACAATGCAAATAGCAGAAGTAGTAACAACATTGATGACTGCTGGAAAATTACATGCATGCATAAAACAATGCTTTATTATGTGTGAAAGGCTGTATGTAATTAACTTATGTGAGAATGACGTATTTACAATGCAATTCATTTCTGTTGTGTTGTAAATAAAGAAAAACAAGATATTTTTCATTGAACTTTGCAAGAAATTAGTAACTAGTCTCCTTCAAATTGAAAGAAAAAGATTGCTTTTACTCAGTAACAAAAATTATTAAAATTTGTAGAACTATGAAGATCATTTTTCTTTGTTTTTTTGCACACTTTTCCATTTAAACACACCCTTTGACTTCTACTCTTCTTCAAGTCTTTTTCTATGTATTGTGTCCCTTCAGGACATGGGAGATCACGGTTCTCCACAAATTTCTGTCTTTTATAGCTCTTAGTAACATTTCTTTTTTTTTTTTTTTGCTCCCTTTCCTAATCCCTGTTCTGCCAACCATTTACACAAGTTTGTTATGTAGGTTATTTACTGATTTCTTCTGTCTCTCTTGCCTTCAATATGTCCAGTGAATATTTAATTTTTCAAAACCTCTTTCCTCATTATGTGACAGAGAGAGTCTGGGAAACACAGATGTATATTTTTTTTTTAGTGAAATTGTAGAAGATTTGAATAGCTAAATTAAATCAGAGTATTTTGTTTACTGATGTGGAAATTTGATCTAGGGCAGAAGTTGTGCCCATTGAATCTGGGTCATCAGGAGACAATGGAAATGGTCGAAATAATTTTTATTGATTAAATATTGAAATAGAGCTAAGTAAGCCAGAAGAAACTTTGGAATTCACATGATTTTGGTTGAAGCAGCCAGACCCCGTGATAATCATGTACAAAGTGGTGGGGCCAAGGGTCAGTTGTAACCAACCTGGTTTATCTATATAAATGCGTAGTTATGCTGAAAAACACAGACGGGCGAGATGGAAGAGAGAGACAGAAGAGAATTAGCCAGATAAGAGTTGGGCTAGAGACAGTGAAGAGTCAAGTTGGAGACTCAAGAAGGAGAGAAAGTGATGTCAGAGATTGGAACAAAGCATCAGCTAACATGTACTGTTGATAGAAATACTGCTGCTTCTGCTACCATGAATATTACTACTACCGTTACTACTGCTAAGGAGGAACGCCACTATAAACTTTAAGCCACACACAGAAATCTTATTCCCCCATCGCAAGTGTCGTATATCATTCTGAAACAATTTAACAACAAGTTATAACACACTCTCTGTCCAGAATCTAGCATATGCATTTTTATGTCAATTACTTTTCTTTTCTGTAACCCGTTTCTTTTCTATACTATTCTTTTCTGCTATATAAAATACATTAACAATTCAATCATTGAATAGTTCTTAATTTTTTTTTTGCTAAATTTCTTAGCATAGACTCTCTAGCCGTGTCTACCACTTCAGTGGATGAACATCCCTTCTGCTTTCTGGATCAAACCAAACACAACATGGGTAGGAAGCAGGATTAAACCAGTGGACCGGTCAAATAATCTACAGATGCTCAGGGGACCTACGGCCACTCCCTTAAGTTCGGTTAGGACCGAGTACACACCTCAACCCACAGAGTAAGACGTCGGAGGTTGAGGGGCTGGGGTGAAAGTGTTAGACTGATGCCGTGTTAACCAAAATAGACCCGTGGGAATTACCACAGCCATCTGAAAGAAGAGAGAAGGTTGCATTTGTTTTGTCCGGTCAGAACCAAGTAAGACCAGAAAGGACTCCAGTCTTCGGACTATATTGGCCTAAAAGGGACATAACGAGGAAAAGAGAAGGAAGCAAAAGAAGGAGGAAAAAGAAACAAAACATGGAGCGGCAGACCTCAGGTAAGTCACTTTTTGGTTTCCTTTTTTTCACTCATTGCACTTAGATCTGCCAGTAATATTGTTGATGTTGTTTTGACTTTGTCGACTTTGTACACCACCATCATTTTAAGTATTTTTCCTTTCATTCTGTAGTCAGTCTCTCTTCTCGTAGGAAAGTGGTAGTTGACAAGACACTAGGATAAGCGTAGCAGGATCAGATGCCACAGATGACCTTGGGGATGTGGGAGTCCCCAAAATATCAATAGGTTTCAGGAGGCTGATAGGTAGCATGAAGCTACCTACTTATAAAGAACACCCTGCAGACCTGCACGAATGGATTCAATCCATTCAGAAGAAGCAGGTGATCAGACCAAGAAATGGTGCTCCTAGCTTACGACACCACAGCAGGGCAGGTGTCCAAGTTCATAGGGGGGTGGTACAAAGAAAACCCAACCCTGACATGGACCGAGCTTAAATTCGCTCTGGTGTGGTAAGATGCAGGTGAGTGTACGACCATTGAGGCAGTCAGGAAATTGTTCCAGCTGCAGCAACAAGAACGATAGACTAATGAGGAATTGGGGGAAAGAATTGCGGGGCTAGCAGCGTTAGCTTTTCCGGAGTTGGCGACTCGGGACAGTGGTCCTATTTAGGCCTTGTTGGCCGATGTGTATATGGACACACTGAGTGACAGGAACCTGAGGGGCGATGTTCTGAAATTGGAACTGGTTAGCATGGGCGCAGCTATAGAGGCGTCTCGGACCAGCGAACGACTCTGGGATAGAATAAGAAGGGGTGTAGGTAGGAACGGGGGGGGGGCTGTGCCAAAGTAGTGATGAAAAAGAAGGACCAGGAGCGGATCCAGATACAGGACCCGAAAGAAGAGGAGGAAGAGAACTGAAAGGCTGAAGCAGTTCCGAATAGGAGAGCCTGGGATCTGCGTTATGGCTTTCACAAGCCCACACGGGGCCAATATGGGCTGGTGTGCTGGACTTGCAAGCATGGTGGGCATCGGGCACGCGACTGTCCGACAAACTATGGAGGTGACCCAAGGTCTTTGTGGCCAAACTGCACGACTTGTGGCGAGTTCGGGCACAAGGCTCAGTGGTGTACAGTAGAGGGAGACCATGAACTGGGGATAAAGAGAGTTAATACGTTGGTGACTCCTACTGAGAAGGAAAAGGGTCTGAGAAATGGTGATAGGTCACCCGTAAAAAAGTAAGAGGCAGGGTGGCTCTGAGATGCTGGACATGTGGTGTGGTCAGGCACTTTTTGGCCAGTTGTAAGGAGTGAAGGTGTTGGCGTTGTGGAAGAACGGGTCACCTGAGACAAACCTGTCCTCGCAGGAGAAAGATGGACCACACCAAACGGAACAACCCTAACTTGAATGGAGGTGAGAAATGGGTTGCTAGTCCGAGAAAAGAGGGTCATCCGAGCTCTACCCCACCCAGGATGGCTCCTAGGCAAAAATTGGAGCCCCAAGAAAAAGTTGAACTCCTGTCACTGACTCCCACGTCTTGGTTGTCAAGAAAGTGGGAGGAAGGGAGAGAATGTACGGGAAGGAGAAAGGCACAGGTATACCGTTTGCTGAAGGAAGGGCCAGACTTCATCTGTAATGTTTTGCTGGGAGACAAGAAGGTGAAGGCCCTTGACGATACTGGAGCTTCAGTGTCACTGGTTAGCTCTAAGGTTTTTAGACAGTTGGGACTGAAAACAAAGCTTAGTCCCATTGATCTACTAATGTCAGGCTGATAGTAGCATGATAAGGATAGAGACTATGACGTGGCTACCTTTCCAGTTGAAAGAACCAGAGGTAAGCTTAAGGTTTATGTGGCACCAGACTTGTATGGTGAGCTAATTTTGGGGAGTGACTGGCTTAGGCAGAATAAGGCATAGATCCGTTTCGAGCTTGCCACCCTAACATTGGACAGGGTAGGAATACTGTTGGGAGAGGATAATTATGAACAATTGCCCGTGGTGGCCCAGACAGATATAAAGCTTCCCCCTAGGACTACTGTATCTGGAAAGGGCAAGATTATAACAAAAGGTGTGCTGAACAGTGACCTGTACCAAGTGGTCCCTACTGATAGGTATGATAATAGTGAAGGGGAAATAATCGTGTGTGATTCGTTGGTGAAGAGGTTGGGGACTGTTCCCTTACTGTTAACCAATACTGCCAATAAAACTATTAAAATAATCAGGGAGAGGAGCTGGCACAGGTGTGCCCAGTGAGATAAGTTGAACAGGTGAGAGTATGGAATGAGAATAGGCCTCGGAATAAGACAGGTAGCAATGAAATAAGGAAGATATAACAGCTCCTGAGGAGGAAATTGAGGCGGTTGCTGAACAGTAATCGGGAGGTAATAGCCATTACAGATAAGGAACTGGGACAGATGGAGACAGTTGAAATGAAGATAGACATGGGTAATCACCCACCTATTAAGTTAAGACCGTATAGGACCCCAATCCACAAAACAAAATTAGTAGAGGACACCTGGGAATTGATAAGACGTATGGATTAATAATGAGAAATTACTACTGGCCTATGTTGTTTAATGATGTTGTAAGCCATGTAAAAAAATGTGTAACATGCCAAGTACAGAGTCGAAGGAGTAGGGTTGCCCCAGTATTAGAAACGGATATTCCAAATTATCCATTTGAGAAAGTAACCATGGATATTTCCAGGCCCTATGGAGAAACACATAGAGGTAATCTTTACATAGTGAGTTTTGTGGACTGGCTGACGAATTAGCCTAGGCATTTGCCATACCAGATAAGGCACGAATGGTGTCAGATATAATACTGAAACAAAATATTCCCTAGGTGTGGAGCCCCCGAACAGTTGGTTACCGATAATGGATTGGAGAATGTGAATCAGATTATGATAGAGACGTTGGGAGAATTAAACATACAGCACATAACCACCTCTCCATATCACCTCCAAAGTAATGCTAGAGAGATTTCATAAGACCCTTTCTGATGTGTTAGCTAAACAGAGGATAATAGGGAAAATTGGGATTTATTCGTAACACAAGCGTTAGCAGCTGTGAGATTCTCGATGAACAAGACGACAAAATTTTCCCCTTATTACTTGATATATGGCAGGGATGTAGTCTTACCTATAGACAATCTGTTACGACCTAGGAGGAAGTATTTAGGAGAGGATCATTACCAAATAGTTTTAGAACAACAGCATCAAATTTTTACACAGGTGAGGAGGAGGATTCAAAGAGCCTAGAAAAGGCGAAACGATAGGGTAAATAAAAATAGAGAAGTTTCCTTCCAGAGAGAAGGTAAATTGGACCAGAGATGGAGTCCATACTATAGGATCGTGGAACAGACAGTTCTGGTTTCCTTTGTGATCTGGGACCAATTGACCGGACAGGTAAAGAGAGTGCATGCGAATGATATAAAGCTAGCTGAAATAGGAGAATGGAAAGGAGCCGAAACAAAAACTCAACAGAAAAGGCTGAGGAAATCTACGTTGGTAGAACCCGAAGGGTTAGAGACTGAGAGTGAAAGTGAAGGGAGTGAGGAGATTGAAATTAGCCCAACTAACCTTCAAAAGCTGAGGGAGGTAAGTCGGGTCCCAGCGGGACATTCTGAGGAAGCAGGGATTGAGCTTAACCTTAGGGAAGAAGAACTGAGTGAATGGGAAGAAGAGAATGAAATTCCGTTAGCTCAATTGCAGAGTAAATTCCGGGCTAAAAAAGCACCTAGTGTTAATGAGGAATTACCAATAAAACAGTGATTGAGGGGAGCGGTGCAGCCCGATCCCAAAGATTAAGTGAAACCAGTACAGTGGCTGTGGCGAATGAGTGATGGTCTGGGAGTAACTGTGCATTTATCATCAGTGCTGGTGAACTGTGTGGATGGCCCCCATGCATGCATGGCGCTGGTGGTGGTGTGGGTCGGTACTTGAGGTATCGCTCTAAGATGTAACTACCCGCTAAAAACAATAAGAGAATGATTGAGTAAGACAAATTATTCTCTCCATCTCTTTGCAGACATGGACGAGAAGAGGTTCGTGGTACTAACGATGCTAATTGTGGTAGCTAATACCTGGGAACACAGTGAGAATACTAGCAAGACTAGCAAAGTGATTATAACTAGATCAAAGTGGTTGATAACTTTGGTGATAGACCTGCAGCTGTATAAGAAGTTACTGGGTCAGTTGAAGACAAAAGTGGACAAACTAGATACAGCCAGGACACAAGTCACCAGAGACTATTTACAGACTCCGGAATACCACCGTATATTATACCCCTTAGCTCAGGAATCCCTAATACTTGAGAGACAATGGAAGGATATGAGTTACTGTTTGAAAGGAATAAAGTTGTTACAGACCAGGCAATTATTTATAATGGGAAAGGCATTGAGTGTGTTGTTTGGTACAGTCTCCGAAGACGAAGTGAGGGTAATTAAGAGGAAATTAAAGGTGGTAGAGCAGAGGCAACAAGCTATGGCTCCGTCGGTTAAAGAGAGTATCTATACTCAATGTTACTAGGCTGGAATTGGCTAAGAATAGAGGAAGTATCAATTGGTTGATTTCTCATCCACGGGTTTTTAGAAAAGAAGTAATAAATGTAACCACGTTTATAACAACCGAATTACAGCAATTAGAAGGGTTTTTGCAAAGGTATTTTCAGTTCTTAGCTATAATGAGTAAGGTACGTCAAACAAGTCATTCTTTAGCGGTGTTGTTGGAGCATGTGAGGGCACAATTAGACATGCTTTCGCTGGGACACCTGTCTTCGAGTATAATAACGTCAGAATGCTTAAGGGAAGTACTACTGGAGATACAAGCCAAACTACCCCATCACCTTAGATTACCTGTAGACTCCACTCAGCAGTTATGGAAGTATTATAGCGCCTTGGGATGTACTACCTTGTTGGAAGATGACAAATTGCTAGTGCTGGTTCCATTACTGGACAGAGATAGTACCTTTGAAATTTATCAGGTGATGAATTTTCCCCTTCCCTATCCAAAACTAACGCTGACGATAGGAGTGGTGGCTAGGTACAAGGTAATGACAGAATTTGTTGCCCTAAGCCTAGCCAGGACAGAGTTTATGCTATTAACAAAGGGAGAAGCAGAAAAATGCAAGAATGATGCATTATGTATCTGTAGGTCTGTAAGTTCAATTTACGTGACAGGTAGTCACGATCTTGTGTACTAGATTTATTTAAGAAAAAAATAAGAAGGGAATTAGAGATCATTGTCAGGTAGAGGTGTTGGCTAGTGTAATGTTACCTAAAGCAACCTGTGGCTCTGACGGAATTTGGGCGGTGGCCACCCAAGAAGAGATCAAATTATCTAAGGTGTGTGAAGGGAAGCCCACCACTATGATAAGAGTTATTCCCCCTTTGTTTTTTGTAGAGCTACTCATTGGTTCTGGAGCTCATGGTCTATCTATCTCTTTACCCTCACCAAGCAGAAGAGAAGTTTGAATAGAATGAGGCTTTGTTAGAGCTGGTAGGAACGAATACCAGTGGATGGACGGGATTGTGGGAATCCATTGTAAAAGAGATTCTGAAGATGTTGCTAGAAAAGATACCAGCGGTGTTAAGGCTAATTGATAAGATTGATGTTGGACGGTTGAAGTCAGAGTTAGATAAGATAGGTATGCTGAATTCGGGCTGGAGAGAGAATTGGGCCTTACTAGTTTAGTGGTGGCTGAAGAGGCATGCAGTGTTGTTGACCAGGCAGAATAAACTGGCACAGGAGTACATGAGTGAAGGAGGGATTCCAGTTAGTGCACTTTACCAAGGTAGGTCCGACCCAAGTGCATTGGGGCCCCTAACTGATATTGAAGAAGAGTCCACGATTATTGTGGAAGGACCTGAACCAACAAAAGATTCGACAAAGCCTGTTGTGAAGACGAAGGGACAGATTTACGAAGCAAATCGAAGTTTTTTTTATTTTTTAGTAATGAGACTGAAATAATTGGTAAGGAGTGTTGCAAACTTCAAAAGAAAAAAAAAGGAAAGAACCCTCGATCTAGTGAATTATGTGAAAAGTTTCTATTGCACGAGATCACCAAAACAGTGAACTTTAACCAGAAGTTGTACATATGTATCGTAAGGACAATGAAATTGAAAATGTGCATAATGATCCCTAAGAAGAACTGGGGACTCTACCTTTGCATGCTGGAAGAGATGTATGTTTAAGTAGACCCTAGTAAGAAGCATGTTGAACTGGGTTTTCTCATATTTTGTTGATATGAAAGCTTGTGTGTCATTTACTAGTAAATGACAGATGGGTAGGGAAGGAAATGTGACAGAGAGAGTCTGGGAAATACACACACACGTATATTTTTTTTTAGTGAAATTGTAGAAGATTTGGATAGTAAAATTAAATCATAATATTTTGTCTACTGATGTGGAAATTTGATCTAGTGCAGAAGTTGTACCCATTGAATCTGGGGCATCAAAGAGACAATGGAAATGGTTAAAATAATTTTTATCGATTAAAAATTGAAATAAAGCTGAGTAAGCTAGAAGGAACTTTGGAATTCACATGATTTTGGTTGAAGCAGCCAGAACCCAGTGATAATCGTGTGTGAAGTGGTGGGGCCAAGGGTCAGTTGTAACCAACCTGGTTTATCTATATAAACAGGTAGTTATGCTGAAAAACTGAGATGGGCAAGCATTGAGATGGAAAAAAGAGACGGAGGAGCATACAGACGGAAGAGACAGAAGGGTGAGCGTTGAGATGGGCTAGTGTTGAGGCAGACGGAAGAGAAAGACAGAAGAGAATTAACCCAGTCAAGAGTTGGGCTAGAGACAGTGGAGAGTCGAGTTGGAGACTCAAGGAGAGAAAGTGACATCAGAGATTGGAACAAAGCATCAGCTAACATGTACTGTTGATATAAGTACCAGTGCTTCTGCTACCATGAATATTACTACTACTGTTACTACTGCTAAGGAGGAACGCTACTATAAACTTTAAGCCGCGCATAGAAATCTTATTCCCCTATCGCAAGAGTCGTATATCGTTCCAAGACAATTTAACAATAAGTTAATCATAACACACACTCTCTCGGTCCAGAATCTAGTGTATGCATTTTTATGTCAATTACTTTTCTTTTCTATAATCCGAAACGGATTACAAAAAAGAAAAGTAATTGACATAAAAATGCATACACTAGATTTTCTATACTATTCTTTTCTGCTATATAAAATACATTAACAATTCAATCATTGAATAGTTGTTTGTTTGGCTTTCTGCAGATCTTAATTTTTTTTTTGCTGCATTCTGAATTTCTTAGCGCAGACTCTCCAGCCGTGTCTACATATTCAGTCGACCGTGAATGGATGAACATCCCATCTACTTTCTGGATCAAACCAAACACAACATGGGTAGGAAGCAGGATTAAACCAGTGGACCGGTCAAATAATCTACGGATGCTCAGGGGACCTACGGCCACTCCCTTAAGTTTGGTTAGGACCGAGTACACACCTCAACCCACAGAGTAAGACGTCGGAGGTTGAGCGGCTGGGGTGAAAGTGTTAGAATTATATACCCTAGGAATTTCAACTGTCTTTTTTTTCTGATTCTTAGTGTCCTTTTACTTCCATTTTCCTCAGAACTTTGTTGTTGCTTACATGTTCAGCTCATGGTATTCTCAGCATCTTTCTGTAGAACATTTTTGTTGTTTCAAGTTTTTTTTTTCACTTTATGGAAAATATATTTGGTAAAATTTTAGCTTGAAATATTTTGCCAGAAATCCAGTATCATCAGAAAAATTTTATTTAACAAATCAAAATGTATTCAGGCAAAAATACAATATACTAATACAGTATTACATTTAATTCTAATTATCATTTTACATAAAAAATTCTAACTTTACTAATGTATATGATATAATGGAATAAGCTGTCACCCCCATGAGTGACTACCTATAGGTATCCATAAGGCAATGGACTACAGGAGTCTAGCTGGGATCTGTTGAGTACAACTCAGACTTGCGCGAGAACTACCAACCTTCCAATAGCAGCACTTACTACTCGATTGACTTGCAACAATCGTGCACATAACTGTTACCTTATTTCTTATTGTACTGGTTTTACAATAAATCTTTACTTATTTATCCATCGTATTGTTCAGGCATATATTCCTATTAGTACGGAATAGGACAGTATATTATCATCACAACTTTTTTTTGTGTTACTAAAATTGAGGCATTGATTTATTTAGTGAAATCTGGAGTGAAGAAGCTGTTTTAAAACTAAGTACTACTTTCAACATTAATGATCTGTGTATGCAATTCTCTCCATTGAACTACTGTCTCTTTGAGAAGATAAAGTAGTCAACTTTTCAACCTGGTTCATCAAATGAAATAATTAGAATTAAAGTACTTAAAGAAATCTAGACAGTAAAATTGTGGATTGAAGCTAATTCAAATACACAAAAATGCACTATTTACACAAGGCCTTTTTTTAAAAAGAGAAGGCATAAGTAGATAAATAACTATTTTGTAAAATAAATAATAAATGCACTTACTGTAGATGAGGCAACTGTAGCTGCCTCTTCGAGGCCATATAGCTTATTTCCAATTAAATATACACCATCTGACCACACAACACAATCTTCATGGACCCAAACTTCTGATACATCAGATGGAGAAGTCAACTGTTCACAGTCAAAGTCACTATTAGAAGCTCGTTCTTCTGTAGACGACTTACGCAGCCGTGGTCTATCAGCACTACTAGTTTGTTCTGCAAAAGAACAAGTCCTCTTTCTTTTGTGTTTGCTTTCCACTTTGGACAAGTCTTCTTGGTTGGGAGGTGGAGGCAGAGGAGGTGTTAATGTTGAAGGAGTAGATAGGTTGGCTGGCTGGCAGAGGGGGCTTGGCAGGGGAGGGGGAGCCAAAGGAGGAGGCACCTGCAGTTTTTCGGGTTTCTCTGTTTTCACTGTGGGATGGAAACCATCAGGATAATAAGGGCCAAACAGGTCTCCAAGAAATTTGTAAGTGCTACCCTTTCCACATAATGCACACACCCAGACATCACCTATCAATGTTGTCCGAGGAACCAAAACTGATTTCTCAGATGGCAAATTGGAAATCTGAACTGAGGATGCAGATGTTGGTGGACCCTTGCTTTTGGACTTTTTGTTCTGTTTTGGATCACATTCTTCTTGAGGTTGATTGACAATGAGGCACGTGGCTGGTTCATTTTTTATTGTTGTCATCCGAATGAATGGCCCAGATGTTACTGAACCCATTTCACTCTTCTTCTTCTTATTACTTGACATTAGATCCATTGTCTTCTTCAGTTTCAAGGACTTAAATGAGTCACTATCTGGCTGAAAGCTATCATAGCTGTCAGACTTGCTTCTACCCAGCTTACGGCCACGAATAGGCCCTTTACTTGGAGGTCTACCCTTCCTTCTCTTCTTACTACTAGCAGTCATGTTACTCTTCTTGTCAGGAGTCATGGTGCTGTCAGTTTCATTTGCTTCAGAAGGTGTAAAGTCCTCTTTAAATTCCATATTAGTCGAATGGGAAACATCTGAGCAGAGATTATGGGCTTTGTTGTTGGAAGTTTCATCATCACTAATATCAGAAGCATTCTCCATATTACTGGGAAGTTCTTGTTTGATGGAATGAGCTTCCTCTGTCAAGTCAATTTCAAGAATTTCAACTGATGGCTTGGAAAGAGAGTCAACATGTAGATCAGGGTTTCCAGTGGGAGAAATCTCTGTTTGAACTGTTTTTTTCCTCTTAGAACAAAGTTCAGTTTCTTCGCATGAAATCAATTCAGCTGTAGAGGAATTCATATCAATATTAGGGTCACAATCAACAGAAGAACAGCGACGTTTCCGTTGTTTCTTCATCAGAGTATCTGATATAGGACCATTCTCCTCAGTATCCTCCTCTTCAGCAGTAGCCTTATCTTGCTTGATAGAGTTGATATCTTGTTCTGAAATGTCTTCATTATAGACTTCTTTCTTGACACTTGTGAAATTTTCTGTGCATTCAGATTCAGGAGGGAGAATATTATATTTGGTCCTTTCATAGCAACTTTTGTTCTCATCACTCATGCATAAGGATGAATTAGTTTCTGATGAAACTTTGATCTGTTGTGAAATCCTTGTACTACCTCTTCTCTTTGGCTTACAACTCTGATTTGTATCTTCTTTCTTCACAGTAGACTTGACACTATTAGACATACTGCTCTCCTCTTGGACCTGATGTTTGGCATCTGCCAAATTCATTCTGCTGGAATCTATAATAGTTTCCTCCTCCCGTTTCAATTCTTCAGAAACATCTGACAAGACTGAAGAATTGTGCTTCTCTGATTGAGCATCCAATTCTTCAACAATTGAACCCACATTTTCAGCTTGGATGTTTGACTCTCCACCTCCAGTTGTCTCTGACCCTCCACCAGTGTAAACTTTGCTTTGTGATGCCGTATTTGACCGTAATAAAGAATTTCGCATTTGACGAGTGTATGTATTACCTGAATCTTTGCGCACACGTAGTCTGGAACTTGCTTCACAGTCCAGTTCATCAGTTGTAGTTTGTGAACTCATCTTCACACTTTGATTGTTCTGGATTCGTTTTGATCTTTTCACTTTGCTCAAATTGGTTTGAGTACTACTTGTCTGTACACTCTGGGATTTTACAAATGAGGCTGCAGTTGTACTAATGCTACTTGCTATAGTTACTACAGTTGACGTTCTAGCAGTTGAGGTGACTATCACCAATGGATTAGATGAACTACTCTCTGTTGTGGTGGTAGTGGTTGTGGTGGTACTGGTGCTGCTTGCAGGGTGCATATCACTAATGCTGCATGCAACTGGAGCTGCACAGGCCAACGGAAGTTCTGTAACATTATTTGCAGCTAAATTAGTTTTTTTTCTGGGACTACGGCGTGTTGCTAAAGGCAAGTTCTCTCCATTCTTGGAAGATCCTGAAATATTCCGAGATAATCTATCTCCACCACTACTATTATCACTGTCATTATTATTATCATCATTCAGTTGAGTGCTCATCATTTCTACTTGGTTGTCAGCAGTGGTTTCTGAACGTTGTTGATTGTCAGCCTCTTTTGGAGAACAAGATATGCCATCTGCACATTTTGTTTCTGGTGATGGAGCTTCTTCTTTAATTTTAGTAAGATTGCATCCACTATACATATCCATCTCTCCATTTACAAGGGAATTTGCAGCAGAACATGGCTCTTCTTTAGCCAAAAGATTTGAACTTCCTAACTGTTCCTCTGGTTCAACAGTCACTTCTATTTTACAGGTTGATGATAGTGGTGGTGGAGGTGATGATGATGATGACGATGATGATGATGGTGACGATGATGATGATGGTGGAGGAGGAAGAGCAATAGGAAGAAGAGCAGTTGAATTGACAATGGGTGAGGGCCCTGGGGACTGGGTTGGTGCAGGTGGTGTGTGAGGAGAGTCAGCAGCAGTTATCTCTCTAGCTGCTGAAAGAGAAGGAGAAGTGACAGCACATGTAGATGAGGCAAGACTTTGATTCAGAGAGGACAATTCAGATGGGAAACATGTAGACACATCAGTTGATGGTTCTTCTAGTTCTGAATACCCACTGGACTTTACATGAGCATTACTGTTACCTTCAGAGTCTAATAATTCATGCTTATTGCTTTCAAAAGAAACCATCTCTTGCTTTATCTCGTTAGCAGTAGCAGCAGCAGCAATGTCTAGTTTTGTGTCAAATGTAACCTTATTGAGTTGTAATTCATCTGGCATTTTCATATCCACAGAGGAATCCTCATGGCTCCTGACATCCATGCCAACATCATGAACTAAATTGGACTCCCATTTCATTGTTTGCTCTCTTGACTGATATGAGTTCTTCAGTGTAAGCACATCTTCTTGCTTAGTTAATGATGTTATTGCTTCACTCTCTTCTAGAGGTATAACAGACAGAGGTAGTGGGGTCAAAGAAACAGCAGAGGTGGGAGGCAGTGAAGAAGGAGGAGGGGAGATCTGAAATGCACAGTCTGGTTTGTCAGTCCCAGAACTACCACAAGCAGTTGTATTGCTTGAAGGGTTGCCGGGATTAGAGTTGCCATTATCACAGTGTTTCCCATCAGTGCAGCTGGAGCTGCCACAAATGGGATTGCTACCATGACTGCATGAAGAGGAATTCGAAGTGCAGCCACTGGAGGTTCGATGATCACTCGGAATATCACAGTTTTTATGACCTTCAGTATTGTGAGAAGGTGAGGGCAGGCAGGCATCGTTGACTACACTTTTGGGGTCGATTACTTGGGTCTCTGGAAGTAATACAAGTTTTTCCAATGATTGTAAAGGATTCTTAACCCCAAGCTGAGATACAGCAGACTGACCACAAGTTGAGTCCTGGGATGCATCACTAACATATGGGCTCATTGATGAGGGAGTGTGCTGGAAATTTTGGCTTTGAGGTGGACTATTAATGTGGGTTTTGGACAAAGGTGTATATGGAGAGCCAGCATGGCTGGGAGGAGAACCTATAGGATGAGGAGAGTAACGATTTTGGGATGGGGGACCCTGCTGCTGCTGCTGTTGTTGTTGTTGTTGTTGCTGTTGCTGCTGATGATGATGATGGTGGTGGTGGTGGTGGTGGTGGTGTTGCTGCGGAGGGGTTGGCTGCTGATGATGAAGTTGATGATGCTGCTGCTGCTGTTGGGCTGAATGATGTTGCTGTGGCCCAGGAGATTTAATACTGGTGTTACATGTGACATAGCTGCTACTGCTGCTGCTACTACTGTTGCTGCTTAGTGAAGATGGTGGGATCCCTGATGAGCTGTTAATCGAATGAGGTGGAGACCGGATTTGCTGGCCACAACCAACAGGAGAGGTCATCGATTGGACAGCACATGGAGAGCGAAGACTACTTGTTATTGGGGACGGCGTAGTAACAGGGGATTTGACATTAGTTGGGGCTGGGCTCTGCAGAGAAACAGGACTGGAATTTGGCATTGACTGGTTGCTGTGATGACTTGCAGGACTATGCATTAACATGGGACTAATGGGGGAGGTACGGGCTGCAGGGGGATGTGGCGATGTACTCGGATAGCCATACTGAGAAGCCGTATTATGTCTCATTTGAGGCTGTACAGGGCTATTACAGGTTTGCATGCTGTACTGTGGTGAGCGTGGGATGTGATAAGGGGCAGTTCGACCCTTATTGATGGGGATGTGGACAGTTTGATTGTTGGGATAATTGGCAGATGCCATTTGAAGAATGTTGTCAGCAACCTGCTGTGGACTCTGGCAGCTTGAGTTATGCCGCATGTATGGATGTGTGTGAGGATTATGAGAAGAAGCAGAAGATGAGGCTGGTGAGCTATACATGGGATTAGTAGTCATACTAGAAATCTGGGCGGCTGACAGCTGTGACATCTGTGCAGCTGACATCTGGTTGGCAGAGCTTTGAGCTACGGGGCCCATAGAAGTATAATGGGAAGCTTGGTAAGGATTAGAGAAACGTTGTCCAATGAACTGCTGCGGCTGACTATGCTGGCTATAGAGAGCGGCTGCATTGTGACCATGGAAAGAAGCTTGTTGGGATAACATCATGTGGTTGGCAGATGGGTGCTCACTGTAGCTTTGCATTGGATAACCACTCATACTTCGACTCATCTGAAAAGAAAAGAAAAAGTATGCACTGGTTATTTTTAAACTTTGAAACATTTCATTAAAAAAATAATTTAATGTGATTTTGATAGTGCTACTGTAAAGTTCAAAAATGAAATATTGTCACTATTCAGACATGTATCCAAGAAAGCTTTCATTTAATAGTTTAATATTATTTTGTCGACATTAAATTTTCTCCTAGGATCAGATTATTAATAAGAGAATAGGCAATGTAATAGTGATAAAAACTGACACTATCCAAAGGAAATCTCATAAATTCATAAGATCTTTTTAACCAATACTTTCATATCATTTTGACTGGTTCAATTTATTTTCAAAAGCATTACTCAATCACATTTGATTTAAAAAAAAAAAAAAAAAAAAAAAAAAAAAAAAAACTCCATTAAAGGCAGATTTGAAAGATGATCACATAAAATATTAGGTCTTGGTATATGACAAGGTTTTTTTGTTTTTCTTCCTTTAAACAGCAATGCCAGCTTAGAAAAAAAAAAAAATCCAACTCCATAAAGATTTTATACTTTCTTCAGATAGAGCAAAAAAAGAAACATCACTTCCTAGGAAATTCAAAGGTCTCCAAATGAATGTTTCAGATCAGATTGCTGAATATTTTGGGGTTTTAATAACAAAATCCAACACAACAACACATTATTTTTTTATATTCAGGATAATTTGTTTAATTCTATATATTCTCATTTTCATTCAAAACCAATTTTGCCAAAAAAAAAAAAAAAAAAAAAAAAAAAAAAAAAAAATTATATATTTATTAATATATTGTAGACATGCAAATTTGTAATTGTTATAGATATGACTATTCATCAACTTTATTATGAATAATCATGTATTAAGGTTTTGGTAAAAAGGACAGCTGAACAGATCCAAATGGATTTGTCAACAATACAATATCAAGACAGTATTTAAAAGAAAAAAAAAAGTCTACATTTATAATATCTGATAAAAAGGTGTATAAGTGAGAAAGCAGCGATCTTCTTATAGTCAAATTCAAGGACCATAAAAATGCTAAAATATCTGTAGGAAGAAATATACTGTCATGAGGTCCAGATAACTGAGAGGAGTAAGCTTTTGTGTAGGCTAATGCTGTTGATATAGATTGGTCTAGTTGCTACATTAATGACCATTTTTCATCATTTATTTTTTGTTCTTTAAAGAGTGTGTTTTTCCCCACTCTCCTTGCAGAATACACCTAAATAGTGCTAAAACATTGTTTTAACAATAAAGAAATACACAAAGGATTTCAATTTTTTTTTTAAATATTTGGTATGTTAATAATTTTCCTCAAAATTGCAGACTGCAACTTCCTTCCATTATTGGAAATTTATATTCCCAATTAAATAAAATATAAATTTAAAATGTACAAAACAGAATTTTAAACTAAAAAACTTAAAAAGTGCTTGTTAATTCAGAGAAAAAAAAAATAGCATTTGAGTTGTTTTAGATATTTCTTGTTTCTTTGAGGAATTTATTAGTAAAAAGATTTAATCCAATGTTGTTTTATTGCTTGCTTTGCGGGAAACAATGAAATGCCTAATGAAAGAGAATTTATAAAAATAAAAAGGAAGTCAACATTTTTAACATGTCAATGATTTCTTAAATGGCACTGGATATATTTGTGCTTGAAATTATCAATGCAAAGTTCATGTTAGCTAATTATAAAGGAAGGTTACTTTAATACTTTAATAATATAGTTGATGGTAAATAATTATCACTAATTATTAGTTAAAAAATAAATTGTGCAAATATATGATAGCTTATTTTTTTCTCAAAAAAATGAAAACTGTAATTAGTCAGATTACTTCAAGAATTTTCCAAGGTGATCTTGTTGAAATTTAACTTCACTGGTTAAAAACTGTTTGTTCAGATTGTTGTCTTCATCTTTATTGTCATGTTAACAATTGTACACTCCAGCCTTCTTCAGGTGATTGCAACGTCAGCCCTTTATTCCCTTTAGTTCTATGTGCTATGCCTCTTCTGGATGTCCGAGTTATCACCCTTTAACTCTCCAAGTTTTTTTTCTTTTTGTTCATGACTGCTGTAGCCAGGAATTGGCTTTTATCCACTGGGCCATGAGCAAATTCATACAGTGATGTATGAATTTTTGAAACTTATAAACTTAATGTGTCAGAAACCGTTTTTGTTGGGTTTTTTTTTTTTTTTTACCAGAGCTCATTCTGCAATTTTGTTATTTGTTTTCTCTAATAATCCATATTACTGGTTCCAATATTGTATTTATTTCTATGCTTGGCCAGCTTAAGAGATTTTGTGGCCTAGCATGTGCCGATTCCACAGTTTTCGTATTTTCCAGTGATATTCTGTGTATTATTTCAATCTCAACCCACAGGTGGTGATGAGCTCCCTTTTCTCTCCATATATGGTCAGCTACGCCTGATTTTTCTATTTCCCCCATGTTACGGCTTTATGATGTTCTTGCAATCTGAAGTGGGCAGCCTGTTTCTCCTTTATATTTCTTACCACAGCTGCACGGGATGGTATACACACAGTCCTTAGTCATGTTGTCCTCTATGAGGAGGTCTTACTCGAAAGACCATATAAGCAGAGAGAAGCAGGAAGTCAAGGAGAAAGGGGTCTAGCAGTGAGAGAAGCATGTAGGTGACCAGTGAGTGAGACCAGCCCAACAGCCAGGTAGGAAGGGATCAGTGGCAGTTAAGGAGAGAGCAGTTCAGCTAAAGGAAAGATAGCTGGCTAAGTGAGAATTCGTTTTGTTGCTATTTCCCAACCAGATAGTCAACTGCCGTTATTTTTTGTTGAATATGATCACAGTCAAGTGAACAAATCTGTGGGCATTGTGAAGTTGGGTGCATATGCAAATACAGCTGATACTGGATGTCATCACAGGTGCAGTGAACAACAGACAAGTGGAGAAAGTCATCACACCATATGCTATATCACCTCCAAGTACACTGGGAAAAATACTAATGTAAAAGATAAGAATGCTTATCTGAAAACATTGATAAAATTGGTAAGTGAGCTTGAAATTTTTGATTTCAGATATTTACAAGGAGAAAAAAAAATATTAAAAAACTTTCCAACCTCCTCACAACTGAAACACTTAAAAAAAAAAAAAAAAAAAAATTATTTTCTAATTAGAATAGTTAAGAACTATAATCAGATACATACCATATTTGGAGCCAATCTTGTATTAAGCAGTGACCTTTTAACATCTCTCTCCTGTTGGGCATCCTAAAAAAAATAAAATAAATAAAAATAAATAAATTTTATAAAACTCTTGAATTTGCCAAACTCTACAATTTACTTGCAACAAAAGTTTATCCATTTAGATTGTAAGAATG
Source organism: Acanthosepion lycidas (assembly GCA_963932145.1). Classification (NCBI taxonomy): domain Eukaryota; kingdom Metazoa; phylum Mollusca; class Cephalopoda; order Sepiida; family Sepiidae; genus Acanthosepion; species Acanthosepion lycidas. Next base: position 67,483,237 of record OZ010590.1, on the reverse strand, counting down.
GATATTTATGCATAGGATAATTTATTTAAAGATAGAATGGAAACAACAGACTTGAGTAAATTAGTGAACATGAAGTGTTCAATAAATTTTATTTTAATCCTTTGCGCGCTGACCACCACTTTACCAGTGGTAGAGAAAAATGACTTAATGCCCAGTCACCGGTTGAATGGTGGGTAAACACTTGTAACTATTTTTATATCTACTGTGAAGCATTACATAGCAATTATTTGCAAATTTTGATTCAGGAGCTCAGGTAGAAGAAGGGTTAAAATTGTTCAGGAACACACAGCTCAAAGGCTTAATACCAAACAGTTTAAAATGAGAGTAAATTATAAATTTTCTTCATATTTTTTCAACTCAAAAATTTAGTAGAGCTTGTATGGTTTGAAAGAGGACAAAAATTATTCAAATTATTATCTGCACTCAGTAAATAAAATAGGTACATTTATAAAAATCAATCTCAAAATGGAAGTTACTGATTAATGCTAGTACAACTAATATTTGTTTTCTAATAATTTACAACAGAAAGAAAATGAAAGTTTTTTAAAAAAATGCAAAAGCTGATTATTAAAATGTAGGCCTTTAAAACATTTAACATCAAAAATTTGTATCTGAAGAAAACTGAAGTAGCATTAAAGAACTTTTTAAAATGTACATATTTTACAATATTATTTCTGATGGTTAAATTAAAACTGATCTTGAAAGACCTAAGTCACTAAAAGAACTTCCTTTTCCTAAAAATATGAATACATTACATTGTGCTATAACTTCCCATTGGGTTACCAATTAATGAGATGATTGCTTTTCTCATACAAATTAAGGCATTTCTACTACTCTTAGATAGTGGAAATAGCTCTTTGTATTGTTTTTTTTTATTTTGTACTTGTATTTTCAGCTATCTTTATGATTAAAAAAGTATTTTATGCCTGAAAACTGTTGTGGTGCATTTTATTCATAAAACAATTCTTGTTGTGGTAGAGACAGAAGCATCTGACTATACTATTGCTATCTCCTTAAATCAAACTAATAAACCAGTGGATTTCTTTTCAAATATATTAAATACCTGTGAACAAAAACATTCAACAACAGAAAAGGCATATGTTATAGTGGATGCCCCATGCAAGTAGAAATATTATTTAAAAAAAGGGACACCACTTTACTCTTATTACTGATCAAAAATCAATAATATTCATGTTTGATTCTAAGCAAACAAGTAAAACTAAAATTTATAAGGATTCAGAGACATCAAAGACCACCTTATATTATTGCAGATGCTTTGTCTAGAACACACATGGAATGTGATAAAATTGTTGCATATCTTTGGAATTTTCACTAGCCATCCTACCTCTTATAAATAATTGAGGCAATGAGAAATGTAAACAGTATAATGGAATTACATAAGCAGTAACCTTTCACTCAAATCATAATGCTTTCCTATTGGGAGCTTTTGTCAATAAGATACATTGTACACAATATGCACTGTCAACTGCAGGAACCATATGAACAATTGATTTTTAATACTAATTACAATATTATTTATGATGAGAATACCAACTATAGTATACAATGAAGTTGAATCTATTGCTCCTTTATGCTAATGTGAGCATGTACACAAATCCTACCTGTCTGAACTTATTTTAGTGATATATTGCTGTACTTACCTTACTTTTTTTTTCTTTTTTTTTTGTTTTAGAATTTCATGTTGATAATTTTATTTAGCAGAGGAGAGTGTAGTAATTTTATTATGATTATGTAATTTTCAATAACATAATGAAACTTCTGGTTTTTCAATGTAACATTACCAATATTATAGTTGGTAAGACTATATATACTTTTCCCTTTTCACATATAAAGTCAGTTAACTTTGTTTATTACTGAAAGGAGACATTTATTGCTGTCATGTGTACTGACATGATCTTTGTTGAATAAAACCTAAGAAAAAAAAACTTGAGTTTTACTACAACTTAAATGCTAAAAAAAAAAAAAAAAAAAAAAAAATTACCAATACAATTTAAAAAAAAAAAATCTCTGAACAACAGAGGTCATTCCTGTGCATGGTTTTAAGTGCTTTTCCAAATTAAAATCCATTTGGCACTGATAGTCTTTTAAATTAGACATGAATGGTAACTGGTTTCTAAGCACTTTCACCAAGATACCTGAAGAGAAAATTTCAAAGTGAAATAGTTGTTTCAAAAGATACCTGGCTGGCCATTACAAGGAATCATCATCTAATAGGATTTTAAAAATTATGTCTCCCAATCAACAATTACTTGGCTGTTTTTCCTGGTAAAGTCACAAAAGAAAGAAATGTAGCTTTGACAGCAAAAAGATTATATTTCTCTCAAAAGAACCTAAATTATATACAAGTCCTCTTTCATAAGAGACATATCTTATGTTAAATTATTATGTTGACAACTTCTAAACAAAGAAAGACAAAGTATTTTTGGAAAAATCTAAGTTTTAGAACTTAAAATAATTTCCAATTTAAATCATTTACAGTTTAACACTTTAAATGTTAATTGCACATATGAAAAACTAAAGTTTTAAGAAATTAGCAATTTCAACAGATTAAATCTGAAAAATATTTTACAAATCTATTTTTTACCTTTTGTCATTACTGATTAGTTGATAGCTAAAATGTTACCAATTAAATATTAATAAAAACAGAAGTAAAATGCCACATAAATAAGTATTTTATACAAGAATATACAATGAAAACTAAAATCATTTAAATAGTATTTTTTTTAAAAATTAGAAAATTTCTTTTAAGATGCCTTCTGTGTGTATGGATTGATTATATAGCAAAAATTACAGAAGCTTCCCAACTTATACCAAGGCAACTTCAGTTTGCCAAGAAAAAAATATTGAAACTGATAAAATTTAAGTTCAGATCATGATTTTATGCATGAAAATATACTTAAAATAAAATCACAATGATATTCAAAAAACCAGAACACATTTGATCACATTGAGGATATTCAATAAGAAATTGTTCTTTAGAATATTTTTGTGATACAAAACACAAGAAATTTTGGACTAAAAAAAAAAAAAAATGTTTAAATCTGATAGCAATAGATTACAATATTTTCACTATTCTAAAATACTTAAACAATAATACATGTATTCATACAATTTTATACTATCACAATTCAATTTAGTTACTAACATGACCCTGCTAAAAATAGACATACCTATCTAGGACATAAGGCATGTAGAAGTTTAGAAAATGCTACAGAAACACCTCAAATATTTATGGTGTTGATTTGAATAGTCTTTAAATGAAAGAAATTGAAGTGGCTTGAAAGATTGATAAGAGGGAACATCACATTAAGTTATGTACCACAAAGAGACTGCCTTATTGAATTTAAAAATTACCTACTTTTTGCCTGAACTTGATTGAAATAATGCTGCTACAGCTGAAAGTATTAAATCCTAAATTGAATTCAAGCCCTTCAATGTTTCACTATAATCTGCAACAACTTGAAAAGGTGCCTAAACTTAGAAAATTGGTTCTCTATGATTTGACAAAGCAGACATCTGTATTTCTCTGTATCAATTTTAGACAGATTAGTAACTGGTGTCGATTAAAAAAAAATGGATATAAGGCCATACAATGATGCTCAGAAATAGAATAAAGCACTATCCAAAATAGATCTATCCACATAAATGTGTTTTGCAGGATTGTGCTGATGTAGTCAGTTTTAAGATGCTACCTATCAATGTTACAATTACAGTAAACATCTATTGTCAACAATGACTTGAAATAAAAAAAAGTTTGACTGATTACGAAGGTTTGGGATTCTAATATGATAATGCATGGTTCCATGGAGCAATAAACACATCTGAAAAGGTTGAAATTCTCAGGTGTGAAAAGACACCCTTCTCATTCTCCATATTTTGCTCCGATTACCACCTAAATTCTCAAGTGATAGAACCATCAAAAAATAGAAACTACCCTTTCCACATTCTTTTCCTCCAAACTATAAAAACGTTTACCAGAATTCTATCATGAAACTTATGAATTGGAAGGAAAATCTATGTTAATGAATAAATTCTAACACAAACTTTCTATATTTTTGTAATTGAAATTCAGAAATTACTTATAGGATAACCTAGTACAATTTTAAAACACTAAATGTGGTTTGATCAAAGAGAAAAAAAATTCATACTGTATATACTTGCGGATAGGTCACACCAGTAAGTAGATCACACCCTTAATGAGTATTTGCAGTTGACTTGCAGATAGGTCAAAATGTAATCTGGGAAATTACATGATCCTTTTTTTTAACCTAAATATAACTAGTATTTGTTAAATATTTTCAAATATTCACCGTTATTTCAAAATTTTGCTTACATATATTAAAACATAAGAAAAGCGTTTATTCATTTAGACAGAATTATTAAATTTCATCAGAACTGAAACCCCAAAATTCTTCTTTTTCATCATTACTGTTAAACATTTTCATTTTACTTATCAAGTGCAGGGGGTGATCTGTTTAGACAAAAATTTGGATACCGGTAATCACTTCAGTCCTAAAATCACTTAAAAATGATAGTTGTTAACCGTAAATCAGATAATAAATGGTAAATATAAGCAGTGCGGATTGAGTGCTTTTATTTCATGTGTGACACTGTACTGTTGGAAGGGGCGATTGCATAAAATCAAAATGTCGGGAAAAATTAATTTTTTCCCTTGCTCATGCCCAGTCTGCTTCAGATTCTCTATGATGTCAAATGAATAGTTTGCACCCTTGATTTTTATCAAAATTTTGGTGAAAAAGAAAGTGTGACCTATCCTTGAGTATATACAATAATTAAAAACTAGGTACCTCCAAAAATTTGTATACCTAAGGTTTGAATGTATTTTTCATACAGGAAAAATCCTTTTCGAAGCTTTTCCTCTGCTTCAATTGAAAGCTAAAGGATTAAATTCCAGAAAAAAAAAAAAAAAAAAAAAAAAAAAACTGGAGTATTTCCAATAGAAATTTGAATGATTTTTAGTCGATGCTTCCAAAAAACCAATCAAAATGGCCATTTTTAATTTTTTTTTTTTAGAGAAATATAAACTAACTTATTTTTCGGGTTTGAAAATCTCGCTAAAATAAAATATACATTTTTGAAATGTTACTTTTGTAAAATTAGCAAATCTAAAGTTAAATTAATCTCTTCTGAAACAAATATCACTTATAGTATAAAATTTTCTTGACAAACATTTATTGACCTCAGGGTCTTGTTATTTTCACATCTCCATCGATGATTTGATGACTGAATGTGTTGACAGGTTTAGTATGGTGCATCAAAATTGACATAATGGTTTTTTTTATGTTTCTTATTATTTAAAATACTATAAAAATTTCTTACATTATTGAGTTACCTCTATCTCTTTCATTATTTAATAGCTAAGATAATGATAAATAATTATATTAATTATTAATATTACATTAAGTTATTACATTTTTAATTTAATAACAGATATTAACTAATAAAATTATTATTCTATCAATAATTAAAATATCTCACTCAGTTATTAATTGTTTAAATTGATAAACGAGATAATTTTATTATCTGAATTTAATTTTTAATTTAATAACTGAGAGTGAGATAAGACCTTTATATGTCAAGGGGCTTTCCCCAAGGAGGGGACACACCTTGAAATACGTTACCTTTTAACCATAATGTCACTTATGAGATATCATACTAAAAAAAAAAAAAAAAAAAAAAATATTTTTAATTATGGTAAAAAGTTTTGGTAACATTATTTGTAGTAAGCTTTTAATTTTCACTTAATAAATATAGTCTTCACTTAAAAACATAACTTACCCAACACTGTTTGGAAGAATTTAAAAACATTTTTTTAAAAAGAAAGAAAAGTCAAAAGAAAGAAAAGTCAAAAGAAAGAAAAGTCAAAAGAAAGAAAAGTCAAAAGAAAGAAAAGTCAAAAGAAAGAAAAGTCAAAAGAAAGAAAAGTCAAAAGAAAGAAAAGTCAAAAGAAAGAAAAGTCAAAAGAAAGAAAAGTCAAAAGAAAGAAAAGTCAAAAGAAAGAAAAGTCAAAAGAAAGAAAAGTCAAAAGAAAGAAAAGTCAAAAGAAAGAAAAGTCAAAAGAAAGAAAAGTCAAAAGAAAGAAAAGTCAAAAGAAAGAAAAGTCAAAAGAAAGAAAAGTCAAAAGAAAGAAAAGTCAAAAGAAAGAAAAGTCAAAAGAAAGAAAAGTCAAAAGAAAGAAAAGTCAAAAGAAAGAAAAGTCAAAAGAAAGAAAAGTCAAAAGAAAGAAAAGTCAAAAGAAAGAAAAGTCAAAAGAAAGAAAAGTCAAAAGAAAGAAAAGTCAAAAGAAAGAAAAGTCAAAAGAAAGAAAAGTCAAAAGAAAGAAAAGTCAAAAGAAAAATGAAGAAAAGTCAAAAGAAAAATGAAGAAAAGTCAAAAGAAAAATGAAGAAAAGTCAAAAGAAAAATGAAGAAAAGTCAGAAGAAAAATGAAGAAAAGTCAAAAGAAAAATGAAGAAAAAATTAAAGAAAAATGCAAACTCTTTATTCACAAAAAAAAAATTTTTTCTTCAGATAATAATGTCCTTAATGTATATTATCTAAAAAAGCTAATAAAAGCCTATCTAATTAGATAGTTTATTGCATATTTTATTTTAAAATGTAGAACAGATTTTTTTTTTAAATTTGGTAGTAGTTGTGAAAAAAATTTTAAAAAATTTATGATTTAATTTCCCCAAGTAGTCCTGCTTATAAGTAATATAAAACAATTTGTGAACTGTTTAAAATTCTAGAAAATTTCATAAAATTATGGGTGGGGGTTAACAGATGTAAAAAAAAAAAATTTTTTTACCAAGATTTTCTAAAAATAAAAATTTCAAAAATAAATTCATTCATTTTTTAATTAGTTTCTTAAAGTTTCATTGAAATCAGACAATTATTTGATTTTTGCAAGAATTTCCACATTAATAGGTTTTCCACCTGAAACTGCTACACTAAAATTGCCATTAGCACAAGTAGTACAAAGTTAACAAAAAAAAAAAAAAATCAGATTTTTTACCCAAATTTAGAACGTGTTAGAAAGAAGGCAAAATTTTTTTAAAATAATAAAAACAGTAATGTACTACTCTACAAATATGAAATAGCAAATTGCTTTCAAGACAGGAAGAAAAACACAAAGTGAACCCAAAATAACTATTATACTCCTAATATGTAATAATCAAAATTCAAATTTCATTTCAATCAACATCAAAATTTTTAAATCAAGAGTCATCCTAACAATACAACACTGAATACAACTCACCATTTGAGAATTATCTCTACCAATATAATCAGAAGTAAGAGCCATACGGCCACTACTGGCTCCATAGGGACTGGGCATGTCCTCAGGATAATGGTTCATAGGACCTACAAATAGAAAGCAAAATGAACATTTTGAGCATTCAAAAATTTCAGTAATATTTCCAATAACTAAAATTACAAACATCTACAAGATATACAAGTTTTTAAAAATATATTTACTTATGAATTTATTTGATGCCATTTGATGCACTATCTCTTAAACATAAAATGTGTCAAGAAACACGGCATACATTTTATATATTTTTAGTTCACTGTTGATAGATACAACTGATCAAATCTTGAGGAAATAGAAAAATGCAAATATGAAAAGCCAAAAGGTATTACATTAAAAAATAGGTACTATTATTTTATCTTCAGTTTGACATTTAATAAAAGATATATCCATTGACAATTAGAATAAAAACACAAAAGAAATAAGTGTATAATCATTTCACAATTCCTTTTTTACTAGTACCAGAGGAATTTTGATTTTAAAAAGGCATGTTTGTAGTCAATTCAAAAAAAAAAAAAAAAAAAAAAAAAAAAAAAATTAAAAATTGTTCATATTGGGAATTTCATTTCTAGTGATAAAGGAAAGGAGTGTTTTATTCCTCTAGTTATTTAAAAACAATATCTTTACTGGAAAAAAAAAATATATAACAACACTTTGTGAAATTATCTATTACTACCAAACCTATGATCTCTTCTAGGCCAATATCTAAGTCTAATCATAAATGCTAAAAGCATATCACTTCCTTTAACTGGATCCTTTTTAGTATACAAAATGAATTCTAAAATACACCATCAAGTTTCTTGACAAAATGAAAATTCCAACTTGCCAGGTAAATATTCCGTTGCTGCTTTTAGATAGAGCCTAAAAGAAAAGTTCTATGGCTAGGAATAGAAACTGTCCTCTCATAAATTATCTAAAACTATAAAGATTAAATTTTTAGCTCAACCAATGTACAATGTATCCATTCTCAATATAACCCATCAGTTTTTTTACTTCCAAAACATGTTTACTTCAGTGAAAATGATTAATTTCTTAGTTTCCCAGAAATCTATTCCTTCAGCCAATAAGTAAAATTTATGGCTATGCTAATAGTTATTATGTTCAGTACAGCACCTTGATATTAGGTTGGCCAAAATGTTTGTAGTTTACTAAATAAAAAGATTATAACCACTTCCACTACTAATATCAATTTACTGAATAAATTATTTACTCTTTTGTTCCACTACCTTTTGTCATCTTTCAAGCTAACTTCATTTCAAACCTATTTTTTTGTTCTTCGGCAAAGTGTTCCTGGTGACTTTTACAATCTTCCAAAGAATTCAAATCTTTTGCATTAAAAACCAATATAAATGATAATTTTTACTTGGTCACCAAAAGAAACAAGTAGTCTTTCTCTTCACTAATGCTGAATGGCTCTCCAATATTGATTGTTGTCTTCTTTTAATAGAGGACTACTTTCCAATCATGCCATATACTCAGCATCAACTTTGAAGAATTCACCTTTGATACAATGAGTAGAGATTGATTTCCCTTAACCCACAATAAAAATATATAAAAGCTGTCACGCTATAAATGAAAGCAATCGTCCTGAATGCAGTTAAAGCTAAATAATGTCTTCTAACAACACAGAACAAACTTATATGCCAACTTCACAAAAAAAATTAACAGAATAGTCAATTCAAATTGTTTTAACAAATATGCTCAAATGACAATTTATATTATAATCTAGATTCTAAGCCACCTTATTTTGGAAGTCAAATTCTTGTATCCTTTTTATTATAAGCCACAAATATATCTTTTAGTGAATTGCAGTGTATCTTTATGTATATATTACAAACACTTTTGGCTTCTCTTGTTCAAATAATTATATGTGGTTGGTTCAGACTGCTTGGTTTTCACAATATTTCAGCTATCCTTGGATGTGTTCTGGAATATTGCTGAATCTTATTCCAAAGTAGGATGCCTATCCCCTCTGATATTAAATTTGGCTTTTATGTCTGTGTTCTTGGGATTGTCTTTCAATACCTGCACTGGTTATGTAACTTCATGTTAAACTTTACATTTGCCTCTATCTCTTAAATAATACCTATGTAACCAATTTGTTTCAATTGTTACCTCATGATTAATAGTTCCTACAAGCTACTGATGTCGATATCTGATGTGCTGACAGAGCATAGTAGGTAGGCACCTTTTTCAACCTTAATTCTCCATGCTTTTCCTTGTCTATAAGTTTGATCTCATTCCATAAAAGTCAGTGTACCCCTCTTCTTCCTACACTATCAGGACAGTATTTAAAAATAGTCCCACAAAATGTAGATACTTCAAAGTAAAACTTCTGAGCAGATGAAAAAACAAAATAGCCCAAATCTGTCTGTATAGTATTCCATGCAGCTATGGCAAAGTACAAGAGAGAGACCAATCACCTCTATTTAAAAAAAAAAAAAAAAAAAAAAAAAAAAAACACTGAAAAGCTGTAGCATGTGGAAACACTTTAAATCTGGTATAATTATAAGGACATTGTATGGGTTGGGAGGAGACAATCCCAAAGAGAGAGACTAAAATATATATATATATATATATATATATATATATATATATATAATTAAGATAAATAAAACACTTATAACATGTATGAAAGAGGGTGTGCATGCTCTCCTGAGACAAGATTCAACAATATTCTAGAATATAACAGATGCCCATGAAAATCCAGAGAGTAAACAGCCAAAATATTGAGGCAACAGGGACAAGGAAATTAATCAAAACAAACCATTTATTTTCAATCTTCCAATTTTAACTGTTTGAATGATTAATGTATTAGCCATAATTCTCAATTGCATTACAAAATTCAGATAATCTTTTTTCTTCTATTTAGCAGTTATCCACAGAAAAAAAATTGGGTGAATTTCATTATATAATGTTTGTACTTCATTATTACTTTAGCTTATATTACTTATTCTTAAACCTTATTTGAAAAGTTACGATATTTTCCAGTATTCATTGTTTTTCAATCAACTATTTATCTGCTATCCGTGAAAAAAAAAAAAAAAAAAAAAAAATGAATTAAGCAACATCATTGCAATTTTAAAAGGAAATTATTTATATTTATGTTTCAAACATTTACTTGTTTAAAAAAAAAAAAAAAAATTACAAGTTAGTCAAGACAATATTACACTTTTATGAAAACATTTTTATCTGCAAAATGTGATTTTAAGGGGCAAAACAATTTTTTTCTCTTCCTTTTCCTCTTTCACTGTGCTTGCTTCTTTCATTTGTCTATCCATCAAGTTGCTTGATGAAGTCTCTCCAACTAATTTCTCATTAACTCATATAGCCACTTTTCAACCAACAATTCCATTTTTCACCATCCATTATAATCATGGGTAAGACAGGTAGCATCCATTATGACACACTTCTTTTTTACATGGCTGTAGGTGTCTCATGTCTGGTTACTGGCACATCTTTGGGTGGACAGTGCCACAAAAACTTTTTGTGGCACTGTCTCCTCTTTTTGTCCAGACTTAGGTGACATACTGTACCAAAACATCACTTCAGTAGGCAATGTTTCTCTCCTTTCAGCAATTGCTTTTATCATTTGGTGGTTTCTTTCCACAATCCAATTTCCACTTCTGGTATGATGATTGCAGTTTCCAATCAGATCTATTTCCAAATTGTAATCCGTTCAGGACCACAGTCAACTATCGTCAAGTACAACTTTCCTCTGTAGTGTGTCACATCTATAGCCAGTTTTATACATTCGGTGGTCACCTGAATCTCTCCTGGCTCATGTATGCTTGTTGAAAGGCCAATCAATTGACACTATGTGCACAGCTTGACTACCCTATGCACAGCTTCTTTTGTGACATCTGGGTCAATCTTACAAATCAGATACAATGTTCTCTCAAGCCCCATGTGATGCAGACAGTGCAACTCCTTCAAGTCCTCATACCCTAAGCAGCATAAAGTTGTACCCTCTTTGACTTTCACAGTTTTTCTTTATTTGGGTCAGAGCATCAGCTTTGTTCCTCTCCAAAGTTGCATGTAAATTCAATCCAAATTCAGTTATTAACTCTTTCAGTATCCCCTACCATCTCTGGATAATAATTTCTGCAGCACCCTTTGTCTGGACCTTGTTTTTCTGTAATCACTGAACCTATCCAGCTCAGAACAGTGACTGAATCTGTCCTGATTTCCATGTCATTTAGTCTCCATTTCAAAGCCATATTAACACCTTTTATTGTGGCATCCAATTCTATATATCTCTGCACATCGTCCTAAGCCAGGGGTCATCAACTCCCAGCCTATCGGCCCATGAGAAACTTCTGTCCGGCCCACCAATTTAACACCTGGACACTAATTATCTAATTAGCAATTAATACAGACACAGTAGTTCACTTCAAGGTTAAGAGGGACTTTGGAAAAGTCACTTCATATCCTCCCTCAGAGTTTTTCATTTAAGATTTTTCTTTCTTTCTATAAGTTTTTGTCTGGGAAAAAAAAACAAAAAAAAAAAACATGGAATCTAAGAAAAGAAAAGTGAATTTAGAAATTGATGGCTGGACATTGAGCACTTCAGAAGATGTGTTTGCTTAATTTGTCAAGAAATCACTGCTGTGAAGAAAGTTTCAAATATTAAACCGCACTATGAAACTCAGCAACAGTTCTACTGGAAAAGCTCAAAAAGATGAAGTTGCACAGCTGAAAAATATTTTAAAGCAGTCATCATTTTTCACCAGAAAATTTTGAAAAAATGACCATAACACATGCTAGCTATGAGGTATCAAAATTAATTGCAGAAAGAATGAAACCTTTTACTGATGAAGAGTTCTTCAAAGAATTATTGTTGAAGATAGTGGAATCATTTTCTGCAATCAGCTTATCAGCAAGAACAGTAATACCATGATGTCTCAAAAATAATACATTTTTTTTTTTACTGTAAATTACAGGTAGGAGTGCATATCATAAATAGGTTTAAACAAAAATATTTTTTCGTTATTGATTTATAACAACAAATATGTACTTGTTCTAAAATAAGAAAGATATTATCGCAATTTTCATTTTAAATCTAACAATAATAATTGTAACATTTTTTTTGTCAATAAATTTATGTTTATCAGTAACCACATCTTTTATTTGGCAAAAAAATAAAAAATCTATAAAAATGCCAATTTCAAAGAAAAAAGGATATCAAGTTAACAATTTATTGAAATTTTAATTTTCATCATCATCATCATTTTCTATTATAGAATCAATATCTAAATTGTCATTAAACAAATTATCATTCACAATATTATCTTCAGCCTCTTCATTCTCTTGCCAAGGGTGTTCGGTCAGCATTACCAATACAGCCTAAAGAATAGCTGTGCTTTTTTCTTAGATGAATAACAAAATGCTGAAAATTCAAAAGCTTATCTTTGTGGTCATCAGGCAAACACCGGGCTATGGATGTTCTTCTAATAGATATATCAAATCTTTTCATAAAAAGCTTCAGCACACTGGTGTCCAGTGTGCTGAAGCTTTAAATGTGTTTCCAGGATATGTGGTTTTCATGAGTTCTTCCTTCATCCTTATTTCCACAGTATTTATGGAACATCCATTTGATTGTCTTTCTTTCATAAATACAACTAAACCTTGTTCCATATCTAGATATTGATCTTTTTTTTCCTCTACCTATAGCTTTGGCATTTGATTTACACTTTTTTAGTTCATTTTTATTCTTCCTCCATAAACATATGTTAGCCTCATTCTACTCATATTCACTAGCTGCAGCATTGTTTCCTATTCTTTCTGTTAATTCTATCATTTTTTGTTTAGAATTTGCACTATAACTTGCACGTTTTGACAACATCTTGGCGGTAAAATAAAATGTTATATTTATTGGGAAAACCACAGTCATTTTCAACATTATTTTAGCTGCTTAGTTTCAATTTTATTCTTAATGTCAAGGTTGACAAAATGTCGTCATAATTTTTTTGTTTTTCTTTTTTTGACAAAATTTATAGATGCATATTACACATAGGGATAGATAAATTTCTTAATTTATGGATCATTTGCTAGGGTAAGTATTATTCGAGAAATTAGGGTAAGACAAATTGAATGGCTGGCAGTAGATGTTAGAAGTGGCTTGGAGAACATTTTAAAAAAATATGGAATATTATTCCACTGCTATCAATGAAACCACTGACATGAAAGATACTAACTAGCAGTATTTGTGAGGGGGTGTAACAGCAAAATTTGATATTGTGGAATAATTTGTACAGTTGATTTCTATGAAGAACTCTAGCATGGAGCAGATATTTTTGAAAACATGATAAAATGGATTACTGAAATGAATCTTAATTTTATCAAAGTTTACTAGACTAATTACAGTGAATGGAAAGATAAAGGGGTTTATTATATTTTGCTCCAAGAGCACATCATTGGTATTGATCAAAAACTAATAAAACTGTCTTTCTTGCATTATTCATCAGGAAGCATTATGTACAAAGTTACTTAATTATAAGGACATCATGGCAGTGGTCATTAAAACAGTGAATTTTATACTGTCAAGAGGCCTAATCATCGCCAGTTTCAAGAATTTCTAAAACAAATTGAAGCAGAGTATGGCAACTTTACATATTTTTCAAATGTTCAATGGCTTAGCCATAGAAAAATGCTGAAATGAGTATATGCATGGAGAGAAGTGATTGCTGTGTTTTTAGAGAGCACAGACCAAGATAATTTTTACTTTCAGGATCCACAATGGATTGTCAACTTAGATTTTTAGGGGACATTACAACTCACATGAACACTTTGAATCTTGAGCTTCAAAGACAAATACATGTTACATACAGGTGTTTGGTCAAATTACTGCTTCTGAAAAGAAAATTTCAGCTGTGGGAATCACAACTTCAGAAAGAAAACTAATCTCATTTTCCAAATCTCCCAAACCAGAATATAGATATAATACCAGAGATCTTTGTAAGCTCTATTCAGAATTTGAGAAGTGATTTTTCTTCCTGTTCTGCTGACTTCCAGCAATATAGGAATCTATTTAAATTATTTAGTACTCCTTATGAAATAGACATGGAGCAAGTAGCAAAAGAAAATCAGTTGGAGTTAATCAATTTACAATGTGCTAAATTTTTTTTAAAATCAAAATTTCAGTTTGAATCCATTGCTTACTTCTACAAGAAATATGTACTGCCAAGTAGAAAATATAAAAACATCTGGAATAATGAGAAAATGATATCATTATTTGAAAGTACATATACTTTTTTTGAAAATCAAATATATTAAAAGTCGTTGCATGATATTTTGCACCTATCATCAACAAATATTTCACCTGGTGTGGAGAACTTATTGAACAATAAGCAGAAACAAGTGACTCATTAAATAATTTGTTATTTCTAACTGTATTTTGTTTGTAGTAAAGAATTTTTTTTTTTTTTTTTTGTTGATTGCGTTACTACTTGTTTTTCTGTTATTCCTGCAGTAGAATAAGGAAGTGTGTTTAAATTAAATTATATTAAATTTCTTGTTTTTCTTTAAACCTCCTAACCAAAGCAGCTTTCTGGGGAGAGCGGTCAGAGTTCAAAAAATTTATTTGTATTACATTTAACATGGCACTCTTATGAGGCACTACATAGCTGTCTGGCCATCTCTATCCAAAAGGTTGCCAACTCCTGTCCTAAGCCATCCAGCAATAGAGTAATGGCCAATCAGTTTTCTGCAGATTGAAAACAGTTCATGTTTGCTCATGCATGTTCCCACTTCTGGAATCTTCCCTCTTTTGAATGCCAGATCTTCTGCCATATCTTTATGTAATCAAAGGCCTAATGCTGTCCTACAATGATTGTAGGCTTTGTTATCAAGCCAAACTTGCCAAAGTGTTCCACAACCCTTTGCACAGGCACTGCGGTCTCATCCACCAAAATGTCATCGATATATGAATCCACTGCATTTTCTAGCACTGTCTTAAGTACTGTTGCCATGACTTTTGGTGCAACATTTAGTCCAAACCCTAGGTGGGTCAGACAAAAATTATTTTGCTTAAACTGGACCAGTATATTTCTACAATTTCCTTGCCACATTTATCTGCAGATATGCCACTTTCAGGGCCACAATGGTGGAAACTCCTGTCATTCATCTACACTTCTTTATTGTTTCACCACATTCATCTATTATCTTTCGACCTGAGTGACATGACACGTATTTATTCAATTTATGATAGTTCAGCACTGGCCTGACCTGAATTTTTGTTGGCTGAACCATCTCCATTAGCGGTAACACTCTAGTTGTTGCATCTTCTGCCCATGGAGTAAGAATTCCCTCTTCAATCTACCCCTCTCTACTTCTTGTTCAAATTCTGCTCTCTTTTCTTCCTGCTGTCCAGTTCTACTCAACTGTCCGTTTCTTAGCATTGCACTCTGCACAGAAGTCTTTATCTTTAATTCTACAAGTGTTCCTTTTACTGCTTTCCATCCATAACTTGCAATCACATACTTATCACTACCATCTTTATAAATGGTGACTTCTCCAAGCTGAGTGATCACATCCATTCCCAACACAGCATTAATGCCTGCAATCAAATGGTCAATTACAATGGTGTTTGGAATTAGTTATCAACTACATGTTTCCAACACCACAATGCAAGTTCCTCTGCATCTCACTTCTCTCCTGTTAACCATCCAATCCATCTATCCACTATATTGGATATTATTTTTGTACATTATTTACATTATCTGGACTATTGTCCTCATCTTTGTCGCCATATTTATTACAATGTTTCGGCCATTGTACGCTCAGGCCTTCTTCAGGTGGTTGGAATTTCAAAATGAACCCTTTATTTCGCTCACTGGGGTAGACTGTTCTAGTTCCACGTGCCATGTTTAATGGATGTCAGTTAATTTTGCCTTAACCAACGCCTTTATCCACTGTACCATGTGTCCTTGAGGACATCTGTGTATGAATTTCTGGGTATTATAAACCTGTCTTCAGCAACCATTTTTACCAGTGCTCATATTGCAATTTTTGCTGTTATCATTGCATGTTTTTACCAGATCTCATATTGCAACTTTGTTGTTGTTATCGCTTTTCTCTGGCACTCCTTATTACTGGTTCCCATATTGTATTTATTTCTATGCTTGGTCGGCTCAGGATATTTTTGTGGCCTAGCATATGTGCTGATTCCTTAAGTTTACGAATTTTCCAATGGTGTTCCTTGTCTATGATCTCAACTTGATTCCACAGAGGGTGGTGATCTTCCTTCTCTCTCCTCATTATTTTTGTAGTACAGCCAGTATCAACAAGAGCTTTTAATCTTCTCCCCACTACCAATATATCTATTATTGGCTGTGATCCATGACACACTGCTGCTAGAATGAAGGAGTAGTCCCCAACAAAGTAGCTCTCCTTGATCTGCTTCCCTGTGAACAACATTTCATAATATGCCTGTTCTCGCCACATCTTAAACAGTTTGGTTTGAATCTTGGCAGGTCTTTACAATCACGCAGCATGTGTGGACCCTTACATCTGAAACACTGCCACTAAATGTTCTGAATGGTTTCACCTGTCCCTCAAACTCTGCTGGCTCCTCTGTATCTCGCTTGACTATGCCTTGCAATCAATGCTGTCGCAAGCTCTTGTGTTTTGTTGGCCATCAGCACCCTAGCAATAAGGATCAATTCACTAATATTCATTTCATTTATCCCACACAACTGCTGGAGAGCTACTGAATTGCTCTCTGGAAAGACATTGATAAATGTCAATTTCACAATCTGATCCAGCCATCTTCTGATGAATATTGCCAATCTCTGGATGTTGGTAGCATACACGTCTACTGATTCTCTAGTCCATCTGTCTCTGCTTTCCATGTGCAACAAACAGTCCTTATGAAAATGCCTTCTTCAGTGTATACTATCTGCAATTGAGCGAGGACAGTCAGAAGGGTGCAGATAGCTATCCTACCCTTCTGATCATCCTCACTCAATTGCAGATAGAGAGCTAAAGTCTTCCTTTCCAGAAACAAGGGAATAAAACTTGTAAGGCCAAGGATCTTTTGCAACCTCACAACCAATTTCAACTATGGCAATCAGACAATCATGTCCATGTCTCTCTCTCTCTCTCTCTGTCTCTCTCTCGAAAGGTTTTACCATATTGCTGTTTAAGTGTAATTTCCCATCCATGGTAGCTGAAATAGTTTCTTGCTTTCCTTTGTTTGCCCGCTTTCATTGTGGTTGCTTCTTTTGTCCGTCAAGTTACATGATCAAGCCTCCTCACCAACTAATTTCTACCCACAATTCCCTGTTTTTTCACCACCCATTATAATTATGGTGACTGCAGGTAGCATCCATTATGACAATTCTTTTACACAAAATAGATTTAACCTTGATTTATTCAATCTCTTGCAAATTTGAGATTTTAAAATATAAAACTATGAAAACACAAAAATTAACTGATCCTGCCCACCTTGGTATTTTTGTAATATTCAATGTTAATACCTATATAAAGCTAAAGTATAAGCAACATCCATTATTATTAGGTATCTCAGACCAGCCGAGATGGTGCAAAAATTGGTCAAAAGAGTGAAATTTTCCTTCAAGTTCAACTGGCAATATCTCAAGTATTATTGCAGTTATTTTGATAAAATTAGTATGTAAAGATAATTTTATGTTTTCTCTTTATAAAGATACAATTCTTTCTGTTGTATGATAATTAGTTCTTATTTCAAGTCTCTTTAAATGCAGTCACATTTCAGTAATGGGCGCTTCTTTTTCCGTATTTTAAAAACAGAACTGTTTATGTTTTGAAACTCGTTGCACATAGAGTTGTGTCTTCCTACACATATTAAAATAGTCCCATCTTAAAGAAAAGATGGCACATGTCAATTTGGTGGGATTAAAATAAAATTTGAGTTTATTTTTCACAAAAAATTTCCAAATTGAAACTTCAGTTGATGAAATGCCAGATAAATTCACCACTTCCTAAAAAATGAAAATTACACTATCCTATCATAGCACAAGGTTTTGTCTTTAATAACCAGTTAGTTTCATATCACTACATCCAACCAACTCGAGGCACAAGAAAATATAAAAGTAGATCTTTGAAATTTGAAATCACCGGCTGTCCTGACTGACATCCAATTTAAAAAATCCAACTTGTTTCATCGATGGACATTTAAGTTTCTGGGTGAGTTTAAATCTTTTCCTTATGTTTATTCTAAAGTTGTATAAAGTCAATTACTTATCGTGTAAGTAAATAAGCATTAAAAATAAACTAGAAATACATATTTTAATTAAATTTAACACACTCTTATTTGTCCATGAAAAAAAAAAAAAAAAAATTTTGTGTACTTAAAATAATGTAATTTTAAAATGTACATATATAAATCTTGTATTTGTCAATGAAAAAGAAAAAAAAAAAGGAAATATGTGTACGTATATATTATAATTTATTTTTATAAATCTCATATTTGTGCGTGTAAAATATTGTAATTTTAAACAATTAAATTTTATATTTACTAATTAACTAATTGAGGATTAGCTTCTAATTTCATGGATTAAATTGAACATTTAAGTTATTTTTAATTAGACTCAATACATTTTATAAAAAATAAAATAATAAAAGGATATATTTTTCTATTGAACTACTATTGTGGGTTCATAAAAATTACATACATAATTTCTAAAATTAAACATTTTTTTATTTTAAAAAGGATATTTCTTGGAAGATATTTTTTTACTTTTAGCATCGAAAAAATATTCTTTACTTTTCTACCGAAATTATTTCAAATAATTAATTTTTGTTAATTAGTAATTTTTTTT
This sequence comes from Acanthosepion lycidas, assembly GCA_963932145.1. NCBI lineage: Eukaryota > Metazoa > Mollusca > Cephalopoda > Sepiida > Sepiidae > Acanthosepion > Acanthosepion lycidas. The sequence continues at coordinate 67,464,107 of OZ010590.1, read as the reverse complement.
TTTTTTTAAACTTTGAAGATGGTTTTATTTTATGGTAATTTTTTACTTTTAAGCACATTTTTAAATTTTAATTAGCAGCACATGGCAAATGTTGCCATTCAAAATAAGAACAATTTTATTTTCAGTTCATTTTTATTTAAATTTTCAATTGTATTTTTATCTTTATAAAGTGAAGGCCTAAAACTTATAAAATTTAAGAGATTTCTTTTTTCTGTTAAAAATTTTTTTTTGTTTCTGCTTTTCCCAATGTTGCAGGTCTGTTTTTTTTTTTTTTTTTTTTTTTTTTTTGTACTTTCAATGCCTGGAGATTACTTTAGGTTTTTAAATTTACAATGATGACTATTTAAAATCTGTTCAGTGGATGATCAACTAAAAGTCCCGAGAGATTCTTTTAAACCTCAAAGTCCTTGCAATTGACTAAAAAGTTGCTGATGCAGTTAAAAAACATGAAAATCAGTGTTATTCTTATTGTTATGGCAGTAACACCCAGTAAGCCGAGTGCAGTTCTGGTGAGACCTCACCTATTTTATAGCCCAACTTCTGTAACATGGTTTTAAGGACTATGTGGGAAGCACTTAAATAGATGAAAAGCTCACAGATTTGGAGGAGGATTTAATTAAAAAAATAAAATAAAATAAAAAAATAAAAAAATTCTTTTTGCAAAATCTTTGTTAAGGAGCACTCCTCCACCCTTCTATTTCTTTTGTGATACAATTGTACTTTTTACTTGCAGGTTTTTGTGCGATTCTGCAAACTGTCCCAATACAAGGATGGAACAGTCAAGATAGATGAAGCAAGTTCAACAAACATTTAACACAACCAATAAAATTTTAGCCATTAAAGGAGAAGATTACTTAAGAGTCTGTTTAGATTCTTCCCATGATGCTTGAAATTACATCACAGGAACTTGAAGACCCAGTGACTAACTCTGGTAGTTGTGATGAACCATATTAAATGATCTTCAGACATGAGCAATAAGATCAATGGTAAGACCTATGATTCCATTTTCTACATTGGCCATTGACATTACATCTCCAACCAGTGCAATAATCAAGTTTTTAATGCCTACTAAGGGTAGAAACTATTATTTCTGATGGCCTTTGTTGGATGACATTGCACAGGTCGAGTCAACTTTTGTCTTAAAATGGGATTTAGGTGTAATGCCAGTTTCAAGTGATGATAGAATGTTCCAGAAATATTGGTAGGAAACCTATAAAGAAATTTAGACTGCAAATCACCATTAGGAGAGGAAGTGCAATAGGGCACAAAGTTTTTTTCATCAATTCAAATAAATGTAGTTTTACTCATTTCAATTTTATTGATTTTTGGGGGTTTTTTTAATTTAAAAATTGAGTTTTAAGGCACTTGTTTGAAAAATTGACAACTGATTTCTTTTCTATAACAAGTTTCAAACTTTTGATGTTTTCAGTCCTTTTTGGGCAAGTCAAAAATTATATAGATCTACAAAATTTAAAAAAAAAAAAAAAAAAAAAAAAAAAAAATCAAATACATTGACGAGAAAAAGTTTTAATATTATAGACAAAATAACTGTTTTGTAGAATTCCTCATCCAAAATTAGTAAGATTTTTTAAGCTTCAGGCTTGTACCCACACTGGTTCCTTTGTTTTCTTGGGGTTTTTGTATTTTTTTTTTTTTTTTTTTTTTTTTTTTAACAAGTCAAAGAAGATACCACTTGTTTGAAGCCTGCATCTTCACATATACATTGTTAAAATGGGCATTTGGCACAATCATATTCAAGGCAGAAAATCCAACAAACTTTCAATGGTCATAACTTGGTTGCTAATTGAGCTGGCAAGATAAATTTGTTATCACTTTATGTTTTGTCAAGTTCTATATGCCTACATGAAAAGCTTATAGATATATTGGAAATAAAATATAGTTTGGGATACTTATTATTATAAATAAGCATTTACATAAATGTCAAGACATGACAGTTTACAATCTGTACTATGGAAAAATTAACTTTTGTTTTCATTTATGTCATTCATGACTTTTCTTTTATGAGATGCAAGATTCTCCAGTTTCTGTAATGACATCTGGTTGTATCCATATAATAGTGAAGATCTTACCAAAATATGATGATTTGTGCATTAAAACCGGAACCCTCAATTTATTCAAATAGAAGAGTCCCAATAAAAATATTGGACAACTCCTACTGTAGGTTATACAGGTGAGATAGAGATGGGGAAAGGGAAAAAAAGACATTCTTTTCCTTTCCAACTGTTGTCATCAGGAAAATAATTTCTATTACAGGAGACAAAAAATGCATAAAATGCCTCAAGAGAATACCAGTTTACCAAAATACACTAATAAAATATATACACAAGAGTTTGCTGTACAATTTGTTATATTAAAAAAAAAAAAAAAAAATCTGAACTTCCAGACAAAAATTACAGTCAATGAAAGTAAACAGATAATATTGTATAATGTTTGCCTATTTTATTTTTGCCATTGTAGATGATTGAATAAAGGCTTTCCAAATAAAAGCCTTTATTCAATCATCTACAGAAGCAAATGGCAAAAGTAAATAGACATTTCTATTTTCAAATAGCCAAACATTATTCAATGTCTTTAAGAATTCAAAAATATTTTGTGCCAAATTAAAATTCATTATATTAGCAGATTTTCAGGTACTGGATTTATCATATTGTAAGATATCTAATCTAGTTGTATTGAAAATGGCCCCTCGATATAAAACAGAATTAATATAAAGACATTGACTTGACCAGGAGATTTACTTAATACCTCTTTCTTGGACCAGTGACAATGTTTTTGCTATATAGCATAGTTTCATCTTCATTGAAAATTTTATTTTTGTCCAAAAAAACTGTTCTGAACTGTCATTCTCAATTCTTGCAGATTTAAAAAACTAATGTTCCAAATTGATCATGATACTATAATCAAAAGCCATCAACTGCACCAGCCAACAGAATCTACCAGTATGAGCAGCAGGTAAAAGGGATAGATTTAGCACCATCATCTATTGAAAGTATAGATGCTCTGTATCAAGTGGAAGACTGTGTCTGGGTTAAAACTCCAAACAGCTGATGCACTAGCATATTTGGCAAGGAAAAAGTCAATAAAATAGCCCTCAAACAGTACTAATTAATGGTCTACCATGCCATGTGAAAGATCTTCGCCCTCATTATGGATCAATCGCTCCTAAGGAAGATGAAGGATGTAGTGCATCATCTGAGAGTGACTTTGGGACTCTGCTGCCTCTTAGAACAGTATTAGGCAATACAGAAACAACCATAACAGAGTCATCCAATAATGATGACAATGATAGTGAGAAAACTGCGAACAAGGGAGATCCTATGGCCACTAACACGCAAGGAATCCCTCTCCACCGACCCAAGAAGCAGCATTTGGCAAAGGTGGTTACCATTGTCCTGCCACTTATGTGATAATGATATAAGGGAGAATTGTAGCAAGAGAATACACTTACCTCACCAGGTGAAGCAAGCACATGCTCTTTGGTATGTAAATCCAACATGGCTGACATTGTGAGTGAGCGACAATGTCATGCGCGATTGTAAGGAGCAGCCATTTGTAATCGTCTCACTATGCATGCATGATAATACTCTTTTTTTTTTTTTTGCATATGTGACTGAAAATAGTAACAAATAGTGAATTGCACAGTCAGATGAGGAGTGAACTTGTACAGTTCAGAGCATTTGTTTGGAAATAAATTGCGTAGAAGTTTTGCTGCAAGAGTTGAACTCTGTTGATCTGCTGTGCAACCTGTGCATTTATGCCAGTGGATTATGATTTAACTTCAGCTCATATTTTATAGGGTATTGTAGGCAAGTCAAAGAAAATTCAGAGTTAATTTAAAGATCAATATGTGTATATAATTAAAAAATTAAGCAAATGAGATCTTTCAACCTGAAAAGATGACAAAATGCTCAAATTATCTATCAACTCAGTATTGACATTATTCGGACTAGTGTCCTCATCTTTGTCGCCATATTTATCACTACGTTTCGGCCGTTGTACGCTCCGACCTTCTTCAGGTGTTGGAATTTCAAACTGAACCCTTTATTTCGATTACTGGGGTAGACTGTTCTAGTTCCACGTGCCATGTTTGATGGATGTCAGTTATCAGTTATCTCCTGCTAATTTTCCCTCTGAAAGTTCTCCTCTGCCTTAACCGGGTATTGAACTCACTCTTCGGGTCTGTCACTGGATCTAACCAATGCCTTTATCCACTGTGCCATGGCGTTGGTTAGATCCAATGACAGACCCAAATATTAAAAAAATTTACATTAATAGTACTAAAAATCCATTGGTACCAGCATGTTTTTTTTTCCCTTCAAAAATAGTTCTCATAAACATGTTACCTTGCTGTCCAAGTACTATTCGAGTTTAAAGGAGAAAAACAAAACTCCAACTGTTAAATGGAAGTTAATTAGAAGAGCTTGTACCTGTAATTCTTTATATGCACCATGCTACCTGTCTCAATGAAAAACTAGAAATCATTAAATTTAAGGACAAGATAAACCTATTACATTGAAGGAAGGAGCTCACTGTTAATTGTAGGCATAAATTATCTTAACTTTCTATCTAGATAAAATATTGTATGTAAAGGTGAAATGGTATTGTAAATCTGTAAAAAAAATTTTTGTCCTTAAATTTTTAATTATTATCTACCTTAATTTGCTAAGATTTCATTATAAAGTAGATTATTTAGTTAATTTTGAATAGTTGTAACTCTTATTGAATTAATCTTACATAGACTGAATTTAATATGGCTATTTTTGTAAGGATGTTTGTTTCTACTCCTGTTATATATGGGCGTACTTTTCTAGGTGCTTGTTTTTATGTTTGTGTTTATATGTACTTGTTTTTTTATGTCCACTTACATCTGTTTGTATATGGGTGTCCATGTCCGTATATATATATATATATATATATATATATATATATATATATGTGTGTGTGTGTGTGCACGCGCATGTTTATTTATATATTGATTTTCCATGTTTGCGTAATTTTGACGGGTAGTTTGTGTTGTCTCTGTAGTTATTTGGATGATTGAATGTTGATGAGTCTGCTTATTTGTCGTCCGTATATTTGCATGCTCATATATTTAATCATATTTACATGTTTGTGTATTATGACATGATGTCTGTCTTGTTACCAATAAACCTTTCTCCCTCATCTACTAATAACAATCCTGTCAATGTAACTAATTTTGTAGCTATATATTGCATCTCTTACTCCCACCCAAATTTGGACGGAAAACTTAACATATTAATAAGAACAATACATCAAAATTTAGGCATATTTTCTCATTTTTTAAAAATAATTTTGTAAGTTTCTAAACTTGATGCATGGTTATTTTTAGTAATTAAAAAAAAACAAAAAGTTACAAATATGTAACTTTTTGTTTTTTTTTAATTACATAATAAATTGGAGATTATATAGGAAATCAGGATAACTAATTAATCTAATATTAATTTTAAAGCATTACTAAATTATATCTAGGGCCCACTCTCATGTTATTTGAATTATCATATACTTGTAATTTGATTGGCCATTACATATGTAAAAATATTCCCTCTGGTGAGGGTAGTGATTGGTTTTGAACTCTTTAAAAAACTTTATTTCACAATCAACACCATCACTTGACAAGACACCAGAAGTGTTTAAACAAAATGGCTATTTTTGTAGTGATGTTATAACATACTTATTATAAATCATTGAAATCGATTTCTATTGAGACAAAAAACAAACAACCAGTAACTTGTTACAAAATTCACTTCAATCTTCACTTCTTAAAAAATAAGAACATTTTCTCATATAGTTTCATTTCATCATGATAACAATAAACATTGAATTTTAATTGTTGTAAAATTTCAATTCTATTTGCATTAATGGCAGAGAAAGAGTCCTCACCAGTTAGCTTAATAGAAGAATAGACCCTGATGGGTAGCCAGTCTAGAAGGAACAATCTGAATTCTAAACAGTGGAGAAAGCAATGAGAAATCACTCTACTATCATTCCCAAGGAGTAATGCCAATTCACAGGTAACAATAAATAGAATCTGTGGATAGTGATAATAGCCTACACTTCAAAGGGATATGGCAATATAAAAAAAAAAGTTTGCATTTGCTGTACATCCTTTGTTCCCCCTGAAAACATATACAAAAATTATAAACCTGCTTTACTACTAAAATGGACACTGGATTTGTCATTATTACAGGTTGATGGAATTTGGGAAAATAGTATGCCTATGAATATGTGGAGGTCCAAATAAATTGAGCAAAAACCTCTAGATTATGCCAATTCAAAATATTTTATTGGTCTAAAACTTTTCTTTTTTTTCTTTTTTATTTTCAGGGGCTTGAAGCTTAAAACAGTAAAATCATGACTTTGTGAAAGTTGATAGTTTACCAAGCAACCAGCAAAAAGCAGTTAAAATCCAGAAAACTGCAGTAAATCTTTTTAAAAAGAAAAACATATCTTCATCCATATTCTTTAAAAGCAATTGTTTTATACAGAACATAAGTTAATGCTTTGCACTGTAATAAAAACTTAAGTAGAAGATCTAGCAGATTTTAATTTTTTTAATGAGGTAAATGTACAATAAACAGCAAATAATTTAAACACAAAATTTCAAAATTAGACAGGATTAATCAGAAAAATTTGACAATTCACAGAAAGGAAACTAATGAAAATTTTAAGATACTTAAAACTAATGTCTTTTTTTAACCAAAAGAACCCACAGCTAACAATTAGGAACTAATTCAATAAATAATGAATATAAAATCATATAGAAAGAATACTACAGATCTAAAAAATAAAGTCAGTATAACATTCACACAAAAATTCCAATAACTATCAAATATCCCATCAATTTGCTATTTCCTACTGATTAGTCATTATGGTAACAAGAGTTGTAAAATCAGAACCAAATAAATTAAATAAGAGTTTTGAGGTATTTTTTTTTTAAATTAACTTTTCAGTTATTCACATTTTTCAAAATCATAAAACTAGTTTGAAAAATTTCATCTTTTAACACTTGATCATGCATGGCAAGAACATCATAAATTATTAAAGTTGACAAAAAAATTTTAATATGAAAAAAAGTGTTAATGAAATTTAATTTTATTTATAGAGATCTTACTTTTCTTTTAATCTAACCATTATTTTATAGTCAGCAATAATTACTGAAGATTAATTTTGACATCAGCACACATGCAAAAAAAGTTAAATCAATCAAACGAGATATTAATATTTAAAAACTAACTATTCAGGAGAAAATAAAAGTTGGCATGACAACATTCATCTATAGAAACATCAATGTTCAATAGAATTTTTAAAGTTTTCATATTCTACCGCTCATAGCCTCTTAGTGTTATATAAAATACCACAACTGTCACAACTTTATAAGAGAGGTATTTTTTTGGGTTTTTTTTTGTTTTTTTCTGCTAAGGCAGAAAGCAAACTTCTAATTTCAATGCCACAAATTTTGCATAATATACCATGAAATTGATAGACCAGTGTCCAAGGTTTTATGATGATGTCAACATTGGTCAAGTGAAAATCAAACTGACCAGCAACTGGAGCAGAATATAAACTAGCAATCATTTTAGAGAAATTCTCAAAGCAATGAACGTGCTGCCCTGGGTAATACCTACCTCGCTGAAGGTTAACATTCATTGCTACAGAGCGAAGGACAGAGCTGGCGGAATTGACCAGAGTTGAATCATGGGCGGAAGGAGGAGGAGGAGACTGCTCAGGTAAACCTGTAGTCTTGTTGTTCCCAGCTGTAAGCAGTGAAAAGAGGCGGAATGTGAGAATTAGTGCTACTCAGGCCACCAGCAATGATGTATGGACAGACTGGACAAGGGAAGTGACAAGCAGCATATGCCCCTTAATTGTCAACATGGGTGGAGCCCAATTTTTTTTTAATCTTTCAATTTGTATTAGAAAAGTAAGGAGCAATTTTAGCCAAGAGAATTTTAATTTAGAATGAAGAATAAAATAGCCATGAGAATATAAATAGAGTATGCACGAAAAATGAAAAAGAAGAAAAATTAAAACCACTGAGTAGAGAAATTGAAAGACTGACATCATAGCATGTATAAATGAACATTCATAGATTGCTTATCTTGACAAGTTCTACAGGAACAGTTTCAGTTTTCCAAAATAGCAAAGATGAATCAATGGAACTTTGCAAAAGATTATATTGCCAAACAGATTTAACTTGAAGAAAGAAAGATGGCTGACACAGAGCACTTACCTGCTCAGCAGAGGAGGTTTAAAAAAGATTGAACAAGTTTGAAAATTACAAATGCACAACTAAATTCATACCCAATAAATCAGCTTCAGTAAGTAAAAAAAATAAATTATATTTCTTTAGTATCCTAATCATTTAAAGAGAATTTTATTAGAAAATAACAATAGTCTTCATGAGAAAAATATCAATACATTATTAATGAAAAAAAATCTACTCATCTTTAAAAAAGCAAAGCAATACATTAGCATTTAGTATGCTCTGTTAAGATTTATAAGTGTTCTTAGAAGAAACATAAAAAGGTGGCAACAGAGAAGCCAATAATGGGATAGAAAAGAGGTACCAAAATCAATATCTCAAAATAGATTTTGCTTAAGTGTTGTACCAACATTGAAGTAACTAACTGAAGATGTTTCCTTCATGGAAAACACTGTGAAATAATTTTATTAAATGGAATCAATTCAGCATTAAAAAGCTATACATAATGATACTTATAAAAATACAAGTACTCATGAATTTTGTTAAAAAGTGTAGTTTGCATAAAATATTTAGTCATGCTATACATATTTTATTTAGTGTTTACAAACAGATAAGTCGTGTATATGTGTGTGTCATAGAGATTAATATCATTATTACTTCATATAGCAATTGATATTCAATACCAAGAATTGCAAAAAAAGTTTATACATTAAGAATACAAACTTTAAATAAACTAAAATTTTAACTGCAAAATAGCAAAATTTAATAAATACAAAATTTTACATCATTCAAATACTAAAAGATATTGTAATATATCAAGTTATTTTTATTGGTATTTTCTTCAGTCAGTTAAGTGCTATATGTGATACATGCTTGGGCAATCATGCATCCTCATGACTGATGAGACAGACTCCTCCCCATAGTAGGTTGCCATTTCTTTCTGCAGTAGACTAGTTGCCAATCAAGGTTAAAAAACCCAGTTTGTCCTGCTATTCAACATATAGCGGGGAGGGGGGTGAGAAGAGATGGATTCATACCTTTCCCAAAGGTATTTGTGCGTAAATGAATCTAACAAACTCAACTGAAATTTGAACTCAGCTCTCCAAGTTCTCACTTCAAGCTGATATCCATTACACCACAATGCACATCTTATGTATTACTAATAGATAAAATAAACTGAAAGAGTAACTTGACATGTTTTACTAACCCAAGCTTTCTTAAAAATCACAAACCATTTTTAAAAGACTTCAATTTTTTTTCATTATATCAATAACAAAATGAGCAATCAAAATAGCAATGCAAATAACCATTATTTGGACTCAAAGATTGAGGAGAGAGAAAAGGGAAAAAAACTACAATAATTGAATATCATATACAAACTGCAACTGTATATTCTGTCAAGAGCACCATGAAGAGCTATTAAATGCTGATTCTCATTTACTTTGAAGAGACAAATATTCTAAACATTTTATTGTGATCAAAATAGATGTAGACAGACATTGAAATTACTAAAAGTATTGCCATCAATTAAATGCTTCATAAAAATGCAGTTTTATTTTCAAAAGCAAAGCAACCATTACAAATTTGCAAGATAGAAAATGTTTAATGGCACACAAACTGCACCAGTCCTTATTAGTGACCATACTTTCAAAGAGACTGCTTGCCAATCTCAAATGGAACGCATATATTTGTTCCATCGCAAAAGATGCTGAAAGAATGGTTTGTTCCTTGTATCATTCAAAAAAAATATTCATGCTGCCATGCACTATTACAAGAGTCAGATCAGACCAAGAATGGAGTATTACTGTCTAGCCATAACAGAATTCAAAATGTGGTGAACATCCTGCAACTTTTATCCCACCGACAAAATGAATTCAAAAACAAATTCAATATCTTGTTCAAGAAACCTAGTACCAAAACAGAGTTGATACAAAAGAATTACTTAAAAATCTATAAATACTCAGTTCAATCTAGCTTTATAAAACATTAAATACATCAATAATAAATATACCAAACAATATAACATTAAAAAAAACTGTTTCATCCTCCTACTTATGATTTTCTTTCACAGATGTCCTAATTTAACTTATTTGTTGATAGGTTAGAGTTTTTGGCTTCATTTAGAGTTAGCCAAAACTGGGAGCATGTGGGGGGGGGGGGTGCTAAAAAAAAAAATCTCATTAACTATAACCAGCCTCTAATTTTGCTAAGGTCAGAAAAGGGCTGCATTTTAATAATTTCAGTTTTTAAACATCTGAAAACCATGAGAATGTCGGGGAAAAAAACATTTCTTTTTTCCTTAGCATTGTGGAGAGATTTCGCATTTGTACTAAATTGGTCCTAAAATAGATTTGACATACAAAACATTAGGAACTTGATATAATAGGTATTACGCAGAGAAATCATGTTGTGGTCGCTGATACTTTCATATTCGACTGTTGTCCGACATCGACTGACTCGTTATTCTTACTACTCCTACTTATTATAGGTGGGAGAGTCTATTAACTATAGAATAGGTGTATTCCACCATAACACTTAGTCTGATCCATTTTATCAGTGTTCAGTTATTTTTAATATATTATTATTAAATAGTTAAACACAATTATGTCCAAATAAAAACCAGCACATTAAATTTGCAAGTATTTATTTATACTGTTTTGAAAGTAAAATAATGCAATATGTTATATACTGTACCTATGAACACTAATGAGTATGTCCCAATCCTCATAAATACGTTGGACACTATTGTAAGTGTGGGTAATATACTGTCGAAGTAGTCCACAACTAGCAGTCGTTTACCTACTTCATGCCACTGGCAAGTATTGTATTTTGTTGATATTATAAAGATTACCATTTCTTTTCCAACCTCTATTTTGGTTATTCCTTATTCAGTAACCCTTTCTAGGTTACAACACAAAGTCTCTTATGAATTTTATTTTTGGCATTAGAATTCTCATTAGAACCAAAATTTGATTTACAGAAATATTCCCATGAACTATAGAAGAATTTTTAGGCTAATTCAAATACTAATCAAATACTAATACAGTTCTACAAATTTGTGTTGGTTTTGAAAAATTATGAACATTAAAAACAACCAGAAAGGTGCTTTTAGCATTTATATTTCATTCATTAATCAGGTGTTCTTTACTTCAGGCCAAGTCATAGTAGAACTCCTGGACAGAACTGGGTCTATCTCAAATTTAACCATTTCACTGGAATCAAAGATTTTTTTAGTTTCTGTTTTGATTTAACAAATCATCAATTAGTACAATGAACTCTAACAATTTTTTCTTTAAGTAAAATTTTATGGCTTTTATAATTATTGACTGACTTGGAAAAACACTTCATGGTTTTTAAATTAATATAATTTTCAAGAAATTTTAAGCTTAGTTTCTTAACCATTACCACACTAATTTCTTTCTAGAATTGTTCCCCTGCCACTGAAATTTTTTTGAGGGTACAAAATCATGAACACCTACTGTTTTAAAATTGTTATAACTTTCTTTGTATTGTGTGCATAGATTTTAATTTTTTGCACACTAATAAAAGAATGAATGAGTAATATTTTGATGTAATGCATTATGTTTTGATGTTGAAAAAATAAAAAATTGAAACATGAAATAAAAAATGTAAAATAAAAAACAAATACATTAAAAAAATACAAATAATTCAACTTACTTTAACTTTTATTAGTCCTTGCATAGATCTGGGGGTGCAATAAGAAGCAAAATCACTAAAAGGCTTTTATTTTGTCAAAAAAGTGACATGTCTCCCCATGTTTACATATGAGAAGACACTAGCATTTGTTTGCTCTTTCTTTCACCCGACTCATATTTATTTGTCTTGTTGACAAAGTTATTATTTCATCATTTATAAATAGACAAAATAATTCGCCTTCAGAAAGGTTATCATATATCGATGGTTGCCAGTAGCTTCCATAAAATTACTCAGGCATGGATGATAGTAGTTGCTAGTGGTCATCGTCACTTTCCTCCATATCACTAGCGTGATTATCATCTCCAACCACTCAAGTAAATCCTTCAAAATCATCATCGGAGTCCTCAAAGAAAATCTCCTGAATGAAGGCTTTGTTGGATATAGAAGTGGCTATTTTTGTTTACAAAAAGTCACGAAAAAATTAACCTTGTGTAGCATCTACAAGAATTCAAAATGGCGTTGGAAAACAGAAGTTTAACCTTGTTCCAAAGCAGTAGTAGTCGATTTCCAACTTAAAATACCAGAAAGTATTTATTCATAGCAACCATCTCGAGCAACAGAATGCACCTAGAATAGCAAACGGAGAGAATTCTATGGCGACTATTGTTGTCTGTGGTGTGGTAATGGTTAAGAACAACGAAATACAAGATTTTATTGATTCATACATTTTAATCAAAAACCATCATGAATGCCAAAAAACTTTCTAAGAAAATGCATATATATCATTGACCTTTTAACAATTAAAAACTTCACAAAACAAACCTTATAACTTTATAAGTTAAACTAATTTTGACAGTTAATAACATTCAGAATGCATATGTAGCATAACAGTATAGAAAGCAGAATCAGCAAGCTAAGTTCAAATTTTGACCCCATCTGCTGCATTCACTTTAATGCTGCAAAGAAAAGCCTTTAGTATCTGTCTATATTTCTGAGATGTGGTATTATGTACATTATTCGGACTATTGTCCTCATCTTTGTCGCCATATTTATTACAACATTTCGGGCGTTGTACGCTCCGGCCTTCTTCAGGTGGTTGGAATGTCAAACTTAACCCTTTATTTCGCTTACTGGGGTAGACTGTTCTAGTTCCATGTTTTATGGATGTCAGTTATCAGTTACTTCCTGTTAATTTCCCTCTGAAAGTTCTCCACTGCCTTAACCGGATATTGAACTCACACTCTTTGGGTCCTGTCACTGGATCTAACCAACACTTTGCTAGGCTACAAAAATCTCCTGAGCTGAACAAGTATAGAAATGAATACAATATGGGAGCCAGTAATAAGTGGTGCCAGAGAAAAGTGATAATATTAGGTTGGTGCAAAAATAATGTCGTTTTTTGACATATTTTTTAACGTAAAAAAAAACGACATCATTACGTCATTATTTTTGCACCAACCTAATAACAAAAGTTGCAATATGAGCTCTGGTAAAAACATACTATGATAACAGCAAAAAAAAAAAAAAAAAAAAAAAAAAAAATTGCAATATGAGCACTGGTAAAAATTGTTGAAAACATTAGGTTTATAATAGCCAGAAATTCATACACAGATGTCCTCAAGGACATATGGCACAGTGGATAACGGCGTTGGTTAGAACCATCTGACATTCCTACACCGATGCAGACCTACAACTCATCCCTTCAGGCTTGGCACCAAGACTTCCCATCAATTGAAAGAGAGCCCATCTGGTCACAGAGAAAGCGAAGCACACCCTTGTCCAAGAGAGAATCCAGTACAATCATTGGATAAAACAGAGACTACAAGCTCATATCTCCCAGAGGCTCGAGGATTTCTTAAACAGAATTACTAATGAAGACAACCAGAGAAGGATCCAAAATGACCTAGATAAATCCTTCAGACATTAATTCAATGTAGTCAAGGCTCACCAAGTGCAAAAATTAAATAGATTGAAAGATCAGGTGACGCACAAGGTCTATCATCCACCAATGAAAGCAGTAGTCAACATCAGCCAATATCAGCTGAGTGCCTCTGAGGAGTCAGTATTGAATAAGGGTCTCAACTTCGCCACAACCATCAGGCACGTGCCATACTTGGACATTATTGCCAGAGTCAAGGAGGTGGCCCTGAACATCCCTCAGGCTCAGGTGGATGAACTGAGATGGGAGGTGAGACAGACCTTGGAGAAGGCCAAGCTGCCTAGGTCTAACATAACAAAACTGGAGAGGCTGGCGATTAGATCCCTACAGAGGAACGAAAACATCATCATATTACTGGTTGACAAAGGCAATGCGACTGTAGTGATGGACAAATCAGATTATACAAGAAAGCTGGAAGACCTCATTAGCAATGGTAGCTACAGCAAAGTAAAAAAGGATTCTACTATGAAAACGGAACGCAAACTGTCACAGGTACTAATCAAGAACAAGGATCACTTCGCACATAAGATGTATAGGCAGTTATCGCAGCGTTACAAACTACCTCACATATACGGTCTCTCTAAAATTCACAAAATTGCAATGGAGAGAAAAATATTAAAAGCTGTAATCTAATTTTTGACAAGAAAAAAAAAAAAAAGATTCCAGATGTTGCATCACAAACATAAATATTGAAAACACTTCCAAAAATCTGTCCTAATGATCAAACATCAATATTTTTAAAATCTCTTCTTGGTCACACAAAGAACTTTTCAACACCTTGTAAAAGATTTTTTTTGTTTTTAAGAAAAGCTTGTGTTAGGTTTCATTAATGATTATTTCACAACAATATCATTTTTTTTTTGATCCCACTTTCATTCTATTGATATACTTACCAGTTTTCTGAGTTATTTGTTATATCTAGTAATTTTGGGGAATTTCAAAGAAATACTTTCATTTCATCATGAGGGGAAGTGAATTGTTCTCCTATCTTGCTTTTTGTCAGACTTGATATCCTTCTAAAAGATTTGAATTTACTATTAATTTCATGTTTTTATGACACTGCACTGCTCATATGCTAATGTCCTCTTACACTGCTTTCTCCAGAAATTCAACTCGCAAAGAATAAAAAAATTTCACCAAATTGATGTATACTCTCTGTATGTTTACATTTTTAATGAGATTTGTTTTAGTCAATTTGTAAAACAATGCAGAAAGCAAGCTTTTTAAGCCATAGAGCTTGTATAATAATTTAAATTATAGATCTTAAACACTTCTGGTCACCGAGTTATAACAAATATACACTTTTAGATATCTAAATTGAAAAAAAAATTCATTTAGTATAAAAAGTATAAAAAGAAAAGATTTACTAAATATATTATAAATAAATAGAGTAGCCTAATTTATTTACCATTGAATGAATGTCTTTATCTATGTTGTTATTATCACAATATGTTGGCTGTTGTATCCTCTGGCCTTCTTCAAGTATATGTCAATCCAGGCAACCATCAGTGAATTTTTGAACTGAAGACTTTATTTAATCTATCAGGGTATCTTGTCCTTATTCTACTATCCACGTCTTGTTAATTCACAAACCAACACTTCTATCCACTAGCCTAGTTGATTAAAGCATTGGCTTTTGAATTTGGTGGCACAGAAATTGTGAGTTTAATCTCTGGGGCTGATAGTACAAACTCAATGGAAATAGGGCTAGCAATAACCAAGCAGTACTAAACCAGATACCCATAAATATGAACAGCAAAATAAGATCACTCTACTTCACATAGATTAAATAAATGATTCAGTTAGAAATTTCCTGGAAGTTACCTAGAATGACAGACATCTGAAGAAGGCTGAATAAAAAAACACAAACATGAGAACATTAATCCAAATGTAAAAAATGATAATTCCTCTTTCCATCATAGCCTGAACTCCTCAGAATATCTTAAGAGAAACCATACAAAACATTCAAGTTTGATAATATTACTGGCTAATTTGCAAAGATCATATGCATCTTTTTACATTTGCTACTTCATATCAACAGATCTATATTGGAAATACTGGTTTGTGTATGTTATGTTAAGCAACTTAAAAGAACTTACATTGTGAACAAGAATTCAAACATTGTTTTCATTTAAAAAAATAAAAATACTGATCTTGTGGCAGGGGCGATATCACTCCCAAAATAATAATAATGATAATAAAAGAGAATATTATTTACATTATTCAGACTATTGTCCTCATCTTTATTACGTTTCTGCCGTTGTACACTTCGGCCTTCTCCAGGTGGTTCGAATGTCGAACTGAACCCTTTATTTCACTCACTGTTCTAGTTCCACGTGCCATGTTTAATGGATGTCAGTTATCAGTTATATCCTGTTAATTCCTCTCTGAAAGTTCTCCAAAGCCATAACCAGGTATAGAATTGGTCAGTATAAGTAGTACCCTATAACGTAACAACTAACCCGGGAACATGGCAGCAGCCCCAAAAAACTGGGATAGGTGGGTACAAGAGAAGGACAACAACACTCAGAAAACAGTCTGCCTGCTTTATGTGAAGGGGGTTATCAGAAAAAATACAAAGGATCTGTGGTACATATAACATCAGTTCAACCTTAAAAAAAAAAAAAAAAAAAAAAAAAAAGCTTGACAACACTTCACAGATATCGCTCCTGAGTAAGACCCCGCTGTAGAGGAGAACATGACTAAAGACTGTGTATGCTATCCTGTGCAGCTGCAGAAAGAAATATAAAGGGGAGACAGCCCGTCCCCTTAAGGTAAGGCTTCAAGAACATCAGAAAGCTGTAACACAAGGGGAAGTGGAAAAATCAGGTGTGGCTGACCACATATGAGGAGAGAAGGGAGATCACAGCTCTCTGTGGGATCAGGTTGAGATCATAGATAAAGAACACCATTGGAAAATTCATAAACTTAAGGAATCAGCACATATGCTAGACCACAAAAATCTCCTGAGCCGACCAAGCATAGAAATGAATACAATATGGGAGCCAGTAATAAGGAGTGCCAGAGAAAAGCGATAATAACAACAAAAATTGCAATATGAGCACTGGTAAAAAATGATTGCTGAATACATTAGGTTTATAATACCCAGAAATTCATAGATATCAAGGACACAGTGGATAAAGGTGTTAGTTAGATCCAGTGACAGGACCGAAAGAGTGCGAGTTCAATACCCAGTTAAGGCAGTAGAAAACTTTCAGAGGGAAATTAAACATGGCACATGGAACTTGAACAGTGAGCGAAATAAAGGGTTCATTTCGACATTCCAACCACCTGAAGAAGGCCAGAGCATACAACAACCAAAACGTTGTAATAAATATGACAACAAAGATAAGGACAATAGTCCAAATATTGTACATAATACCTCATCTCAGAAATATAGACAGATACAAAAGAGAATACGCTGTAAAACAGAATTAAAAAGGTGTTTTCAAAAGAACCAAGATGTTAAAAATGCTGTAAAGACTTTGAAATGTAAATGTTACAGAAAGTTAATTTAGAACACAAAATACAATCTTTTTGTAAGTGTACAAAGGATATCAGATTACTAATAGAAAATTACTGGAACAACAATAATTTGGAACTTTAAAAAAAAAGAAATGGATTTTGACACTATAAGAATTGAAGTTAAAATAAAGGATGTTTTTGATTTAGAATTTGTTTTTGAAACCAGACATGTTATTACGTTCGCACTAGAAAAATAAATATGTCACCAGTTCTCTATATAAAGAGGCAAGCCAAATGGAAAAGATTTTGGCTCGTCTGCCTTCAAATGCAGTCGAATTGGGCGGAGTGATATAAAGGAAGCGTCTGCTGTGTGCTGCTGAACAGGAGGCAAAGAGCAAATTACCACCGCTAACATCTAGGTACTGCTACTCCTGCTATTACAAATACTGCCACTACTATTACATCTACTGAGTACGGGAACATCGAAGGTTGTAGTAGTTGCGCTAAGCAACAGACCAAAAAGGTTAAAACGAAGGCCACATCTCTCCTTACTGTAATTATTCGAAGTGATATGTTTGTTTGGCTATTATTCACATATAAGAAACATTCAACCTTGTGCAACAAGAATTTGTGTGTGTGTGTTTGCTTTTATATATATATAAAAAATAAAAAAATTTTGTCCTTCAAAAGTGAATCGACTTGGTTATTTATTTTTTCTGTTATTCCAATTCTCCCCTGACAAACTCACAGGTGGACCAATGGGGAGCTTTCAGATTTCTACAATCTGATGACCACTCTCCAGGAGCAAAATAATCACAACGTGGCTGGAGGATGGCTTTGAATTGACATTGGGAACTAGAGAATGCGTCTAACCTGTAATACTGGACCAACGGCCAGTCTGGTGGAGTGCGTGGGTCCAGTAGGGTGAGGATACAGTGTTACAATCTTTTTCCTGATTACATTTGATATGTTTTTATTTTTGTAATTTAAAATTAACAATTTGATTTTTGTTCCCTGAGATGTTCCAATGACGTCAAAAATGTACATGACATGCTGATTTTTCATTTGTCTTATTCTCAGTAATCAGGGAAATTACAATTTCTAAAGTATTAGCATAAAGCTAATAAGATAGTAAAGAACATTCTATTTTCAACTAAAGGAATATAAGGTGCTTTTTTTTTTAAGAAGTGGAAAGAGCATATTGAAAATGCATGCAAGTTGCAAATATTTCAGTTCATCCTATTCCAGACACTATTGCCAATTTATCTAATTTGACAAATACATCAATTGGTTCTACCACCTTTTATCAGGTCATTTACAAAAATGCTCAATCAGCTTCCATTAAAGATCATACACACTTGAAATCATTGAAAATACAGAATTTTTTAAAAATAAACTCATTGCAATACTTTTCAACTGAAGAAAAATATTCAAAAGTATTAATTTCTTTTAATTCAAATTATTTCCTAGCAGCAACTTGAAAAATAATGGAGATACTAAATCCAAAATACAGACTGTTCTAGATGGACATGACTGTATTTACAAAGCATTTTTTTTTATTTCAAAAGAAAACTAGGCCAAGAAAACAAACTGATAGTATACAATCTTTAAAAAGGAAAACCTTATAGAATATGAGAGAAGGAAGTTTGTTTTTTTTAAATCAAAATCCCACCTTAACAGAAACAACTTAAAATTAAGAGAAAATTTGAGATTA
Source organism: Acanthosepion lycidas (assembly GCA_963932145.1). Lineage (NCBI taxonomy): Eukaryota > Metazoa > Mollusca > Cephalopoda > Sepiida > Sepiidae > Acanthosepion > Acanthosepion lycidas. Next base: position 67,445,087 of record OZ010590.1, on the reverse strand, counting down.
AGAAAAAATTAAGCTGCACTAGGATACATTTTGAGGCACTTTTTCATTAGTAATATTGAAACATAATGTCAAAGAAAAAATGTGTACTGTTTATAGCTTTTGGGGAAAAAACAATATTTAAAAGATTTAGCCTAAACAAAAGGAATAATGTGTAGTAGTCAGTGACAATGAAAACAAAGAGGAAAACATGACCAGGAGGATTCATTATTTGTTTGTTTTTCCTGAACTGGTAAGCAAAGTCTGAAGGTAATTAAAGTGAAAAGTACAGAACAGAATATATCAAGCCACTAGCTATTTCAGCATTGCTTAGATACAAAATAGAGGTGAGGATGTGGTTGACTGGCAATATGGTGAAACCATTTAGAGTTGTTTTGAAAGACATTGTCAAAAGTTTAGATACGATGGGTATCAGCGTAAGTACTTGAACAATATAACATCACATTGTTTAAATAGAAATGGATTGTACAGAAACTGACCACAACAAGCCCCTCTTCACAAACCATGTCACATTGTTGCTTGGTTTAATTTTGCCAAAACATTCTTGGAGAAAGAAAATTGCTTTTGGGAACAAATACTATGGAGTGATGAAACAAAAATTGAGCATCTTAGATATAATGATGTACAGAAGATTTGATGCAAGAAAGGTGAGGCTTTCTTCCCAAAGAACACAGTGGCAACATTAAAACATGTAGGCAGCTCAATGTTTTGGGGTTGTTTTAGCTCAAAGGGAACTGGACAATTAATTACAATAAGAGGAAGAATGAAATCTGTAGACTATATAAAAATTCTGGATAAAAATCTACATCTGTCAGCACTAAATCTTCATCTAGGTCAGCGATCTACTTTCCAGCAAGATAATGATCCCAAATATATGTCTAAATCAGTGACTGTTTGGCTTCAGAAAAGATTATAGTACTGCCATCGCCTTCAAGGAGTCCTGACTTGAATCCTATTGAAAATCTATGGTAAGAATTGAAAGTTCGATAAATCAGCGGTCACCAAAAAACCTTCAGGAATAAGGTCTAACCATTGATGAATCGAAGAAAATTTGTTGTATTTAACCTATTGTTCTGAAAATCGAGTTTCATATTCCTTTTGTGGTGCTTATTAACATATAAAAAACCTAACATCATATAGGCATTAAATTCTGAGAAATAGATAAAAATATTCAAAATTGATGGTTGTACGAATAATTTCATCATTAACCATACAAGGGTTTAATTGAGTTGGGCCAAATACAAAATGGCGGAATTTAGCATTTGCCACTATATGTTAATATTTTCATATCTCCTGTAAGGGTGACTGATATACACAAGTTTTTTTTGGTATTTTGATAGGTAGAAATGTTAAACCCATTAATAATAATAAACAAGTTAAGCTCATCATATACAGTGGTGGGAATAAGTAAAAGACACCCCATGAAATTGTTAATAATTTTCTTATTACTGTAAAAAATTTCTCTGAAGATTTGTGTGTGGTACCTAGTTCTGATGGGTATTAATATACATATTCAATTTTATAACAACTTTCCACCAAAAAAAAAAAAAAAAAAAAAAAAAAGTTATAAACAAAATTTAATTTTCAAGGATGGAAATAGTTATGATTATGATAGTTTTGAAAATTTGCATATCTGGTTTACTTCAGTATGCCAAAGGAAAAATAAGTGTATGTGCAGATTATAAAAAGAAGAGTATACAAAAATAAACATCAATTTTCCATCCTTGAAAACATAACTTTCTTAATAACTTTTTTTGGTAGAAAGTTATAAAATCAAATATGTATACTAATACCCATCGGATTTAGGTAACACACACAAATTTTCAGAGGAATTTGTGCAGTAATAAGAAAATTAACAATTTTATGGGGTATCTTATACTTGTTTCCACCACTGTGTTATAAAAAATTAAAACAATTGACCTCATAGTCTTTAATAACCCTACAACCACACAACTATATCCTCTACAAAAAAACCAACATAGTGTATCAATTTACATGCCCATTCAGAGATTGTATCTCTGATACTAATAATAAACCCACTACATATATTGGTCTTACTACAACCATGCTCTCCCGTTGACTTACCTGTCACCTTTCTGATCTTAGTTATATTAAACAACATTTCTTAGAAAAAACAACTAATTGGTAAAAAGCTATGTGAAGCAGTAGGGCAGGTCGATTTTGGAACCGCGATATGATACTCAATTTGAAAGTTCGAGTTTCACATGACAAATAATGAAAAAATATTTTTTCTCCAAATCATTACTGCTTTTTGAGTTTACAGATTACTTTTAGGTACAAAATCATAGCATTGGATTTTCATTCCAGTGATCAGTGAAAACTTTATAGCACAGCCTTATAAAATTTATAAATTTACTGAAGCATTACAACTTGTATATGGACAAGATGCATGGCACAACCATATTATTACTAAATTATTGTGCCATCAAATAAGACATTCGTTTAATTCAAAGAGAAATTATACTGAACAATTTAGCTATATGATGTAATAGTGCTGTAGCTTTAGTGTGATTTTCAATAAACAATGCAAATTTTGTCTTATAATTTGTGCCCAAAAGTATTATGTGTTATATACACTTTTATCTATTTTGTTTTTATTAATTATGATCTAACAAATCTTGAAATTTAAATTGAGTAGCCTTTTTTTCAACAGTTTTTAACTTATCAAAAAAAAGGGTATTTTGCTTGTGGTGATTCATAATTAGAATTCTGGTTTAAATATATTTTCCATTCAATGTATTAAAAGATATTAACTTTATTTAGATTTATTGACAAAAAGTAAAATTTTAAAGTCAATTTGTAAGCAAAAACCTACAGAAATTAGGTATTTTTTGTACATTTTTTTCAGATAATATTTAAAACTGAATGCTCAAAAGGATCTAATTTTTGGTGTCAGTACATAAGACATCAAAGCTCAGCTTTCACACCCAGTGCAATGCTGATTTTCTATATAAAAAAAACAAATCTACTTGCCCTAGTGAAGCAGTGCGATGACTTTTTGAAAGATTTGGTAATACAATCTTCAGTGGCTTTGATTTCATTTACTTTATTGTTCTGCTCAATCAAATTACTACCTTCATGTCACATGATCAACAATCTAGCAAATCTAGTCTGATTTTACCACCCAATGCTTTCAACCCTGACATGGTCATACAACTCTCTGGGAGCATTGGACAAACTATACAAACATCTTTTTAAACATCAATTTCCCTTCTTGATGGAAGTTCAGGAAGTTGTTTAATAACCTACTATTCTCTTGATTTCATTTCTTTGCATGAACCATGGAAAGATATCCATTTGTTAAATAATAGTGTAATAGACTATTATTTTTAGAGGAAGTGTATCTTGGCTCTGACTTCCAAAGGTTGACAGCTGGGACCAGATGTGAACCATAATAAGGAAGTTGATTTTCATTGGCTGAGCTAGCATGAGAAAGAGAGATAGGAGAAAAGATTTCAGTAAGTTATTTCTTACATGACAAGCTATGTAGACATGTTCTCTTTTGTGTCCAAAATGGCTCCCCAGTGATGGGGGAGGGGGCACTGAATAGTTAGATAATGTACATGTCAACATGAGTAATAAAAATAGTTAACATTCTGTGTTTGGAGTCTTTCATTGCTAAACCAAAACGATTGGCTATCACTGGCCAAGAGAAAAGGCAGAGTTGAAATCATTCACTGCTGCCAACATGCAATATATTATCAAATTGGCGCTGTTGACCAGGACCTCCAAGCATGGGGTGGGTATAAAATGAGGGTTACAATACATGGAAATGTTCAGAGAAAATGTTCACATTGGAGACTCAACAAAGAGAATAAGAAATAAAAGAAAAAATAGTAATCAAGACAAAAGGACAGAGGTTGGGAAAAAAAACGAAGTACGATGATATTACTATATTCTACCACTCTCTCACACACACAAATCTAAACAACAACCCAAAATGAGTAATGATAAAAAAAATCCAGAGTAAAAAAGTGTACACAAACTGGTTTTATCGCTTGTGTGAGAAAATAGGTTTTGATGGACAGACAAGAAAAAAGTTATGAAAAAAGATGACTAGGGAAAAATAAGAAAGAAAGAAAAGACAAAGTATGAACACTCAGATTCACAAATACACACTGATGCAACTCAATTTTGGTGAAACATTTTAGTGAGTCCAATTTTTGTCGTTTTGTTTTTTTTTTACAAAAGTTTAGAATTATTTTGTTATCATAATTAACTGACAAATGATTTTGTTCATTTTTGTAAAAGTGTGTGGATTTTTTATTTATTTATTTAAGAGCTGTGTGTGTGTCCTTTTGCCATTGTTGGTCGAGGAATTAAGTTGTTAATTTTTTGTGGGAATAAGTAGATTCAGCTTGCATAGTTTCACATTTCCAAATTTGTTTGGGTCTGTATCCAGGATGTGGGGTGGATTGTCACACGTGGCTATTGTCACGTGGCCACAACACCTTCCAGCCTAGGGACCCCTGAATTTCAAGGCACATTAACAATATTATATATAAAAAGAAAAGGAAACATAAGCTAATGGGTCTGTCTGATGGATCAAAATTCATTAAACAATGGCAAAACAACAAGACAAACACTGGGGAAAAGTTTATATAAAACTTTATGTAACAACAAATAGGTTAACTGCAAAAACAACAACAGGACAAAAGAATGACTATGAAAATATATACAGTAATTGGTTCAATAGAGTTTGAAGCCATAAAAATAAGTGGTGGGGGCGAATTAACAAAGTTCCTCTCTTTCCTTTGTGGAATGTTGTATGAAAACTTTGGTGGGGTTATCAATGAGGGTGACGGTGAAGCAAACAATACTTATCTTGATTCTTCATATTATTATTATTTGAATCTCCCCTTTTCTTATTTATATCTCTTCAGTTCTTTTCAATTTTGTCTTTATTCAATTTTTGTATTCTCCTCTCATTTTGAGATCAGTTTCTCTGTCTGATTTCTCTTCATTCATATTTCCACTATGTGTCTCTCAGTGTATTATTACATAATCCAAGCAAATACATGGTTCAAATCTCCATTAGGTCAGTTCTTCACAATTGCCTTCGCCAAGATGTCATAAGTTGGCCAGGAGGTTTAATTCTTCACCCACCTCATCCATCATCCAGGACATTGCATATCATCATCCATTTTTCATAATCAACAGATGCCAATTCCCTTCTCGCTACATGTGTTTCTTTTTTCCTGCTTACCGTTTCAAACGTCTTGTAACTCTGCCTGCTATTCTCTCTACTTTTCATCATTCCCAATATCTTATCCAGGTTCTGCCTCAGCGCTGATCAGAGCTGGCTGAGAAAGGGGAATGTAAAATGATTCACTGTGGGCCTGTGTTGGGTGGCCCGGACTGTGTACATATTAATCAGCCTTGCTTTGCCCTCCTCCCCTCCTATGTCACACTATGTAGATAGAGAAATCAGACAATGTTAGGAGTAAATGGGATCTGTAAGCTGTGAAGTATTCATAGAGGATGAGTATACCCTAGGATACTCCCTGTAGCCGAGGAACAGCTCTGATGACCAAAAAGTCAGGTGGTTTGTGGGTTTCTTCCCTTAGTCACAAAAGTGACTAAGGGAAGAAACCCCTTGTAACCAAAGTAAAGCCAGTAATAGATTAGTCAGTAGGTGCTGAGTGGGTTTGATTGTTTTCACTGTGGGGAGAGCCAAGGGCAGAAGGAATTGAGACAATGCAAGTTGAGTTTTGACACACAGAAGCAGATGGTTAACAATATAGAAAATTAATAGTGGTAAATTTGTGAAGATTTGTTCAAGTAAACCTGGTAATATGCAAATAAAAAAGTAATTAATTGGTTGTGTTGGAATAAATAGGATGATAAGGGACTGTGTGTACTGTGAGTGGGAAATAAGTATAGATTATAATATATTTAAAGTGTAAAATTTAGGTGGCAAGGACATGGCTCAGTTATGGAATTGCTTGATGCTGTGGCATGGGACTTTTCACATGTATTGTGTGATTTTTGTAGCAGTATTTTTTCTAAGAGTGAAACTACAGAAACTGAAGAAGCCTAACATAGCACCCAAATTGCAACATAAAACTCCTGAGCAACCTGTATCTGAAGGAAAAATATATGGATAGTGTGAAAGAAAATACAAAGAACACAATAGAAATGGAAACTCAAAATGGGACGGACTAAGAGAAGCTCTAGTGACATCAGCAAACAATATCATCCCAAAGAAGAATAGACGAAGAAGAAAAAATGAATGGATCACTGATGAGATTCTCAACATGATGCAAAGGAGACAGAAAAGATACTGAATGGAATACAAAAACTAAACAACAAAATAAGGACAAAATGCAGGCAAGGCTAAAGAGTGGCTAAACAAAAAATGTGCAGAAAGAGAGAGATCGAGTACCACCAACAAAGGAGATATGCATAAACAAATAAAGGAACTAACATGTTCATCAACAGGCTGCATAAAATCCAAGGAGCACTAAAGAATTTTTCTCTTCTCTAAGAGAAAAATTCTTCAGTGCTGGAATGAATATATTGAAGAAAGAACTCTTCCATTATGAAAGAGAACAAACACAATTACTGACAGGCCTGAAAATCTAAAAACTGAAATAGAAGCTGGATTGGTCAAATTGAACAGAAACAAGGTAGCAGGGCCAGACAGAATTGTAACAGAGTTGCTGACAGCCTAAGATGATTTTGGCATAAACAAGATTACAGAAATAATAAATTAAATCTACAACAATGGAGATATATCAGAAGATCTATTTTCATAGCACTGCCTAAGAAACCAGGCACAAACAAATGTGAACTCCACTGAACAATCAGCCTAATGAGCCACATAACAAAACTCATCATCCATATTCTGATGAATAGAACGCACAACAGAATCAAGCCAGAGATAGGACAAGAACAGTGTGGATTCATTAAAGACACCGGAACAAGTAATGCAATATTCATGCTCAGAATGTTATTAGAAAGAGCAATACAAATGCAGAAGAACCTGCACCCATGTTTTATAGACTATGCAAAGACGTTTGACAAAGTACACTACAAAGATCTGTTGGAACTGCTAAGCAACCTCGATATATTTGGGAAAGATATTAGAATAATCAAGAACCTAGACTGGCAGCAAACAGCCTGCATACAGGTAGAAAATTATTTCAGTAGATATACAAAATAGAAACAGACATAAGGCAAGGATGTGTCTTCTCACCAATCTTATTCAACTGATACAGCAAGGCAATTCTGAGAGAACTGGAAATCCTGCCAGGATCCATCATTGGCAGCCACAATCTTAACAACATAAGACATGAAGATGAGACAGTAATGATAGCAGACACAGAAAGGAAACTACAAAACTTCCTACAGACGGTAACAAAGGAGAGTGAGAAGAAGGGACTAAACACAAACTACAAGAAGACTGCATGGTCATCAGCAAAAAGAAGAGTCCAAAATGCAATTTACAGGTTGGGGACACTAAAATCAAGCAGGTACAGAAACTTAAATATCTGGGAAGTGTTCTAACAGAGGACGGTAAGTGCACATTCCAAAAACTAGGTAGCGTATTATGAGACAGGAGAATTTCGTTGGTAACAAAGGAGTACTGAACTGTTACATGATATCTGTCCTCCTTTATGGCAGTGAATGTTGAAAGTTCTCCTCAAAGATGAAGAGATTCAAGGCAACAGAGGTATGGTTCTACAGAACGATGCTAAGGATACCATGGATCGAACATGTGAACAATGATGAGGTTTTGGAGAGGATGCAAACAAAGAAACTTATACTTAACATCAGGAAGAGGTAGCTAAAATTTATGGGACATGTAATGAGAAAGGAAAGCTTGTAAAGTCTAATACTCACAGGGCAAATAGAGGGAAAAGGGGACAAGGGAAAGCAATGCGTGACATAACTGGCTTAAGTGGATGTCAGAATAGGGTCTGGGTGAAGCAGAAAAAAGACAAAACGTATTGAAAACTACAAGGGATAGTTGAGGGCCATGATTGCCTACATCCTGAAGATTTTTTTTTCTGTGAATTGTATGTAAATTTCATGTAGTCAAGTGAAGAGGCAAGGAATTTTGTTCTCCACAGGATTATTGGATTGCAGAGATGGTACCTGCTGACCTGAGTAGAGGTGACATTGCAGAGATCAAAGTTCACTGTTGGAGTGATTTGTATTGAGACTTGTCTGAGGTGTTGACCTTGGATCACAGAAGCTAGTGACCAAGAATGATCAAAAAATTGTCCGGTATTGTTTTTTTTCTTTTGTTAAAAAAGAAAAAAAAATGTTTGAAGTGTGAAAACTCTGGTCAGATTTTTGTTGTTTATGTTCATTCTTTTTCAGGAAAAGATCACAAGCCCTTTACTTCCATTAAGTAAATACTTTTCATGCAACACATGACAGTTTTCTGCTCTTTGTTATCTACACATTCAAATACACCATTGATTTCTTAATTACATTGTTTTTAACATCAATGACATCTTGCTGATCAGTCTCACTATCAGTCAACACCAATACTTGCTTCAAGTCATCCAGTTTTCTCTACCAAAGAATTTTATACCAATTTACTGAGTTCAGTTAATCTGATCCAATCTATTTACCAGATTTTTTTGGTTGAGAAAATCACATCTGTACCTTACAAATAGTCTCATCTAAAAGAGCATATTGCACAATAGTATTATTCTTAGGTTTACTGATTTATTTAGTCTCTCAGAACTTAAGTTTGATGTTTCCTCATTTTCTGTAAATAAACTCACTCTTTTCAACAAAACCTTGGGTTCCATCATCTTCATCAACTTTTCATTTACTTTTGTCTGGCTCAACAATATCCAACTCCTATTAATCAATGAATTCATCCAGAACATCATTATTGATATTAGTTACAGAGTGTGAGTCAATAATAAATCCTGATTCACAAGTTGTTTCAACCTAATTTTCACTTCCATCATCAGAACACTGATTAGCATTCACCTGTTCATTTTTTTTTTTTTAATTTCATCTCATTTGTATGGTAAGTTTCAGTATTTTGCATTGTCAGTTTTTCTTCATACAATTATCTTGTACTTATGATTCTTAATATTTTTGAAATTGATAAGGGTGACATTTGTAGTATTCACTACTGTGACAAATCAATACAAAATTGTTTTCTTTAACAGGTCCTCTCCAAACCATGTCTTTTTTACACATGTAGTAGACCAGCTATAAATTCAACTTCTGCACAAGTTTGAACATTGTGTATGAAAGTTCTGCTTATTCTCTCTGAAAACTGACTTGATAAGTTTTCTCTGACATTTTTTTTATAAAGTTTTTCTCAGTTCTAACAAACAAGGTCTGTATGTTGAAGACAAGTGTTAGTAATTCTTCAGTTACTATTGCAGGGAGGTTCATATTTTTTCCAAATAAAAGTTAATTCAAACTATATTCAAATGTATAGATAATTTTTTGTGCACACTACCAACACAGTTTACATTTAGCATCTGCCATGGTCTTCTAGATAGTTTCATTATTAACACTATTATTTAATTCAATCACCACATTACTGAAGGAAAGCTCACCAGGTGTAGTACAAGTTTTTATGCCAAACTTGTCATTCACCACTTTGAAAACTTATTAAATTCTTCTTCACATTCCCTGTAAAAGTTCACAACCAAGTCTTGAAATTTTTATCCACAATATCCTCCTTCTTTGATTGAATTGGGGTTGTTTTTGTATATCTTATAGCACTATCAAGCCTAAGGTACAGTTTTCCTCTAGTAACTTCCTTGAGATCCATGTAAACAACCTTATTGAATCTGTCCACTTTTGGCAGAGAAACAATGGGTTTTGCTTCAGAATGCTTGTACCTAATGCAGTGGTCATAGTTATCACAGTAGTTCTCCACCTCTAGACAAAATTCTTTATCTTCGTATACACTATTTTTCAACAAGCAAATCAATTTCTCTTTTGGAGCATGAGCAAACTGGCAGCTGCATTGTTTTTCTTCTTCGCTAAACAATGTCAAGTTTTCTACATGTAGAATGACAATGCAGCTTTCATTTGTCCACACATACATTGGAATCACAATGTCCAAATGAGTTAAAGTTCAATTTCAATGCTTTTTCATTAACAACCACCTTGTGATTTTTTCATTTCTTTTCTGTCAAAAAAGAAATAAATGAAATTTCCTTCCATTTCAACTGCATTTATTTTCGAGGCTGGTTTGATAAAATTAGTATGTAACCAAAATTTAATCTTTTCTTTCTAAAGATTCAATTCTTTCTAATATGTGATGATTAGGTTTTATTCCACATATCTTTAAATTATATCACTGGTCCATATTTTCAAAACTGACAATTTTATATTTGTGTTTGTAAAACTTGTTTCACTCAAAAGTTGTATCTTCCTATACATATCAAAATAGTTTCATCTTAAAGAAAAAAGGATACACATCAATTTGGTGAGTGAATCAAAGTTTGAAGTTATCTTTCACAAAAAAATTTTAGTGTATGAAATACCAGAGAATTTCAACGTTTAAAAAATAAAATTTACACCTCATAGAGCAATGTCTCATCTTTAATAATCAATTGGTCCCATATTTCTGCACACACACAACTCAAGGTGCACACGAATCTAAAAAGGGTATACTGTGTTTATTTTATTTTATGCAAAACATTCAGGTACAATGCTATTATTTATTTATTTATAAAATAAATTTGAGCTGATAGTTTGGACAAAATAACGATTTTTTTTTTTTTTGTCAGTTCAAATTGCTATTTTTATTTAAAAAAAAAAAAAAAAAAAAATTAACTGAAATAATACAATAAAAAAACTATACTAGGTATATTTTTAGTTCTTTAAATTTTGCTCATTCTAGTTTGTTCATAAAAAATTCAAATAGAACTTTTAATGAGTATTTATAAAGTATCATTACAAACTTACTGCAGAAAACTTTAAAAAGCATTTTGAATAACTTAAATTTTGTTTTTATTTGAAAGATAATAGCCTAAAGCTAATTTGTAAAAAAAAAAATTTTTTTTTAAATTTTTACACATTTTAATAAGGCTTTCATTTTTTTAAGAAATTTTAAAAATTTTGCCAAAGTTGTTAGGTTAATGTTTACATAGAAACCACAGATTGTGACATTGCTGGTAAATTGAGGAAAAAAAAAGAAAAAAAAAAAAAAGAAAGGGCTTTAAAAAATAAACTGAAAAACAAGAGAAACACTGTTGCTCAATAGACTGAAACTATACTGATAAGACAAGGAGAATGGAGGGAGAGGATATTTGTTTATTTTTTCTCTCACATGAGTTGGTTTGTTGGGTTTGAGATGACAACAATGACTTGCATAAGCACCATCTTTTTTGGTCAAGTTGATGTTAAGTGAGGTCCAGTGCCTGGTATACGGGTGTATTTTTTGTTACACAGGCTCTCAGAGATGCAGCAAAGATGGCCAGTAATAGAGATGGAGGCATACACCATCATGTATGCCTTGCAAAAACTAGATTTATACCTGACTGGAGCAATATTTACCATTAAGACTGAGTGGGGGTTGAAACTGAGTGGGAACAACTACAGGATAGAATATCTGGCTTGCAGAGACAACACACGAATACCGAAGCAACTAGAGGCAGAGTCCATGAGAGTAGAGCTGAAGGTAGATGATAAGGCCTACCAAATAAGAGTAATTGACTCAAATATGCTGGGAGACTGTCCTGTGTGGGAGACCGATGTGGAAGAGAGCACACAGGTGATGACTGACTCTCACTGGATGGAGGAGATTGAGAAGTGTCAGGTGGATAGTGAAATAGAGGCCTTCAGAGAGAAGGTAGAGGCAAGAGAGACCTCTAAGTATATGATACATGAGAAAAGGCTATTATTTCTTGGGAAAGGATGAGCAAATGAGGCTCAAACTGTACATGCCTAAGTGTATGAGAACCAAGATATTAGGACAGTGTCATGAGAGGTTGGGACATATGGGGGATTGATAAAACTTGCGACTTAGTGGGGAGAACTTATTACAGGCCAGGACTATATGGGGAAATGGCCAGCTATGTTTAAGGATGTGAGATATGTCAGGCCTAGAGTAGAAAACTGGAGGCGGCCCCATTGGAAAGGACAGATATCCCAAATTTCCCCTTTGAAAAAGTCAGCATGGATGTGTCAGGACCATACAGGAAACCCTCAGAGTGAGCTTTGTGGACTGACTAACAAATTGGCCTGAGGCATATGTTGTGCCAGACAAGAGAGCTCAGACAGTGGCTGACCTAGTGATGCACAAAATATTCTCCAGGTTTGTAGCCCCTGTGCAGCTGGCCACAGATAACAGACCAGAAAATGTGAACAGAATAATGGCAGAGGTCTTGGCAAGCCTGAATACCATGCATATAACTACATCTCCCTACCACTTCCAGGGTAAGGTGAAGAGGTTCCATATGACCCAAGCAGAAGTGTTGGCCAAGTTGGCAAGAGAGAATACTGAGAACTGGGAACTATATCTGACAGAGGCCTTAGTAGATGTGAGGTTTATGATAAACAAAACCTCTAAATTCTCGTCATATGTTAGATGAGAGATGTTAGTGAGATATGGTTCTGGCAGTGGACATTTTGCTAAAATCTCGTAGGAAGTATATGGGTGAGGAACATCAGCAACTAATTATCGAGCAGCAACACAGCAACTGTTTACCCAAGCAAGGAAGAGAATACAGAGATCCCAGAAAAAAAGAAATGAAAGGGTGAATAAAGAAAGAAAGGAGATGAAGTTAGGCATAGGGGATCCTGTGTAGAGTAAGATTCACATAAGAGAGGGAAAATTGGGCCAAAGATGGTAAACCTATTATAGAATAATGGAGCAGACAAGTCCAGTATCATTTGTAATCTGGGGCCAAATGGCAATGTGGGTTAAGCAGGCCCATGTTAATGATCTAAAATTGGCTGTAGTGAATGATTAGGGACTAACTGAACCACCACATAAGGAAACACAGAGGAGGAAGGTAACCCTTGTGGAGCCGGAGGAGATGGAGACAGACTCAGAGGAGGACAAAGGAGAAATCAATTGGCACATAGAAACCCTTGACAATGCATCGCGTAGAGTGGTCCATGCACCCTCATCACTAAAGGGTCCTTGAGACACCACTAACTCGCCCTGTTGGCATCACAGAACGGTGAAAAAGGTTAGGGACCTGGGTGTTGAAGTCCAGAAGTCGGGCTTGTAACCTTCTGAACTGATGGAAGGAGATAAGTAGGAAGAAGAGGATGAGATACCTTTTTCCCAACTCTAAAAATGATTAAGGGGAGAAGTTAGGCCAGAATTGCCCCTTAAGCAGAAAACCCCAAATTCGAATTGAAACATAGGGCTGGAAACTATGAGGTTAGATAGGCTCTGTTGGTACACGACAATGTCATCGGATCTGCTCAAAACCTATGCATTAACTAGCAGGGTGGGGTTGACTGAGGAGGATGGGGGTGCAGACAGTGCATCACAGGGGATGAGATTATCTATTGGTGTTGTTGTTGGGCTGCACATGGGCTCGTGCATGTCCAGCAGTAGTATCAGTGGAACCTGGTCCTGAAACATTGTGCATCTGTCTGAAATCAAACAACCTACTAAAAAGTTTAAGTAAGGCAAGAGAAGTAGAGAATTTGTTGTCCTTGCAGGGATAGCTAGTATGAAAGGATTGGTACTCCTACTGACGATGATGATAGATGCCTGGAGACACAGCCAAAATACAGTTTTCTTTTGTAATAGACTTAAATCCCTACACGTGGTTAATGGACAAAATGGAGGATGAATTGTCCAAGCTGGGCATGGCAAGGAACAGAGTAACCCAGAAATATATCAGGGAAGAAAAATACCTTAGATTACTGAACTCCATAGAGCTGGAAACAGCTGTATTGGAGGCTCAGTGAATGGATATGAAGGTGGTGATCTGTTACAGAACAAGAAAAAGAGGGCGGTGTTCCCTATTGTAGGGAAAACCCTGAGTGACTTGTTCGGAATGGTGACAGATGACAATATTGAGTCCATAAGAAAAAAAAACTGGGGGAGGCAAAAAAGAATCCAAAGGTCTTAGCCCAAGTGGCAAGAGAAAGTACATCAACACTGAACGTGACAAGGTTAGAACTAATAAAGAATAGGGCAAATATCAATCAGTTGATAGGCAGTATGGTAAATGAAGTACAGGTGCTGAGTGGCTTTGTACAGCAGTACTTCCCAGTCAACAAAGTAGCCAGACCATAATGATTCTGAAGGAGCATGTAAGAGCTCAACTAGATATGCTATCACTGGGAATAGTGACCCCAGGCCACTTAAGGGAGTTACTGTTAAAAATACAGGCAGAGTTACCCTACCATTTCAGGTTGCCAATGGATCCCGACAAAGAATTATGGAAATATTACAATGTGTTGAGTAGAAACGGAGTATAAAGCAATGAACTCAGCTAGGACAGAGTTTATGATGCTGATGGCCGAAGAGGTAAGGGAGTGTCAGGTGGATGTGCTGGGGATGTGTACCCCATTAAGCCCCATTTACGTGAGGAGTATCACAGATTGTGTGTGCTTGCACTATTTAAAGGAGATATGGAGAAGATTAAAGAGAGCTGTCAAGTAGAAATACTTACAAACACGGTGTTACCACAAGTTATTGTGTTTGTTTTGGTTTTATGGCATACCAACCTCAATGGGTTATTTAATGCCGACAATTTTTTATTGTTGTAATATTTTTTTTTAAATCTATTTCTGGTAAAAATTTTCTTTCAAATATGTATCGCTGGTAATATTTTTTTTTTCAAAAACATTGCTGGTAATAAATTTTTTTTTTTTTTTTTTTTTTACAAAGTATTTCTGGAATTAAAACCTATTTTGACACTTTCATAGTGTTTTGACCCCAGTTACAATTCCATTGAATAAGGTTTTGTGCTTTGATTATGTATCATGAATTTTTACATGTCTTTTTTTTTTTTTTGAAGTGTACATCATTTCTATATTCTCCAGACTATTAGCATTTTGTTTCTTATTATGTTTTGTTCTTTGAACTTCTTTTGTTTCTACTTTCTTGTTTGATTTTGCTCCCTTAGTTTTACCATTTGGTTCTTTTAATGAACTTTATCTAGATGATCTTTCCCTTGTTTGTGATGGGCTAGAGTTTTATTCCTCTAGAGTGTGTAAGAGATAACCTGCTAGAACAGTGGGGTGGGGACCTCCATTGTCTCTATTTGAGCTGTTGCATGGGTATTCAGCCTTTGGAGTGTCCATTTTGATACCATATTATCAGGTGGAAGAAAAATATGAAAAACAAGACTCACTCATAAAAACAGTGAACAAAAGCCTAACTGGACGGTATTATGGGAACAGGTGCTAGAGTAATTCCCCAAGGCTGACTTAAAAAATATCAACATCATTAAAATCCTAAGGTGGTCAGCGTCCTAATAGTTATTTTTGCTGTAGGAATGGCAATATGGAAGTTAGTGGGTGTAGGAAGAAGTCAATTGACGGAATTTTGGCAGATGCACAACAGCTTGAGAAGAGAGAGCTAAACAGCGACCGCTGCACCACCCCATCTGGCAGAAAAGAAGACACCAAATCAGGA
Source organism: Acanthosepion lycidas (assembly GCA_963932145.1). Classification (NCBI taxonomy): domain Eukaryota; kingdom Metazoa; phylum Mollusca; class Cephalopoda; order Sepiida; family Sepiidae; genus Acanthosepion; species Acanthosepion lycidas. The sequence continues at coordinate 67,429,522 of OZ010590.1, read as the reverse complement.
TCGGCTGAAGGAGGCAAGATGAATTGAAACCTGTTATATACGTACATATGAACACTAATGGGTATGTCCCAATACTCATAAATATATTGGACACTATTGTAGATGGGGGTAATATGTTGTTTAAGTAGTCCACCACTGGAATTGGTTTATCTACTTCATGCCACTGGCAAGTATTGTATTCTGTTGATTTTATAAAGAAAAAAATACAAGACTCCTATTTCGGAGAGAGAAAAGTTAAAAAGAAAAAAAAAAGCTTTGAAGACGATGTATGGAAACAAAAGTACTAGTGTACATAATACCATAGAAAATACTTATTTATTCATTCATTCATAAAAACAAAAATATCTACTTAGTCTTATATGCAAAGTTGAGATATCTGTTAGGTTAATGTTTACATAAAAATCATAGATTGTGACACTATTAAGGCGGTGCTGGTAAATTAAAAAAAAATAAGACCTTTAAAAAATAGTTTTTTTTTTTTGTTTTTTTTTTTTGTTTTTAAAAAAAAAAACACTTTTTCGATAAACTGAAAGTATACTGAAGATAACAAGGAGAATGGTGGGAAAGGATATTTGTTTATTTTCTCTCTCTCACACACACACACACATGAAGGGGGACAGAGAAGTCAATGACAGCTTGTAAATGCACCAGCTGTTTTTGGTCAAGTTGATGTTAAGTGATGGTATTTTTCCATCGACACCACGCAGATGAATAGATTATATTTTAATGACCGGTGAGTTGTGCTGGTGAGATAAATGGAGAATAACAGCAAGTCTCTAGCAAAAATTCAATCAATTGATAGGATTTGGAAAACAAGAATGGCATTGTAGTTATATTTTTCCTTCATCTGCCTAAAATGCATAAAATCTACTAAGATTTTTCACTTGTTGACCAAAAAGCTGGCGTGGAGAAGCAACAGGTAATGAATCCCAGATGCAGCCAACCATATAAGGACAAAAGAATTCCCCACTGATGAAAATTTTGGACGATAATTGAATTTAGCATTTTGGGCTAGACCACACCTAGCCTCAGGGAACAGGTTTGATCAGGAGACAGGTAAAGGCCCAAATAGAATTTCAAGGAAGACAAAGGAACTGCCTGCACCTTTTGGCCGGTGATGGGGAGAGGCACCCACATGAGATGGAAGGAGTTGGGAAGATCGATATAATCTACCACCACCACTCTTCAGGAGAGAGATCTCCCACAAATTTGGTTAGGCAAATCAATTTCCCGTAATGGGTTTGTGTGAGGGTCCATAAATACAGATGAGAGATGGAGAAGAAGGAACTAGACAGCTCAAATTACAGTTTGCAAGAAAGATACATGCCATTTGGTTCAAGAACCTCTTTGATAAACACAGTACCAGCTTCTGCAGAAACAACTTAGGCTCTACCAAATACATCTGTATGGTCAGCACGAAGAAATCAGACTCCACCCTTGTACCAGTTTACTAAGCATGGCTATACATAGTGTCACACGGTATTAGGTGGGGAGGTGCTGAAAATCTGCATGCTGTTAATCTAGTGAGTAGAACATTCATTGTTATGAACTTTTGATATAAAGTTGTGTTACACAGCTGTCTCTTACTTTGTTCCTTGTGATATCTTAGCAAAGCTATGTTGAGTATACAAGCACAATGTGGGCAGGGTGGGAATTGAAGATCAAGCAACCAACTCCAAGGCTGGCTTTAAGAACCGATCACAGACACACCCAGTGACTGAGGACGGGATTGAGACATCCTAAGATTACCAGTACTTTGTACCTTGCCTAACTCCATAATAAGAGGTAGGTGTGTCTTACCTACCAAATACAATAATTTGTTGCCTTCAATTATACAACAGCCTATACTTCTAGAACAGAACAGAATTGACATTAATTCACAAAAAAAAAAAAAAAAAAAAATTCAGCAGGAAGAAAGTGATTTCTGCATCAAATAGTTTTAAATTCATAACTCGAGAACTACAAGATTCACTTATTTGTTAAAATATACTTTTCATTTTTAGAAAGAATTTATTTATATATAGATATATATATATATATATATATATATATATATATATATATAGATATATATATATATATATAGATATATATAGATATATATATAAATAACTTGAATTATTTTTTATATAAATTTCTAAGAAAATATAAATGATTTTTTTTTTTTTTTTTTTTTTTTAAATTACATTTACACAAAAAGATTAACATTATCCCAGGAACATTAGCTTGGAACAACTGATTAGGATTCTGGGTGATGTTGCTGGATCAATAGAAAATTTTTAATTAAAATTCTGTTGTATTTATTCTAAAAGCCACTAATTTATTAAAATCTTACTTTTCACCAATAATGGCAGGTACCACACACACAAATCTTAAAGTGCTTCTTTTTAAAACTGGTAATTGAAACTCAAATAAAAAAATAAAAAAAAATTAAATTAATTTGTATTATTTATTTCTAAATGTGAAAAAGGTTAGGATCTAATTATAAAAAACTAATTTTGCTTTAATAAAGAAAACAGAATTGTATATTTTTCTGGCAATTTTTGGTAAAAAAAAGTTGAATGACCCATTAACAAACAACATTTGTTAAATATCTGCTTATTACAAACTAAATTAATGGAGAATTGTTTTAAAATTGCTAAACAAAATTTAGTCATGACACAAGGCAATTAGAAATGAACTTTTTAAAGACTAAAAACTTTTCATTGAAAACAGTTGTAATGTGCTAATATTCTTTATATAGAAAATGAATTCAGAGATCACAATTTGTAAAGCATAATGAAACTTACAGTGAGCCTGAAAATTACTAAGAACTTTTCCACTTAAAATTATTCAAGCTGATTTAACCAAAAATTTTAAATAAACCTGTGATTTTTATAGAAGTTATAGTAAAATTTAAATGGTTTGGTTTTGTATTTTTTTTTTTTAACTTTAATAGTTTAGCTATTTTAACTTATGCTGTTAACAACTATAAATGATAACAGTTAAAACTTTTTGATTTCAGGACAGCTTAATTTTTTTTTTTTTTTTTTCTCCAGACAAAGTTGTGTTTGGGGATGATTCTGGGAGGATAGTGATAGTGAAAAAGTTTTGAACTATGGTACCTCAACAACTTTTAAAATGTAGTGCAACAATTTAAATATATTCAAAGTTTCAATTTAGGTTAGTCATAAAAAAAAGATAAATACTTCTGCATACATAAGTATTTAAAATTATTTGAAATCATTTAGATTTATGAGTTCTTCATAAGACAGTTAAAAAAACAGTTTCCTTTGTGTATACAAGCTCATATGCTAAAATGAATAATAAATTTCAAAACATTTTTTTTTTTTTTTTTAATTTTTAAAAAATTTCAGATTCAAAGTATATTTTCTACATTTCCAGTTACAAAAAAAAAAAAAAAATAAAAAAATAAATGTAACTTTCTTTTCTCCAGGGACTTATAGATAAATGAAAGTATTGAAAATTTGGAGCAATGCTAAATAAAAAATTTAAAAAATTACATGAATATCCTGGAAAGTTAATTTTTTCATAATGTAATTCAAAAGTAAAACTTTTCTAGATTCATTGCATATAAAGTTAAATATTTTAAGAGTTTTTTTTTTGTCTTAATTTTGGTTTACAGCCCCTAAAAAATAAAAAATCTAGTATCTTAGAATATTTCATAGGACCAATAAAAGATTTATAATACAAAAATGTCAAAATTCTCAGAAGCATGTTATGCATTCAATACTTGGTTGGAGATACTTGCACAAATTTCTACATCAATCTAATGTGATAGGGAAGCACTTAATCTGTGGTATTGTTAAGGTGTAGCCCTGATAGCAACCATCTTATCTGTCTTGTTGGGTCTGATGGCTTATCTTATTGACAATAAGGCATGAGGATCTGTTCAAAAAAAAAAAAATATGGCTGGCCAATCAACAACAATAATACCATTATCAAAAAACCATTAACTAGTAAATTTGGAACCGAGTAAGTCTTGTTGGAAAAGGAAATCATAGCATTTCCATAAAGCTTGTCAGTAGACAGAAGTAGTCTAAAATCTCCTGATAGGTGACTACATTGACTTGATAAAATAGTGGACCAACACTAATAGGTGACATGTCACCCCAAATCATTGCTATGAAAACTTTACACCTGACTTCAAACAACTTTGATTTTGTGCCTCCAATTTTCCTCCAGATTGAAACTTTGATTTCCAAATGAAATGTAAAATTTATTTTCATCTGAAAAGAGGACATTGAATACTCCAGTTCATTATAACTCCTTAGCCTAAATAAGACACCTCTGATGCTGTTTCTGGTTCAGGAGTGGCTTGACATTAAGAATGTGACACTTGTAGCATATTTCCTAGACACTTTATCCAGCCTCAGTTCTAGAATCAGTTTTGCTTGACAATACTCAAGGTTGCAGTCATCCCTTTTGCTTGTGCAACTTTTCTGCAACTGCATAAATAGTGAATTAAACTTTAAATTGAATATTCTAATATTTTGATGTATGTTTTTTTTTAATCTGTAGGCTGTAATTACCAAAATGAAAATAAAGGAATGCGTGAAACATTTTAACTTACATGTAATGAATCTAGAATATATAAATTTTCACATTTTGAAATAATTGACAAAAAGTATTCATGATATTCTAATTTTTTGAGATGTACCTGTAGATAAATAAAAATCATAAATTTGATTTCACCGATAAAGGTAAACTACTTAAAAAAAATCAGCTGTTTGTAAAAATAAATTTCAGAAGATAAAAGAGAAAAAATAAAATTTAAGAACTTAAATTATTACAATATTTTGTTCTTTTTAAGGTTAATAAATTTTGTTTTATATTTCAATTACTACTATCTTTACTAATAAAGTTGTATTCTTTTAAAATTTTTTAAAAGACTAATACAACAAAAACAACAGCTGATTATTTACAAGAAAGAAATATAAATCTTACAATGGGCAAATTCATCACAAACTAACTATAAATGAGATTTGGAACACATCATTAGAAGTGATCATAGCATGCCAAACATTTCAAATAAAGTTGAAAGAAACTTTCAGTCTACTAAGGTGGCTAGCTAATCCCTATTGCAGACTCCTGTTCAGGCACATTTGCATTTGTTCGACACCCAGAGAGCCCACCTGTAGTTTATGCTGCAACTATGCTGAGCAGACCTTAGTTACAATTTCTAGGAGAGAGGGAATGTTATCTAACATGATAAACAGTCTGAACAAGGCTATCACACTCAAACCCGTCTACTCACAAGGCTTGGGTCAACCCGTAGCATGGTTTCCAGGCACTTTCCAAAAGTGTCACACACTGGGATTGTAACATTATAAAGTCACCTTCCTGACCAAATGACCATGGTGAGATTCAAACCCAGGTCTCATAGTCAGAAAGCGAACGTTCTAACTACTCAGCTACACGCCCATATTAGTAAATATATGCCTGTTAATCCAAAGGGTTCATAAGATACAATAAGCAAAAATAAATAAAATAAAAAATGAAACAAGTTCTTAGCCCTCTTAAATATTTCTTATTCTAATTAACATTTTTGACTGCTAAAGCAAACAAAAATTTGAACATAACTTAAATTTCAACACACAAATACAACTATAATCACAAGCAAAAATAAAGTATAAACTTTGTTTATCAAAGTCTACAAAAATATTCCAATTTCAAATTAACCAACCTAGTAGTAAAAGTTGCAATTTTAGGAGAGAAAAATCTTTCAGTGCATCATAAAATAATGTTAAAATGAATCAAACAAAATTAAAAAAATTGTTACTATCATTTGACTTACAGTTACCCAACAATACAAATGCCAAAACAATTTTTAAAGGAATGTTGAGATTTGCAAAGATCACTTTTCAGAGTTTCACAAGAATTCAAAGCTGTTCCATGATAAACTGTTGCAGTAAATTATGCCTCTATTCTATCTTAATCAGTATTTTCCTATCCGAGTAGATATTTGCTGGTCTATAACAGTGTTTGCTTATTTTTAGTACTTAAAGGGTATTTCATAAGAGGGATAGAAAAAAAATGAAGAAAAACATTGAGTACATGGCTTAGAGAAGTAATCACACATTCAAGATTACTTTAACAATACTCTTGGCCAAGTTTTTTGGAGAAAAATACTATATATTATTGTCAAAATTAGCTTAAAACCATTTGCATTTCAATAAAGTTTTGAAGAAAAGGCCTTTTGCAGTACAACTGCAATTAATGGATATTTACTAACTACAAATTCAAATGGAAAGAAATAAGGTTGGAAAATTATGTTGCATCAGTTTTCCATGGGTGGAGTGGTGATGTCTTCCTTAAAAATTGAATATTAAAAATCCTCAACCCACAAAGCAGTATATAGTCAGAGATATAGAGATTTTTCTTTTTTTTTTTTTGCAATCTGAGTTGAACAACAACCTGATGTTAATCTGATAAAAAAGATTGTCAGAATGAGATACAGAAAGAAAAGAATTGTGATTTTGGAATTAAGAAAATTTTCTAAGTGCTTATCATTAGCAATAAAATATTGACTACTTGGTAAGCTTTCTGAAACAGGTTTAAAATTTCCTAACATTTAATTTACATCCAGTTTTGCTTCTGCAAATCTGAAATGAAATCAGTTTTTTCATGTAATTTTTAATAATAAATAAAATAGTAACTTGGTATTCTTTTATGTTTTTTATTTATTCTTTCAAAATTTCATAACTGTCTTTGCAATTTTGTTATTAAATATTTAACAAGTTTTAATAAATGAACATATGAACAGTTATATTCTTAAAATTTGTTTTCATTTTTTTTTCAAAATTTTAAAAAAATTTACATTAATTACACTTAAAATAAATATGATTTTTGATTGCATGAGAAAACTTTTCACTAATCCCAAGCAGATCTATTTTTTTTAAATATTTTTATAATTTTCAAAATACACTAGGTTTGTAGCAGATAAACTGGAGCTGACAGCCTTAGTTTATTCCTAAAGTGGACACATGAGAATAGACAAATCAGGTAATGGGTATTGGTTTAGAAAGGAGACATTCCCTATATAACATTCAAAGAACTCTTAACTGCTTTCCTCAAAGAATTTACAGAAGAAATTATTCACAAGGACCTTTATTAGTTTACATTCATTTCCTCTATAGATATTTAACTTTCACAAACAACACGGCATTCTAAACAGTGTAAGCTTGTTTTATTGTTTGTGAAACTTGAATTTTCATCTTTACCTCTACCAATTTCTACACCAATACCTGCTACCTGATTTGTTTATCTTCCAGTGCCTACATTAGCAATAAATTCAGTTACTGGCTCCAGCTCATCTGCTGTAAAGCTATTTTTTTTTTAACATACGTTTGTTATCACGTGCGATACCGTCTTCATCAGCCGCCGACCAGGGGTGATATCATGGCTATGGTGTGACCGCCACCAGCAGCGTTTGCCACCAGGCAGGGTATGAAGATAAGCTAATTGATCGTTACTTTAAGTAAATTCTATCCATAATGAAAGTTTCCTGAACGCATTTGCCATTATTGACGCACTCGTAAAAATCATTATAGATGACCACGCAAATATCTCACTTGTGCATGTTAGGTCATGATGTTGCGCACATTTTATTTGCTTGTTTTGATCTCGACCAAATCCAACTTGACACGTGTTGAACAGTTTTTTTGAATGCGATATGAAACGCTTTTCAACCAATGGCCAGTGATGCCTATTTTCAAAAGAAAGGAAATGACCGAATGTCCCAGAAACCCACGACACCCAATCTCAATAGGCATCACGTTACACGTCCAACAATTTTCCATACATTCAGCACACATTGACTTGTACCAGTACCCAATGTTTTACATACTGTCACATGTGAATTTATAATTGAATCATCTTTGCCATTATAAAAATTAAAATTTAAAGAAAAAAAAATCTTTCCATAATACATTAACTATTATTCTTCAAAATGTGCTTAGAGTACTTTGTCATGTTTTTAAAGTTTTTTGTTTAACATCTAAGCTATTTGTGTTTCTGATAAGTATATGCAAAGCATTGCCAATATGAGCAAATATAATCTATTTACAGAATCACAAACTTGCTCCCATATATAGATATACAAAAACAAATGACCCTAGTATCTGAAGATTCTGCAAAAGCCAGGGAAGAACAATTTCCTAATGATTTTTATGGAGAAGATAAGGTGTTGCTTCTCAAATCTCCATAGTGTTGACATTTTTAGGGCTGACACAATCAAAGATCATTTTAAAAAAAAAAAAAAAAAAAAAAAAAAAAAAAAATCACCATTTAGCAAAAAAGGCTTCCAAAAGGTAATCACACTAAAACAGAAGACAATGAACATTGGTGAGGTTTAAAGAGATTCAGGATGATTTTGTCATTGATCTTTTGAAAAATGTGCACTTTGACATCTACAAAAAATTGAAAGAATTAGGCCACTTATACTAATACATTGCAAGGAAGATGGTACTATCCTTAGTGTTAAATTTAATGTCATTATTTTTTCAACAGTATTGATACTTCAACTTGAGATTTAATACTTTATTTAACATCATAAATTTGTTTGACTTTTTTATTACAATGATTTCATCATTAGTTTATTTTAATTTTGTAACATTTTAGTCAGAATTTATTACTTAGATACTTATTGAGATTAATTGAATTTATTTTCAGTGGATTCATTAAATTTGTGATTTGATATTTTTTTTGTCAGTATTGTGAATCAATAATTAGAAAACAACTAAATCTGTGTCCCATTTAAAAAGAAAAGTTACTTTTCAGATGCACAACAATGTGAAATATTGGTTCTTAAAGTAATTACTGTTTAAAATTCTACATCAAAAGATAATGATGCACTGCAACATTCCAGTTTTATCATCTAGTAAAGTTAGATTTTTCTTTTTCATCAAATTTCTTTATTCAAATTTATTTTTGTTTGTTTTGATTTTTACTGAAGATATATGCAGTTTTTTTTACATGTAATAAAACTGATTTTTCCCTGTTTTAATAATTGTGGCATGTTTTATTGCAACTTTCCCATGAAATACAATAAAAACTGAAAAAATAATTTGAAACAGAAATTGATTCCCTATAACACTGATGATATTTATATGTAAAGAGAATAACAATGAGATGAGGCAAAAGCATCTTTATTTACCATTTCAACTTGAAACCAACTTCTTATGAGGCATCATTCTGTCACCTTTCTACATAAGCACTCATTTCTTAGCTTCACTGCCTGCTCTTTATACACCAACAACAGTATATATATATATATATATATATATATATATATATATATATATATATATATATATATATATATATATATATGAAATCATTTTAGGTGCAATTGTAAAATTGTAATTTTTGATTAATAATCTTCATTATCAAGCTGAAGAATGAAGCTCTGTCAAGTTTTATGCTACAGATATCACTGATTTTGACTAAGGACAATTGCTATACTCACTATGCTTAGCCTGTAATTTAGCAAAGGGTTTGTTACAAACCATCTTTTAGTTGATTGTTGCTACTATACTAGTATCCAAATTTTTTATCCAGAGTTGGGTAAAAGTAGCTTCCACTCTTGATTTTGAATTCAGAGTTATATTTCCAGAAGAGAATCTGCTCTGAAATTTTACACATAGTTAGAAGAGAAAAAAGATGGATGTATGTATTTAATCAGTAACATCTTATAAATATTAATGATATCTGTTACAAAAAAAAGTTATATTTATGACACTTGTTAAAACACAGATTAAGTAGATAGTTAAACAGTTTCAAAATCACTTTAAGCTTTCTTTTTATATGATAATCACAAATGAGGGACTGACTAGATCTCTTGCAAGATATTTCTTTATCCTTGATTTTCATACTCTTGTAGTGAATTGAAGAATGATTCAAATCAGTTTTATATATAGTGATGAAAGTGAAAACTATGGAATAGCTGATGAGATTTCATTGATATACTTCAAATATCAAATACCTTTTCATAAAAGAAAGTATCATTTAATAGAATTTGGAAAAAAGATATAATACAAAATTTAAAAGATAGCAGTAAGACACTGATAAAGAATGATAAAAATCTTTGAGGTTGCCTTCTGTGAAGATTAACATTTTTTTTTCATTTCAAAACTTGAATTGTTATATACTATGAAGAATGAAAGTAAAAAAAAACTAGAATTTAAGCTTTTACTTCAACAAATGCAAAAATATTTATTTAAAATTTACCTTTGTCAATCAGGCAACAAGAATTGGCAAAACATTTAAATACTTTGACAAGGTTACTAATACATTTCATATAGTCTAAATTTCAATTTAGAATGGGAGGCAATTTTAAGAATTCAATCAGTTTGACAATTATTTTTTAAAAATCCCTTTTCAGTTTATTCTCACAGCCCTTAACATTCCAAGCAAAACAAAAAGATTAAAACAGAGTGGTTGTGAGTCAAGTCCTTCTAAACAGAATGGTGCTAGGATCAGTTTCAAAAGACAAATGAACAGAATTTATAGTATATCATGGATAGTACATTTTCTAATTTCCATCCTGATATATCTTGAGGGGAAAAAAAAAAAAAAATGTATGCAAGATAAAAAATTAGTTGAGTTACAAAAAAAAAAAAAAAAAAAAAAATTACAAATAACAGAAATTGGATAAAGTTATGAACAATTTCTAAATGTTCTTGTAAACATTTAGAAACAGAGGAATTTGGAAATTACTGATCAGATAAAATTTCAAAACTTTAATTACAAAAGATTGAGGAAAAATTACAAATATAGCTTGAGTATTTATGAAAAATAGTACTTCAAGATTTTCTACAGTTGTAATTTTATTCAATGTAGTATTTTGAATTTTTGAATTTTATACAGCATTAAAGATACTATATTAATGAATATTCAAAACTTCACTTTCTTTTATCATCAGATTTACTTAAAACCCTTGTCTTTTTATTAAAGAATAAAGAACCAAACCTTATGATTTGCGGTTTATAAGTTTCCACATTCTTTCAGAGATTATTAGTCTTTATCATCATCATCATCTTTCGAACTCTCTGTGGTTGGTCAGAAATAACAATCTCTTTTGCATACTTCTCAGTTCTGCATTGCCATCCCGAGCTCCCCAATGTACAACCAGAGTCCCGAGCCATGGTGTCTAAGAAAGTTAAATTTTCGTGAGAAGACACCTCCAGAATGATGTCATAGAAGTAAGGATGACACAACCTCTCCATCCAGTCAGCGGCAGTGGCCAGCAAACTGAAATCGCTTTTGTTTGAACTTAAAAGAAATTGGTCTCAGTTCTCCATTAATTGTGTTAAGCATTGAATGGGATCTCCAACTGATATTCTGGATTTTTCTTAGCAGATTTGTATATGTTCCATCCAGTCAACTTTCACAATAAACAGATAATGTCCAAGTTTCTGATTCATACAGTAGGACTGGTTCAATCAGTGTTCAAAAGGTTTGGACTTAAAGAGAGTGGAAGGTTCGAGTGCCAAATCTTGTGAAGTTTGTTACATGCATCCCATGCAAGAGCTTTTCAGATGTTGAAGTCTTTTAAGAATCTATTACGTGAGATCCAAGATATTTGAAGTCCTCAACTCTTTTGATGAATGTATTATTCAGTGACTTCAACTCAGATGGTTCAGAGGAGGTTGTGATACATTCTGTCTTATTCATGTTGCAATAGAGACCTATCTGGTTCACTGCTTGCTTGACTGATTGCAGCAAGGATTCTGCATCTTTGATAAGGTACTAATAGAATGCTATTTTCATTGAATATAGAAAAAATAAAGATAGGGAAGTACTAAAACATCTGCAACTTCTTTATTTTATATCTAATAGGTTATGGTGATTTTCTAAGTTACTTAGATGTAGCACAAGGCCAAAAGTATAGGGCACACAATGAGGATCAAAGTCACTAGTCAGTATTGATCTAGCATGATAAGCTTGCTAACCATTACATTATGTCAAAGTCCCCCATCTATGAAATGGCTATGATTTTTGTACCTGAATATATCATGTCTCACACAGACAGCAAAAGGGAGTTAGGTGATTAAAACACGAGAAAAATAACCAAGATTAACATGGAACAATGTGTCAAGAGATAAAAGCCAATATTCAAGAGCAAAAATAAATGTTTATGAATTTGATACCATTCAAGCCAAAAAGACAGAGTAAATCAAATAACCTATAAAAGAGCATAATGAAATATATTTATCATAAAAGAGAGCCACAAAGTAAAAGAATAAACATTTAAATTAAAAAATGAAGTATAACAATTCTCAGAATAACTGCAGTGTGACACTGACACAAGCATGTCCACTTTCTTGAGTGACACGAGTTATTCATTGCTGAGCAGCAAAGGAAACTACATGTTCATGGTATACTGTTGAAAGAAAATGTGTGAAAAAAATTTGGAGCAGCTGATTAACGCCAACCTTTTTTTGTAAAAACCAGTAAAAGTGCTAGCAAAGCATTAACACTATTAAAAATGGCTTATGGTGAATGTGTCATGAAGAAATAGAGTTTTTGATTGACACAGGTGAGTCAAAGGAGGAGGAGATGTACACAATGACATAAGTCAGTAGATGTTTTTGTAAATGTGGACAAGTTAACAATATGTTGATCAACATGTTTATTTGGAAATGTTAATAGGTTATAAAAATCCGTTTAAAGGGAAAAACCCAAACTCAAGCCTGACAAGTAGATTCTCCACTATAACAATTCTTTTATGCATGATATATTAGGAGATTGTATTCTCCTGGCCAAGAAATTCATTGCAAAAATGGGCTATTCACCTTATTCACAAAACTTAGCAGACTGTGATTTTTGGTTATTTCCAAAATTGAAAAGAATTCCCTTAAAAAAAAAAAAAAAAAAAAAAAAAAAAAATAATAATAATAATAATAAATAAATATTAACTGACATTCAACAATGTGTAACTACATTCTTTTCTTGAAGTTTTTATTTCACTGAAAGATATACTGGAAAACAAGTTCCAAAAATGTTTCCAGCATTAGCAATATTGCGTGATGAAATGCGTAGCTTCACAAGGGGGAATACTCTTAAAGGTGGCAGCAGACAATAGCGGCCAAATAAGCAAACTTTGGTTTCAGAGACATTCTGGGAATTAAATTGATCAGCTCATGAATATGTGTGTGTGCATGTATGCATTAAGGTCAACTGAGTGGGGACAAGCTCTTTCTTGCTTGAACACAATCTTCAGGCCATCATACATGGTGCTAACCTCAGTGTCCACTTTTATATTTAAATACATTCTATCCCTGATATTGAGCATCAATCAACATAGCAGCCCTTAAAAATGTGTGTGTATATAAATAAATAAAAATGCCTAAAAAATTTTTTTTAAAAAGAAATATCTAAGATGTAAAATGTATTCTAAAAATGAAAATGCTTTTGTTTTAGCTTTAATTCCAAGCTGACAGATTAAATATTTCCAATAAGCAAAATACTTTACTGTATTTCAAACTGAATTTAGATTGGAATGATTTTTTGATTATCAGTAAAATTGCTTAAAAAAAAAAAAAAAAAAATATTATCAGTAAATTTTGAATAACATTAAATTAAATTTTACAGCTCTTATTTTCTGATAAGGTCATGTATGGAAGTCAGTTTTTACAAAAATCAAATTTATACACAAAATAAATTCAAAATTCTTTTTAAAATTTTCCATTTATGATTAGTAAATGCAGTTTTAATTTAATAACAATATCACTTAATACAGAATGTTATGCTTCATGTAAAATTTAATTATTTTCTGTCTGAATTTCCGGTATGAAGATTTATGCTATTTAAATTCAGACTATTGTCCGCATCTTTGTTGTTATCACGTTTCAGCCATTGTGCACTCCAGTCCCTCATCAGGTGCATATTGATTTGGGTAACCTACAGTGAACTGAACTCATTTAATCTACAGGGGTAGAATGTTCTCTTTCAACTGTCAATGTCTAGGGATATCTTACCTAGTTCTTATTTTTAGTATTGCTCAGTTATTGCTTGCCGTTTCCACTGTTTCTGCAATTCCTTCTGGAATTTTGCTATGAAAGCAAAAATTCAAAGTTACTGTTTGAATCTTTGTGCTAATATTTTCTTACTAACACAATTAATATCCTGAATTCATTTTTGTGTATAAAAAAAAAAAAAATAAATAAAAGTGACATCAAAAATGTTTTTGTTTCAGAGGGGCAAGAAAAATAAAAAAAATAAAGAGATATTTTTAAAATGCACAAAGGCAAGAGAATTTTATAATCTAACAAGAATATTAGTTTTGAGCCTTTGTATGTACTTAAACCATCCAGAAATCAAGTTGACAAAATGTTAGATTTAATAGGTGATTACTATGAAAAACTTTTAGTTCATTTAAAAAAAAAAAAAAAAAAAAAAAAAAAACTAGGTGGAATATCTTACATTTTTAGTAATTCAATCAGTTTCTGCAGTCACATTTAAAATATGTCTCTATAACATCAGTAAAATAGTTAATACATTTCAGCAAAATTTTTTAATGAATCTCAATAATGGAAACCAAGCGAATTTGTTACCTTAGAGTACAACATTAGTTTGCAAAACTATACACCATTTGACAAAAAAATAAAAAATCTATTCAAAAACAAAATTTAGAATAATTAATTTTCAGAAAATTTATATTTCTACCAAATTTAATTGGTACATTAATAAATATGAATCTGAACTCAAAGTCCTTTTATATTGTAGAGAGATAAATCTGAAGATTTTAAATAAATTTAAATTTGAGCATGGATTAATGTTCCGAATCTGAAAATTTAAAACTGCAATATAAAATAAAATGCTCATGTTTTTAAGCTTTGTTAAAATATACTGTAGCCTGATGACATGCAAAAAAAAAAAAAAAAATTCACACATATACCAACCTTACTTTTTATTTTAAGCAAAACTTTTAAAAAGTATTTAACCAATTTTAAGTCTTTTTTCATATTTATACTCTTCCAAAACACATGAAATGTTTTTTTATAATAGTATTTTAATAATCTTCAAATGTAAGAATTATCCATGAATTGTTCTATTTTTAGAATTTTTCTAACTTATTTTTTTTGCTGTTTACATATATGCAAGCAATTTTCTTACAAAACACATTATGTAACTGACAAAAAATAATCATCAATGAGGAATGTTCTTCACTGATGGAGATTTGATGAAAGTTACTTTCATGATAGATCAAATAAAATAGAAAAAAATCCATTTTTGTTACATAAATATATACAAACATTTAAGCATATTTTTAACCTCAAGACCATCTCAAGGAATCAATCAGTGCTGGTATCTTTTTTATTTTTTAAAAACATTTGGAGTAAATAATATTTTGTCAACATTCATTAAAGTAACTGTTAAATTAACTGATCTTCTGATTTTTTCTTTGGACAGCTACTTTCTTTTTGCTGATTTTTGAAAGGTGTCATCATTATGGTTTAATATTCATATTAATTTAGGCTTTTTTTTTTTTTTTTTTATAGAAAAAAAAAACTGAGTGAAAATAGTTTAGAATTATTTTTTAGGTATTTTTTTTTTAAATGATTATTTCTTGCAATTAAATCTGTAAATAATATATTTAAAATTATTGAAAGCTTTAAATTTAAAAAAAAATGTGGTTATATCTACCATACGGTGTTTAATTCTATGCTTGGTCTACTGGGGATGTTATTGGAGCCTAGCATGTGCATCATTTTTTTCAATTTCTTTATTTTCCAAAGTTATTTCCCTACGTCATTCCACTGGCATTGATAACCTCCACTCCACCACAATCCCCCCACACACAATTAGCAATATCAAACTGAATTCTTTCCATAACCTACAGTGTTTTCATTAGATACTTAAAAATGATTTGGTAATCAATTCTGATCAGGAGATCAGGGTATATGCATACAAATAACTGTATTAGAGCAGGACTCAGCTGATCAAGCTAGTTCCTTCTATGAAGGAGAACAAATATCCTTTCTTTTAAAAGTCCACAACACGACCTTTCTGAACATGGATGTATACTCATCTTTTTTCTATTCCATCACTGAAATGTTCCCAGTTCCTAAATTCATTTAAAGATTTAGTTAAAAAAGTTGATGTACAACATTCTGCACATCAACTGTATCGTTATCACAATGAACACAAAGTGTACAAAGAAGCTGCATCTAGTAAATGTAATTTTAATTTCCCTTGCAAAAATTGTGCAAGTTTTTTTTGTATTAAATATAACTGTGCCTTTCCTACTCATTTACTAGATATACATGTTTACCAGAGATATATTTCTATCAATCTTGTTTATCTCAATGTGTATTTGTCAACCTTGATATAGATAGAGAGGCATTTATAAACAAACAAATCATCTTGGCAAAATAACTTACTGGTAATTTATGCAACTATTCAAAATTTCTGTATAATAATTAATGATCTTAAATAAACTGAAAATTTTATGTAATAATGAATTATTACATATGATTTGTTAATAACTGAATTTTTTTTTTTATTTCTTCAAATAAAATGTTGACATAAATAAAATCTTTCATCTTAAACCAGTCTAAATTAATGTTCAAAATACAAATTCTTTAAAATAAAAATAACTGAATATAAATTAAAAATTATATTTCAATCAAAATGTATTAGATTAGAAATAAAAGCTTTAAATTAGAAATGTCAAAATAATTAAATTTATGGCCAAATGAATAAACTTATTCAATAACTAAGATATAAATAAATGAAATTCTAAGAAACATGATTCAGATTGCCACATGATATTTGGGAGAAAATGTTTTGTATTTACACTTACCAAAAACAAACGTGAAATATATATATATATATATATATATATATATATATATATATACATACACACACACACAATCATCGAGTTTTAAATAACAACATTGACATGCAGGAGAACATCTTATTCTTTTGGTATTGCTTAAGCTATAAAGGAATTTTTTTTTTTTTTTTTTTTTTTTTTTTTTAACCAGCTGTACAAAAAGATAAGCTAACACAATCAATAGCGATAACAGCAAGGGATAGTTTGAAGTAGAAATATACAATCATGAGGAAACCCGTCTATGTTTTGTGACAAAACTTTTGTCAGTATTTATTACCTAGCAAGCTGTCATACACTTAACAAAGATTGGATTCAAATATATACAGATATAGGTGTTTGTAGGTTTCAAACTAAAAGATGTTTAAGTGCTAGTGTTATTTCTATTGCTCACCTATGAGTGTTTGTCTGAGGACGTGCACATTCTCCAATATCTTGTCACAATGTTCCTGGGCTACACCCATCCCTTGCAGCTGGTGGAGTTGGAGCTGGCATACCTGAAAGGGACAGAGAAACGTCAGGGCAGTCTGCCACAGGGATGTCATACAGCCAACAAGCAAATAGAGGTAGGGGGCAACAGAAAAGTTAAATACAAGCTGATGTTTTTTTTTGTATTTTTTTTATAACGCTAAAAAACTGTAATTAGTTTCTTAATTTACACATAACACGAGGGCTGGAAGAAACACTTGCATTTGAAATTGATACAAGCAAAAAATAAAGTAATGGATGTATCTAGAATAGCTGGGAAAAGTCTAGAAAATGCATAAGTCATAGAAAAACAAAACACAATATAAGAAAATAAAAAATAAAACAAAAAAAAAAGTAAAACAGGTAAAAATCACTAGACACAAAATAACCTGTTTTTTTTTTCCAAATCGAAGGACATTATAGAACATAATTTTTAGAATGTTTTTGCTTTTCTCTATCAAAAGTGAATTTTTAATCTTGTTTCAGATGGATATTTTATGTGTGAACCAAAAGAAATTGAGTTTTAATGTATTAAGATAAAAAAAAATATACATGTAAATAAGATAAGAACATTGTTTAAAATCCTCCGTCAAATTTTTAATGCATAGCAAGCAAGTCTTTGTGGACATTTTCTTTTCCTGCCTTTAAAAAACGTGATTCCAAAAGTAATAAACGGTTTTTTTTATAATAATCACAATTGGATGTGACGTGCATGGTAACAACAGCACTACATGTTGCAGTAGTCAAGTAACGAGGCAACAGAGACTAAATAAAATGACAAGTATAAACATAATTCAGTCGATCAAGCAGCAACGAAGTGATCAGAGCTGCACAAATCTGCGGCCAATTTTTAATGGTCCTGTATGTAGTTAAGAAAAAGGTCCACATGTTTTGTAACATAGACGGGAACTTTTCAATCATGAGAAATGGACAATGTTATTGCAAAACACACCAATGTCTTATAGCACGTTTTACTTGCAAATCACAAAATCAATGTCGGTGAAATTCATGTGTGAAACGCTTTTGCAGAGTTATCAAACTAGTTTTTTTATCTTAGCAGGTAAGCAAGCCATTGTAACAAGACATATGGGCCATAGTTTAGATACACCCAGTGTTGTGGCGCCTTCGAGCTAATTTCTTCTTAGTAGTCGGTTTGATGGCGACTAGCTATTAATGCTGACAAATAGGAGACAAACGCCAGTATCGCTAGTATGCTTTTATAGATATATAAGAACATTATTTTGTACTTAAAGATACAGAATCGTACAAGTAACTCGAGGGGATACGGACACACACACACACATACATATACACACACACACTTACAAGGCTGTACTTACTGACTGCAGCGTTTTGAATCCATAGGCTTCAAAAGTATCCGCGTATTGCTTGCACATAAACGTCTCTAGCCATCTCTCCACAGGGCCGGGCATTATTTATTTTTTAAGCCAGAATACGTGGGGTGGGGAATGAACCCCCGTCTTGTTTATTGTTTTTATTTATTTATTTTTTTTATTTTTATTTTTATTTTTATTTTTTTTTAAGTAACAGTTAAGTTAGACCCTCTCGTTTTGTTGGCCAGTCCTTCATTTCGTGAGCTTAACATAATGGCTGCCTATCACGTGACTCTTACTCCTCCTTTCTGTGTTTCCTCCCCTTCACTCACCCCGTCTTCTCGTCCATGTTCACCCTCTATGTCTACCTACTCTTTTCCTTTTTCTCACACTTTTCCTCTTCGCACATTTCCCCCCTTTCTTTAACACTTACTCGCCAATAGTCCTCCTCCTCCTCCTTTTTCTGCTCAAGTCTTGCTAGTCTTTTTTTCTTATTCCTTTCGCTCTTCCAGCCTATCTTCGTCGTCATCGTTCTTGACTATGACCTGCTTTTCGCTCCTTGCTTAGATCTACTTAAATTTATCAATTTACGATTTTATTTTGAAGCCTAACTCTTGCCTTCTGAAACACTGCCTTCGAGACGGTTTTGCCCATGTCTCAAGCAGCTGTTATTGATTTCTCATCCAAGTAATTGCTAGTCGCTAAAAAGCATTTTTTTAACGTCGAGAGTAAAAACTAAAAATTGATACTCAAACAGCAAACTCCTCCCTTTGAAGCCCTGTCTATTCCTTCACTCGACTCCCGCTACTACTGTACGTCGAGAACACCAACAACCAGACACGGCTAGGTCATATAAAAAGACAACTACAAGAAGTTACTTTTTTTTTTTTAGTTTCCTCTTTAACATTTTTACATCGTTCAACCAATGCTTTTTACCTTTTATATTGATTAGAATACATTTCCTCAATTTAATGCTAAAAAAACTACTGCTATGTGGAGAGAGAGAGAGAGATGTGCTCGATACTAGTCTGCATTCCCATACCGAATAATCTTCGGCAGCGTCAAAAAATGTATTTAACTCATGAAAATAATTCTTATGTTTCAATTTCAACAATCAATGCGCACCAGGACTTTTCATCGCTTCATTGAACTGGGGAGGAGGACAACATTCCTATACGAGTTCCTCCGCCTTTAAAAATGTAATAATCAGCAGTGTTTTAAGTTTTAAACCAATTGGATCCGTGTGTGGTATATTTGTTTTTATTCGGGCCGTTCTTCCTTCCCTATTTTTTTTTCTTATAGAACGACAAAGCCGCATCTCAAAAGCTTACTCCAAATTAATGATCGCTCTTTGAATGCCAATAAGTATTAAATGCGCATTACAGCTGCTTGACGAATCGAATGCCATTTCCATAATGCAGAAGGAAGAATACATAATCAACTGAGAAATTGCAATTATTGAAAAGAATGCTGACTATAAAACCAAAAAAATGAACTGCAACTTTATCTTTATAAGCGAAATACAAATTTGTATGAATTTCTTATCAGTAGAAAATAAAAATACAAGGTCATTTTCGCGCCACAGTTTTTTTTAAATGGCTTTAAAAAGATGTTTTTGTTTTATGTTAAAGACTAGCATTTTTTTTTTGTTGTTACACGGAGGGTATTGAATGAGTTGTATTTAACACCAATAAAATTTTAAATTAAACAGGAAAAAGTACTCTTACGGTGATCGACAGTGTTGAACTTATGACGTAATAAGGCGCCAAACTGCTGACAGTAGTGGAATGCAATAAAACTGATTTTTGACATTCCTTTAGTACAAATGCACGAACTTTGAATAGCTTACCTCGAGCACAAGAACATTTTAAGTTGTTTAAAAGAAATTGTTAGTACAATTATTGGGGGGGGGGGAAAAATCAAACTACCCCATTTTCTTTACCATATTTCAACAACTATCAACCAAACTAAAATGGTTATCATTGTTGAATAGTTTAACAATTGAATGAATGATGTTTAACTTGAACACCAATGAAATAAAAGCGTGAGTTTTTTATAACAGATGTCGACTAAGTTAAAAAAAAAAAAAAAAAAAAAGAAATCAATTAAATCATGCCCTCCCTTCCCGTCACAAACCTTAAGAGAAAATTTAATGGGTCAATTTTTTTTTAAGTACAGTAAGGCAGTAGTAGCTGAATTGTTAATGTTATATGAAAATAATTTAGTCAAAAATCAAAATTGTTATGAATACTTTTATTTGAAATTAATAAAAAGCAGAATAATACACATTTAAAAAAAATAAAAAAGGGCATCACGCAATAAAGTTATTGAAATTTATTCATACTGGATTCAAAATTTCACTAAAATGACAAACATAACTAACAGTTCAATAATTGTCTCTTTAAAAAGAAAATGCAAACTACGAGATAAGTAGCAAAGAAATTGTCAATAAAGTAGTTTTTTTTAACTCAGTACTTCCTTGTGGCAAATTATTTTTTTCTCCCAAACTCCCATCTACTATGCGTTTCGATTAAAAATTAATCATTATGTCTAAATTTATTTTTACGAGAAAATAATGCAACTAAAAAGAGAAAAGGTCTTTACTCTTTTTTTTAATCCCGTGAATGTGGTGGAGAAGGAGCAAAAAATGTTCTTTTGTTCGATCATTATTAGCCTCCTCATCGATTTTTTTTTTTTTTTGTCAAGAGTACTGATTATTGAATGTAGATTGTAGAAGAATAAAGTTAAAGTACAGCTGAATGACATCTAACTCTTGATAATTAAAAAAATAAAAATTTGCATATATTTGTCATTAACAAAAACAATAGTAACCAATTTGTTTATAGCTACTGATTTTTTTTTTTTTTTTTTTTTTTTTTTTTTTTTACATAAAAAACTGCTGCTTTTGCGTCTGCTAAAGAGAAAAATAATCATTCACTTCCGGTTAGCCTCAAGATGAGAAATTTTTTTTTTTTTTTTTTTTGAAAAGTCCTTTATTTGTTTCAGGAAAAAAATCACAAACGAAAATTTATCATTGGTAATTTTATGAGCAGAGAATTTAAGTATTAAAATTTGTCTTTGCGGCTTTAGTTTCAGGCAGAATTTCCATTCTGTTCAATTTAATTAATTTAATAAAAAAAAAAAAAAAAAAAAAAAAAAAAAGAGTAGCTTTTGAAAAGAATTTACTAGGCAAACATGATTTTTAACAGTTAAAACAAATGCTAAAAATAACTTTAATAATTTAAGAAGTTAAAAAAAATCTAAGTTTAGTCTTTTAGCAAAAAAAAAAAAAAAAAAAAAAAAAAATCTAATTAAATTTCATTGCTTGAAACAAAAAAAAAAAAACAAAAAAAAAAAACGAAAAAACTGTTTTACTTTTAGTTTTACGTTTGTTGTTCACGTACATTTTCTTCAACAAATTAACTAAGTCGGAGAGAATTATTTCACAGTAAATATGGATCAATCCATTTAAAAAATTTCACATTCCATACATTTCATTTAAAGTTAAAATTTAAATGACTACAAAGTTAAAAGTTAAACTATTATTCTTTTTAAAAAGAAAGGAGTAGGAGAACAAAATGAAAGAAATAAATAAATGACGAGAAAAAAAAAAAAAATGAAAACAATCGGAGATTTCGTTGATTACAAAAAATAAATAAAATGGAATATGAAACTTAATTTGGCCACTTTTAATTCCAAGACAAGCAAAGTATTCAATAAACAACTTACTTGCACATATACGAGCAATGTAGACTTCGTATGATTCCAAGTCTTCTCACTTTTCACTTTCAGTCAACGAACTGCAGGTGCACTGAATAAGAAAGGGAGAAGAAGCGTCAGCAGAACTAATTGCAAGAAAAGATCATGAAAAACATATTGATAAATGTTGTGAACGTTTTTTCCCTCTCTAAAGTCCAAGAGAAAACTAGTATTTGGATGAACAAAACGGGTTTTCAAAGCAAATGGGCCATTTGCCAGAAATTTACCGGAAATCCATATTAAAAAGGAAAAAGATAAACAAAAACACACGTGTTTATTATTTGTAATTGAGATAAAAAAAACTGTTAGTTGCAGATAAATAAATAAACAAGCGTAAGTATACGCCCGTGCAGTAGTGAAGAAACCAAATTCTGGCTCAGGTTCGGTTCTAAGTTCAAGAGAAAACAATTCCATTTACCGAATAAGAATTTAATGATCTTTAGTGTTCATCGACCTATATTTCTAATAATTTTGTCAGTCGTCATCCAACCTCTTTCTTTTGTCTCTGTCACCGATAAGGACACGGAGGAAAAGGATGGATTCATCATCTGAGTCAGGTCGATAAAGTTTTCATATTTATAATTGCTCAAAATCTCTTTCTCTGTGAAATTTGCTATAGATGCACCTTTTCCGAACTGAATTTAGCACATTTTTTAAGTGTTCCGAACACACTTAGTAAAATTCGACGTCTTTCTTTGTGTAAATTTGACTTAAGCACGCACCTTTGTGCTTAACTCTTCACAGTACAAAACATCAGGGGGAAATAACCCAGCACATTATTATTGCTGCCAACAACACAAAGCAATTTCAAGGTAAGGCTTGGCATATTTTATTGGTTCGATTAAGAAAATTATTAAGATTTTTTTTTTATTTATTATTATTATGGTCTTGAATTGCTAAGGACACAGAGAGTTTTATGGTCTCGAGGCAATAACATAATCCTTAGTACAAAATTATATTTATTTATCAATAATTTCCCATGGAAGAGGAATATAAAAAAAAAAAAAAAAAAAAAAAAAAATGAACAGAAAATAAAGAAACAAAAAAATATATACATACACCAACCAGAATATTTTACTTCCCAAGAAAAATGAATAAAATAATATCTAATACTAATCTGGACAAAAACATGTTGCCTGACTAAATTAAATATAAAGTCAATATTAAAACTTGACTCCTTAAAAAAATCAACTCTTGTATAAAAAATAAATTATCTCAGATAGTTTTAATATTGACTTTCACATTTATTTTTATAAGGCAACCTATTTTTGTCCAGAACAAAACAACTTTGTAAAATGATAGATAACATCTATATTTAAATTCAAAAGACTGATCTTTGCAATATTTGATCAGTAGACATTTAAAATAGTTTCTTTTTAAGGTATATTATTTGTTTCCTATGAATAGTTTATACAATTCTTTTATTATCATTATTACTGAATATAATCACTGTGTGATGTTTGTTTTTGTTTTTTGTTTTTTTTACTACAGGAGATCTGTTTGTGAGGTTTTATTGAAGTTTAATAAAAAAAAAGATTACCTACATTTTTCAGCAAAAGCAGTTGTAATCTGTTAAATCTCCTGAATGCAAGGGGGTTATATAGAACCAAATACAAAAACTCTTGTTCATTGAAAGTCATAAACTGTTTTCTTGTCTGACATTTTTGACTGGCAAATCCATTGCTCAGTTATTCAATCAGTACGTCAAAAGCTTTACTTCCAGACAAATTATATTGATGACCAAATTACAGTTCATGCTCTTCAGAAATGCTGTGTTCTGTCATATTTAAAGAAGTATAAAATACTTTGAAGTTACAAATGTATAATTCTAAAATTCCTTTTAAGTTGGCAAAGTCATATAAAATTTTGTTGAGTCTGCTTATAAACTGATAAAAAAAAGGAAAAATACTAGTTATTATAGCAACATTTCATCCTTGAAAGATGAGAAGGAGTAAAGCATTTTCTGCCATTTAAAGAATTTTAACCCTGCATTTCATAGGCTTTTAGATATTTTATTATTATTATTATTATTATTATTATTATTACAGATTTAAATTAATCTATGAATAATAAGTATGTAAAGAAATAGTCTGTAGCTGAGTTATTGTAATTCTTTTCATTTGCTCCTGTCGCACCAGCAGCATCCCTTCAAGCCACTTCCCAGTTTTAACAAATGCTGGCTTTTATAGTGTCTAGTGAGGTTGCTACACTAAGTTTCGGTCATGTGAGATATCACCCAGTGTGCATAGATTGAGTGTCCCGTGTACAGCACAGGCAAATTTATATCATTTACATTGAGGTGACAAGCTGTGTCCACAATCTCACTATCACACAGGTAGCAGCCGGGTGAGGGGGTCAGCCTTTTAAATCTGCTGCTTCTTTGGAGAAGCAGTTCGGCAGGCTCACTTGTTTCTTGAAGCAGCCCTGTCACGATTTGCTGACCTTCATTGTTGTCACTGTCACTCAATTGATTAAAGTCAACATCAGT
This sequence comes from Acanthosepion lycidas, assembly GCA_963932145.1. Taxonomy (NCBI): domain Eukaryota; kingdom Metazoa; phylum Mollusca; class Cephalopoda; order Sepiida; family Sepiidae; genus Acanthosepion; species Acanthosepion lycidas. Next base: position 67,404,630 of record OZ010590.1, on the reverse strand, counting down.
TGAATGGTCATCTTCATCCTTCATTACAGGTATGTACATCTCATTGTCACTCAACACAGTGGTTTCATCTTCCATAGAATTGCTCACCATATGCGGAAAAGGGTTGAAGTCTCTAATATGGTGTGGCATTCCATATACGTAAGCTATTTGGGGACTCATAAATCTGGGCATTATCCCCATCCTCCATTTACTCATGCTAGTCTTACGAATACAACATCCCCATTCTTGTACATACCTTCCTCAGACTCAGGCTCCAGCAGAGAGATCCTGTCGACACCTTTCACTCTGACTTCATACTATTACAAAGCATTAGCTGGAGCAGTTGCACTGCAGATGCCATCCTTTAGCATAACATTGTACCAGTAAACCACTTCCTGTACAGAACATTGCTTTCTGGCAGCAATTTGCTTTATGAATCTGTGCAATCATTCAATAATGGCATTTGCAGATGGTGTATATTCACATCAGAAACACAAATGGACACCCCACCTCTCAGCAAACATTCTAAATCTCCTACTGCTAAATGCCATATTGTTATCTGTCAAGATCTCTTTAGGTGAGCCCCTCTCAAAAAAGATAAAGTTGAGACACTGGATCACAGTAGCTGAATCTTCTTGTCTTAGAGGTTGCCAGATGGCAAACCAGGTAGACCCACATATTATCAGGGTCAGCAAGGTAATGGGTGATATCCATCCCTAGTCTCTGCCATATACCTGCTGTCTCTGTTTTCCCTTTTCACCATCAGATCAGTGCTGCATGTCCGACTCTGTGTCTTTGATAATGGACCCATGCAATTCCAGTGGCCAGAGAACTTGTGTCAACCTACACATCAAGTTATTTATTATCAATGCACCATTCACCTCTACATGAGTCACTTTGCCTCACTCTGGTAATAGTCTTTGTCAGTATCCTTTTTAGCAGGGCATCATCAGTTCGATTGTTCCAACTTTTCCTTACTGCATTTGCTCTTCACTTGATGACACCAGCCACTACTTACAGCCATATCCAGACTGGGTTGTGTCCAACCATCTTGCCACAAAAAGAGAATAGCTTCCTCTTGGTGACTGCCCTAGGACATCAGGAAGTGCATTCCTATGCTTCCAAAGCAGAATATTGTCTTCCTCACAGACAATTTTTTGGTCACTCTGAAATTTTGTTTGTCAGTCCAAAGTGCAACAGCTGTTCAGCAACACTAGATGCAGATGTGATATTGTCATTTACATACAGATCATCAAGGTACACTGAGGTTGCCTCTCTGATTTTTTCATCCTGAGATATCACAGCATCAACAACGGATCTCATTATTTGGAGGGCAATGTTCAGCTCAAATCCCAATCTGGTCAGGCAGTACCTTCTACCTTGGAAGATAACAGTTTGGTATGGCCAAAGTCATTCATTGATGCACATCTGCAGATTGGCTGATCTGAGATCTAGCAGTGCAATGTTCAATACTTTGTATTTCAATTCTCTTAGTTTGCTGGTGCAAACATCAGCATCAGCAATGTACACATTGACATGGAGGTTGAGTTCCCTGTACTACATTTCAAGATGCACTTCTGACTTGTTTTGTTGCACAACAGCCATCGGTGGAAGTGGCCCTCTTGAGGGTTCAAGCTTCTGCTCATCATGTGGAATAAGCCAACCCTTCTCAATCCATTGTTGCAACTCCCTCTCATACAATCCTCTGATTTTTGTCAGCACAGAATACTCTGCAATGCAGTTTTGCAATTTGCCTGACATTTTGTCTTCTGCCCATTTCCAGGATGCAGTCCACTCATTCCACTGCTGATTAAATTCTGCCCAAAAATCTTCAATCAAGAGTGCTGGCACTGTGGCATAGAGAAACTAGCTTTTGGTTGAATCAAACTTCCCCTGACTTAGAAATAAACATTCTGCCAAGAGCCTTGATCATGTCTACTCCAATTAGGAGAACAAGTTAAGTGGGTTCTCTCACACTGCCAGGGCCTCCATCACAACAGCACTTCCATTTTCCACACAATGGTTGATAGACCTAACTTCACACATCCATGTTCTGCTACTGATGGTTATGTCAATACCTCGTTTCTCCTACATTCGGCATTACCTTCTTGCTCATTATGGTGCAGGAGAACCTGAAGTCCACTAAGGACGATGCACTTCCTTCCACACACATTAATTTCTACTGTTGGCAGTGCCAAGTTTACATTGTGACAGGGGAAAAAATTGGCACTGTGTTGCCATCCGCTGGCCCTTTTTCTCAGACAATCTCAAGATATATGGCCCATTTTATGGCAGTTATTGAATACAAGGCTTTCCACCTTCACTGAGCAGACCTTTACAATCTTTGGCAAAGTTATTAAGGCCATTGCATTGATCACAAATCATGTCATTAGAAACCCTAGGAGGAGGTTGCATAGTTATTTGGTGTATCTCTTCCACTGTTGTTATTGGCAAGTTTTTGTCTGGATTCTTATCTTTCATTATCCCTCAAGTGTGATTGAGCAACTGTTCAATGGTCAATAATTCCATCCAAGAAGAAGTGCAAAAGAGCTGTTTCACATGATTTGGCAACTCCTTAACAAAAGTGCATGTCAAACGACAGTCACTGATGCTCCCAAACAATACAACCAGTTTACATAGTTCTGCCAAGTACATGTCGCTGAATTCCCTTGATCAAAGATGCTGCTCAAAGAATTGTTCATGTATAACAAACCTGTCCATTGCAAACACTGTGTAAAGGGCCAATTTTATGTGAACAGTGTCTAGGAATCACATGTTCTGGCCACTTCATTTCATACATCCAGCAAATGAGTTTTGCCTTTTCTATCCATTCCACCATGCCTGGACACTGAGCCATCAAACACTGATATAAGTTAGATATCAAATTTTACCTCTGATATAGTTTGCAATATTGCTAAAATAGCTTGTAGCTGAGTTATCATAATTCTTTTCCTTTGCTCCTGTCAAACCGGCAACATCCCTTCAAGCCACTCCCTGGTGTTAACAAATGCTGACTTTTATGGTGTCTTGTGAGGTTGTTACACAAATTTTTGGTCACGTGAGACATCATCCAGTCCACACAGATTGAGTCTCCGATGCATAGCAGAGGCGATCTTATGTTAATTATGCCAAGGAAACAGGCTGTGTCCACTACATAGTAATTTTTTATCTTTAATTACAGCACTTCAAGAAGTCTTTATTTTGAGAGTCCTCTGTAGTAGATTTTTTATATTCTACAAGAGATAATTTCATTTAACTTTAAGAACAATAAAAAGAAAAACAAATTTGTGATTTTTCTCTCTGATCTGTAATGTAGCAAAAATTGTTTTCTCTCCCTACTCTTGAAGTAGTGAGCAGTGCACCCATACTTCTTCATAAAGTTAGTAGTGGCTACAACCAACATCAAGCCACAACAGCTTCAACATGTGAAAATATAATCTTTAAAAAATCTTTCTTAACCAGGAGAAAATAACTCTTGATATAATAACAATGTTATGATAAATGTTCCTTTAACAGTATCAGCTCTCAAAGCAATAGAGAAAAACAGTCAGATTGTACTTAAATTTGACCATCAAGTGATTTATACTTGTGAAGAATGATTTAAAAAGGAAATTAGTTCTCTTGACAAAAATTTCCAATAGATCATTTAAAAAGAAAACTCCCAATACTCCTGTACTATAGTACAGGAGTATTCTTTTTGGTTGAGTTTTGAAGTAGAGGATCATCTTCTGTTTCTATTTTTTTTTCAAGTGTATTAAAATATTTTTTTTCTGGAGGAATTTTAAAGTTTGTGGCTGCTTTTTGGGGGGTGCAGATCATAAGCATGGCTTATTTTGGGATCTTTAGTTAGATGGTTCTTGCTTCTTCAGAGATCTCCCTTTTAAGGTCATTAATAAGGAAGATTCTTCAGTTAAGGGGAGATATGATTGATGAAGATCTTATTCAAAAGCAGTTCCACTCTATAGAGATATCTAATCAGAGCCAAGCCATCATCAATGAGAACATGAAGAACTGTGTGCTTAACATTCCAGACATTTATGGCATGGAACATAAACATGAGATCAGCAGCTCTCTAAAAGGAAGAATATAAAACATATATAATCTGTGAAGAAACTAGTCAGGATAATAAAAAATGTTTTTTTTTATGGTTAAACTCTATAAAGATTTTCTTTTTTTTATTAATTATGTGTCTTAGGAGGGATCTTCATATGACTTCAAAAAACCTATTTTTTATTGGAGCAATGCCAATAAACTCCCTCCAATTTACTTGGTAAGAGCATCTTTCTATAGTAGGTTAAATAAAAAATGCAACCACATCAACATTAACTGTTCCTTACATGAACAGAATATTCTTTACTAGCAAGCACTTGATCAATTAATCAAATCAAGTTGATGCCCTATGCACCAAACTCAGCTAGATTACAAATTGGCCCCATGACATTTGATAAGACTTGCTGGATTCTCTAGCAACAACCAATCCATATTCCTTTATTAGGCTTACTTGAAAGTAAATTTCTTTATTACCCACCTTAAGTACCATACATAAATATTCATTAACTAATCAGAAAGATAAAAATGGAACCAAGAAGCTCTATTAATTTTGGCAATGTTTACATCAGCATTGAATATAAAGGAGAACATTCCAGTGAAACCCTAAAATTATTATACACTGCTTTATTCAAACTAGTGTCCTCATTTTGGTTGTTGCAACATTTCAATCATTATACCCACCAGCCCTCACTTGGTGCCACATATAAGGTATGCTTAAAAAATCATCATTAAAAACCTTCATATTTCTTCAAGTACTCATCATATTTGGTAACATCCCAATATTTTCAAAGCAAAACCTTTATTTCATCCACTAGGCCTTCAGAGGATATTATCAGAGATCAGCATATACACTGATTCTTCTCTATATCATTCTAAGTTCATTCCACAATGGTCACTGACCTCTTCTTTTCCTTCCATAAATGATCAGCTATACCTGACCTAATAGTTTCTCCACAGACTACAGAATTTTTTATGTTCTTCCTGTCTTCCTTTTAGAGAGCAGCTGATCTTGTATTTGTGTTCCTTGCTATAACTGTATGGATTGCTAAGCACACAGTTCTTCATTGATGGCAGCTTGGCTTTGATCAGATATTTCTGAAGAGTGAAACTACTTTTGAATAATATCCTGATGAATTCAATCTGACATCTCAAGTAAAAAATGTGATAGACCATGACAGTTTACTGAATATTGTCATCCACTTTGCTTGTGAAAACCATTGTTAATCTTGTGGGGTTGGTATTATTCTGAAAGCTGTTGATAATACTGATCATTTCTTGTCTGGTTTGTCCATTTTCTTTTTGGTCCAGAAGTTAGGGTAGGTAAGTACAAGTATCATATTTATGATGAAGCTCAAGTCAGTTTTGCACAGAGTTGGAACAACCAAAGGAAAATTTCTACTTACTTTATCACTAGAAGATTTAAACATGGCTATGGGATGTCCATTTTCTTTTTCTTGGTTCAGAATTAGAGTAAGCCAATATAAGGATGGTTACTATGGTCACACTCAAGTCAGCCTTCCACTGAGTTGGAACAACCAAAGAGAAAGCTGGACTTACTTTTTAGGTTGAGGTTTTAAAAGAAACACATGAATGCCATGAGTTGGAAAGTGGGAAGATAGTTCTGCCATCAGTGGACTGGGAGAATTAATATTCCCCAGTGGGAAAGTAATTACCACATGGTTCACATCTTCGAGCAAAGTGGTGAAAAGAGTGAGGTAGGAAATGTTTACCTTTTTTATAGGCTTCAACAACACCACCACGTTTATTGAAACCAATCTTTTTTTATTATTCATTATTATTATTTTATTTATCGATTTTATTTCATTTTCCCACAAATCTAGTCTAGTTTTAAATGGGGATTTTTTAAAAATATTTATTGTTCATATATTAATTTCTTAAAATTAATGACCATCATCTGCATCAAATATTTTAGGACCTCAACACATTCCTTCATGGTGGTTTCAAGATTCTCAGCAGGAATGAAATCAAATACATAACTATCATACACACAAAAAACAGTATGTCAAAAGGATGTTTTTCCCTTGATACCAACTATTGTTTTAACTACCTTCAGCAATGTTTATTGTAAAAGGCAATGATTAGAATTTTCACAAAATCTAAACATATGAAAGTGAATTTATACATTTTCATTGAATTTACAACAAAAATATTAAACACTATTAGATGCTTTATTTACAAGAATAATTTAATATTTACAACATTGTAAAATCTACTTGTATTAAAACTAATACAATTCAATAGTTATCATTTACAAATTTATAAAGAAGTAAATATGAAAACAATTTTTTATTCATAAATTTATAAACATTTACTAAATTTTATAAATATGTGAAGCAACTATAATGAAATCCTTATTTACCATTTTATAAATTCTGAAATGATTGGCAATTAGCCAATGTTTTGCCAACCATTCCAAAGAATACAATTTGCCAGCTTTGCCAATTACTTTAGTCAAGGTGTTTAGTGTCCACACTTCATTACAATTTCTTCAACAGTCAGCACTTGGTTGACAATAAATAATCTATTGGCAGAATTTCTCTGCATTTGTAGAAAAATTAGCAACATTTAATTTTCTTTTTTTCAAAATGATCCTCTCAAAAAAAAAAAAGAGTAGAAAATTGGGTAACCTATAATGACTGGAGTTTCAGGCCTTGGATTTCTATTGATTAGGCATCCTTGATCCGAGATCACAATTTGAAAAGAAATATTGCAAAATTAAAACAAAAAGTAATCTGAAATATAAAATAATTTGAGAAGAAAATGTACACTGTCCAGAAAAACCATGTTTATTTAAATTTTCTTGCTATATATATCAGAGATATTTTTATAAAATTATGAATAAAAAACTTTTCATATTTATTTATTTATAAAATGGTAAATAATAAATATTGCATTGTAGTTGGTTCACATATTTTGAAAATTTTGTAGATTTTTATAAACTTTTGAATAAATTGATTACTGATTTAATCATCTGAGAGAACCTTTTTTTACCTTTCATCATCATGGCTGATGCTAACCATTGGGAGAGTGACTCATTGCACTTTCTCAGCATAACATTTTCAGCTGAAGTGGAAAGATTATATTAAATCAATTACTAAGTCTGCAGCCAAGAAAGTTTGTTCACTATGTCATGCTAGACAATTTTTATCACCAGAATCTATCTTAAATGTCTATAAGTCTACCATTCTTCCTAGCTTTGAATATTGCTGCCACATCTGGTCTTATGCTCCTGTTATATGTTTAGAGATTCTTGATAAAATACAAAGAAAACTCAGCAATGTTATTGGACTTAGCATCTCAGCCTCAGTCCCTTTCCCAATACTGTAACAAAGCTTCCCTGTGCCATTTCTATAAATATTTTCATGGTACTTGTTCTGATGAACTTTCCTCTATGGTACCTAGACTTTATGAATTTAAGTCTAGTACTAGATTGGCAGCAAAATCTCATCATTTTACTGTTGAAATGACTAGATCTAACCATAAATTCTATGCTAACAGTTTCTTCTATTGCACTTCTCACTTATGTCCTCTCTCCTTAATAGTAGTTTTTCTCATATTTTCTAACACTCAGTAACCCCTTGCATTCTAGTGGCTTTCTTGCCTTGCTTGGAGTGAAATGATTAAAAAAAAAGAAAAATTTCTTTTCAAATCTATTTCTTTATAAAGTGATAAAAAATAATAAATATCACATTGCACTTGATTCACATATTTTTATAACCTTGTAAATAAGCACTGCTGATGGAGTTTCAGTAGTTAAAATAATAGTAGTGTCAAGGAAAAAAACAGTTCTTTTGACACACTATTTTTTTGCAGGCACAAAGATTAAACATTGCACAGGGAAGAAATCAAGTTTTTCCAACTTTTTTCCAACTCCAAACAGTACATGAGGTCCATTTCTTTATGAATGGGTCAGTCACCAAACTTTACTCTTTTTAAAGAGGCAAACAGTTTGTGCATAAGTTTATGTGATATCCACCACTTGCATAAGAATTGCTAGGAAGATTGAAGAAGACTATGTGAACAACTGTCAAAACTATTATTATTTTGTCAGGAATAGTATGCACACAATGGGACATTCTGCTGCAGCAAAACATCTCTTATGTCAGAAATTTAGATATTCCATTTCTTCTTAGCCTAAATTTTAACAGATTGTTTTTTTTAATTTAAAACTGAAGAGGTTATATCTTTCTACTAATCACTTAATTCAGGCAAGCAATCTTGTATGATGTGTGATGGTTAAACACTCAAGGCTGATATCTATGCTCGTAGTTTAGCTTTCACAACCAAAATCAGATTAATAATGAAAGAACTTCAGTTGTTCAGAAATCTTTGATGCTACCTGCTGATGATTTTGGTACTATTGAAAGTATCATATAGAATGAAAGGTCAAAACTTTGGAGTCATTTCAGAAAAATAATTCCCATTTCCAAGTGACCATAATCCTGATCCTATCAGAATATTCAACTCTTTTATGAATTGTATAAAGTTTTTGTGGCAAAAAGTCCACTCTCAAAGAAATAAAAAATTACTCATACCTCTCAAAAAAAGCAAAAGCTTATATAGCCTCAAGATGCTTATTACTGTCCCAACTAAAATTTGCATGAGATGACACTCTCTATAAAAAAAGAGCAAGAAATTACATGTGACATGTAGTTATTTTGTTCAGTAAGGTAAGTTACAACTTTCTTCTTTAGTGCACCTCCTCTGATCTCATAATCAAAAATGTGACAGTTTTGGATAAGTCTCTTGCAAGCTTTTCTTATACTCCATTGAAATTAGATCTCTTTCTGATTCCTTCTCCATGTTGGCTGGATGTGAATGCCATGAAGGCAGAGAACAAAATAAAAAATGTCATTCTCAGTGCATAGGCTCCACATATCATCTGGTGACTGAAGCAAGCCCCTACAATGAAAGCAACACTGGTCAATCACGAAAAAGAGATGCCCTTGAAGACTACCAGACCTGCTTAAAAGTAGGTCTCTGATGATGATTGACAGTTGTGAGCTGGCAGGCCACCAGACAACACACAGGGTACTACTGCTGCCTCTCAACGACCGTTACCACTCCCAGACAACTAACCACCTCAGCTATCCAGCTTTGACATAACCTTTCAACTTTGACACCACTCAACTACAAGTCTTTATCATCACTGATACTGTCACCTCAGCAAACCCAACACAATACAGTGTCCGACTATCCAGCTTCAACACTATACCACTCAGCTACAAGCCATCATTGTCACTGACGCTGTCACCTAGGCAAATGACAACCAATGAAATCAACCCACCACCATAACCTCAATCAGCTAACACATGCAAGGCATTCATTTTGAAGTCATTACTGCAACCCAGTTTATAGAACAGACCTATGAACCATGTCAATTTGACACTAACCGGTCCCCTCATTGCTGTTATCTCGGCATACCCGACTAGATACTTTCATAGTCATCACTGTGGCCACATTCCATAGAACAGGCCTACCAACCATGCTGATCCAACACCCTCATGTCAACTCGGCAACCTATTGCTGTCACCTCAGCAACTCATTGCCATCACTTCAGCATACCCAACTCATTACAAGACATTCCCTTTGCAGATATCACCATGGCTCTGTTCCATAGAACAGGCCCACCAACCAACAAAATTGACCTTCCACTGTGACCTCAATCAACTAACACAAGCACTGAGCATATCCTGTAACCTCACACCAAACCCACACAAAAATTAGGTCAACTTCCGGCACTACTCTTACACTTGATCACAATCCTGATGATTGGCCACTGAAACTAACATTTCACCTAACTTTGACAAATCCGTATGACATACATGCTGTATAATGAATGTTATACAATATATGTTGTTCAAAATCTGATCCTTTTCTGTTATAACCAAAAACTTATAAAACTTTCTAGCAAAAATATAAATTGAAACTCCAGCTTATTCAAGTTTTTTTCTGGTTCAAACCACAGGTTTTAGTGCTCAGGTTGACAATGGCAGCTGGTAGCTAAAATTAGTGGGGGTGCTGCTTCAGAAAATTTTTAGCCATTGTTTTAATATTGTGTAAAATGAAACAAACGCATAAAAATAAAATTTATACATAAACCTGATAAAATCCTAAACAAAAAAATTATTTTTTTAATTGTTACACTTAAAACTTGATCAATTTAATTTAAAATGAAATTCATTCTTCTTGTTTTACTTTCAGTGAAAATGTTAATTTTCTGCTTGAGCCCTGGTTGACAGTTGTAGAAATTGTTCCCCATAGAAAGCACGTGCAAGTGCATTTAGTCTTTCAGGATTCATAGCTCCTTAGAAAAGTTTTTATTCTTTTCATTGTTGAAAAGCAGCATTCTGGCTCTGATGTAGTCATGGGAATTGTCAAGAGGATTTTATCAGATTCATAATTTCACTAAGAACACCATCAAGATTATTTTCCAAGATAAATTTCAGCAGCTCAATTAATTTGCAATATTTATGCATATCAGATCTACAATAGAATACTTTTAGTTCAGTTTCAAGCTTTTCATGGGATATGCTTCAGTGGTCAGTATTAGTAGGCAGTTCATTCTTAAAACTAGTGAAGTATTAGTAGGCAGTTCATTCTTAAAACCTGTGAAGTTTTTCTTGTTAAGTGTTTAGTGGAAGAATATCTGTCCGTTATATCAAAATATCTGCAGTCACACACTTCCTTTGTTTCTGCCATGAGTGCCTTTGACAGATTCTCACATTAGTTTATTATTTCTACAACAGTAATTTTGAAATCTGCTATATTGTGGCAGATTTGAATTAACCCACAAAGAAAAAAGCAAGAAAGTTTTTTAAAAAAATATGAAATACTTTTATTTTCGTATTTTTACAATTAAATTTTTCTCAGCACATATGAATGTTAAAGTTTTTGTTTTAAAGTTCCTTGTTTGTAGTTGTTTGTTAAGATAAAAAGTAATTTGATTTCTTCACATGCATGTGTGAGAAAAAAAAGGCAAGGGAGAAAGTGAAGAGGAAAGTATAAGTATCACATAGCTTGGTGAAGAAAAGTGTAAATGTCACATAGCTTGGTGAGGAAGATGGATGAATAAGTAAGGGAATCTCTTTGAAGCTACTGTTGTGAACTGATGTCACATGTATTTATCTATCTCCTTACTGTCTTATCTGGTTTAGGATCTTTGCTTAAATACTCTTCAAAGGGATCATGAAGTATGCTTTTTATTTTTGGTTGGAACATGACCTGTTGGTTGAAAAATGTTAAATATTTATCCTCAAAGGATTAATTTCTTCCTACTCAGAAACCTTTTTTGTCATTTGATGTTTGAGTGTCATAGTGTTTTATTTCTATCTTCACTCCTTTATATATTCATTGACTTTTTTAAACAAACTAATTTCTTGAAATTGCATGTAGTTGTAAATTACTTCAACATGAAGCATATTCTGATGAAAAAGCTCTAACGAAAACAGGAAGTTATCATCATTCAGGTATTGCAAAATTTCAGTTGCTTCTGCAATAGTTTCATCTGCATTTGATGTTGATTGACTTTCAGTAAGGCAGATTTTTAAAGTTAGCAGATTTTTATGAGCCCAGTTCTTGGTCTATATGTTAAAGTTCCACCTTGGAGATGACATGGAATGCTGATGTCCATATGCTTCTTGAGAATGAATGGATACACATTGTGGTGATCTTGAGAAGAATGTTGGAATAGCCAAAATGTTAGAGAAAAATAGTCTTGCGTTTTGTGTAATATTTGCTGCATTTCTCATTATTAAATTAAGTTGATTAAGAGTGAATGAAATGTGCACTAATATAAACTGATTTTTGTCTTTCATGACATTTGCACCATCAAATATCTGAGTTGTCAGTTTTTGTCCATTGAAGGAAAATTTGTCTAATTGTTCTAGAATATGCTTTTTTATGCCATCTGCAGTTTGATTTTTTGGAATAAAGAGTCACCCAAATCGATAAAATATTTATTCATTCAACATGTACCGTAGAAAAATGACCATTTGAGTGTGTTCCGAAACATCTCTCGTGTCATCAGCCATGACAGCTACAAACGAAACTTCCCTAATTGCTGTCCTTATCACCTCATGGTATATTTGTAGCAGGAAGTCAAGTATCTCATTCTGAATGGGCTTAGAAATGCCTTTGAAAACCATACTGGTTTCAAAGTGATTCTTCAAATCTGGATTTAATTTAGATGCAGAATGTATTAATCTTCTAAATACCCCTGGATTTACTGAATCATCTTTTTCATCATGTCCACATAAGGGAGTTTCAAAGTTTCAAAGTTTCCACAGTCTATTATTTTGGATAAAATGCCATGGTTCTTTTTAACCTCATTAATTGAAAGTCTGTATGCAAGTTTCTCCTTAATATTTACACTTCCTAAAAATGAATGTGAAACCACATTTTCAATATACTTCTTTGACTTCTCATGTTTTTCATTTTTTACTTTCATCTTATTTATATTTCTAAAATTGTCTTTTGTCACATTTTACATCACCTCCATACAGTAAACACAGGAAGCAAAAGAATGCATTTTTCACTTTACAGCCACAGAGCCAACTTTTCTATTGGTAGCATTCAGAATTAAAGCTACAAATATACTTCTTCTTCTTCTTGTTGCATATTCCTGGCTGAGATATTTGAATATCAGGTGTTGAATGGCCTCTTTTCTTTACTGTAACTTTCTCATGGAGAAACAACAGTGAAAACTTAAGCTGTTGAAGTTCACTTACTGTTACAGAATTTATTTCTTGGGAATTCAAGATCATGGTTAAATTATTCAAATTTTCTATACAATAAAACAATAAAAAAACAATGAATTAAATAGAATAACTGAAAGCATGATAGTCATCTATAGTTTATTACATTCAAGAATATGGTACACAGCTTTTAAGCACAACACACACCAAGTCAAAAATAAACATTACCTTAAACTCTGCTTTGGCTGTTTACAAACTGGTCCAAAGTTAGCCAGATGCTGATTCATACATGCTTTCACTGATATATCAATATAAGCTCATGTTGTTTATTGAATGGACTTATGTTACTGTGCACAATTTTCTTTGAGTTATGCACAGTATTTTAATTCTTCAACCAAGTTCTGATGAGAGAATGAAAAATGGTCAACTGTTTTTAATATTTTTTCTTTTTTGTTTTCATATTGCCATTTATTGTAGCTGTATTTCTTTTAGTCCAATTTTCACTTTTCTTTTTTAATATGTATTGATCAAATTTTTTACTGCTAATAAGATCTTTATTCTTACTTCACTGATTTTTATGAAGGTTGTCTTCTGCATATGCCTCAGTTACAGAGGCTGCAGTCAGCATGACTAACAATATCAGCATTCTTGAATTTGGCACCTTAAAAATAACAGAGGCCCAATTATCTTATGCACTAACAATTCCTTCTTTATTAAATTTCTTTCTTGACAAAGTTAAATCTTTACTCAAGTTCCACTTCTGAGTTCATAGGACATTCCTGTCATCCTTTTCTGGGATGATGATGACAACACACATGGCAGATCCATTTCACAAGCATCTGCACTAATACTACACAAATACCTGCACTCCCATACATAGCCCCACTTCACCATTCAGATATAGTGATGTCTTCCTATTTATTATTCAGAAGTGTCACTAGTTTAGCAATGTCTTGGTCAAACCCACTCACCTTCTTTAGCCTATCCATTTACACTTGGGATCATTTTTTTATTATTTAGGAGTGCTTCTCAACTGGTCCCTTAATTTTAATTCACCTCCTTTATGTCTGTATCCCCCCCTAATTTTCCATTCTTCTTAGTTTTACAAGTAGGAGTTCATCTTTGAATTCTCACTCTCCTGAACTCAATTGAGAGGCATCACTCATTCTTCAAGGATAATAGATTCCCATCTTCTGTATTTAACAGATTAGTTTAGTCAGAACCTGAGGATTGTGTTCTAAACTCAGGCTGTGGTTCAGCTAGAGTTGCTCTCCAAATTATTCTTCTCTTGTACTCTAGGGTACAAATTTCTGGCACAGTTTACCCACTTCCCTTAAGCCTTATAATATACAATCTTCTACAACCACATTCACCTTTTGTTTGCCTTTACTAGTTCTATCTTCCTCTTTTGAGCACTCTTTATTCTTCTTCTAGCCTGAATAAAGATATTATATTGTTGCTCAATTATGAGTTTATAATGTTAATTCATAAATTTCCTTTAGTAGGACTACATTTCTTCTAAACTGCATCTAAAACAAGAATTTACTTGTTTCATTCACCGAGAACCTCACTACTACTGAGATATCCCAATTTTCATTGTTCCCCTTAGTCCTAAAAAACATTCCACTTTTGTCATCACTCTGGAAAAGTGGTTACATGGCTCATATGCAAGCAACTCATCATCTGCTTCACTAATTCAATAACATTTTCTTGCCCATTTTCCCTAATCAGTAACCAGTTGTAAAGGAGTCCCATACAGAGTGAACATTTCAGTCAGCAAAAACCCAGCCATAGTCTGTGCTTTTTTATCCAACAGTGCACATCCCTCTAGTTAGTTAGTCAGTAAACAAAGCTCACTATATGGATATTTCCATGAGGCATTTCATAATAGGGACCAGGCACATATTAAAATGGTCTTTTCCCAAGGATATAACATGACATCTGTTTCTATCTGGGACCTCATGTTAGGAATCATACAACTATTCATATGTACTATCATATCACTATACAGCACTGGCCCTAAGTATTTTCAATAGCTCAAATCATACCTCTATCTCTTTATGATAATACTTCAGTTCCTCATTTTTATTAGAATAATAGGATGTGCAGATAGTGTAACAGTTATCAATGGGAGTGGAATCAGCAAGCAGAGTTCAAATTCTAGCCTTGTCCATTGCATTCACTTTCACATGCATTTCACTCCTCCCAGCTATTAAATAGCAGACTAGACTGCACTTTCTAGTTTTGGGTGGCAGACAGACTAGAAGGACTACTCTGAATTCAAAACTGTAGAGAAACCACAGAAAACTACTTCACTATCTTTTCCAAGATCATGGTAAATCACAGATAATAAAGAAAAGGAATCTGTGGAGAGCCATAATTGCCTACATCTGAATGGGCATGGCATAAAGAAGTAAGTCATGTGTTTGATATTTGTTAGCACAGAACTGGTACTCACTTTGCCTTTGTGATTTCTTAAAGAGCTTTAATTTCCCTATATCTCTAGCATCCTCCCAATACCTGTTATTGACAACATCTGCTTTATCTTCCTAATCCAGGTTAGGTTGCTCCCCTACTCAATTACATTTATCTAGTAGGCCTTTTGTTATTCACCTCAAGTTCAACCTCCTGTTACTATGACATTAAGTCTACACAGGTATTCTCCTTACATGATAAATATGCAGTTTGACAATTATACTCACTCAATTTCAAAGACTACTGTTGAATCTTCTTTGTTGTTTAATCTATCTGAAACATGTATTGAAGAAGTTTATGATGTCCTCATTTTACCTTCCATTCAAATAGCAATTCAATTTCTGCAAAGCAAATACTATGGCTTATGCTTCTTTCTCTATTATGGGTAATCTCTTCTGTGTTGAGAAAGGTTTATAGGACAGTCCTTTCATCTCCAGATATGGCTTGGTGAGATGTTTCTTTCATGTGGGCATACTTAAAAGTAAGATTTTTTCCCACCCCAGTGGAGATGAAATAGAGCTCTCTCTAGATCACCTAGAGTGGTGCATGGGAGTGGTAGAACTGAGAGATGGTAAAGGCTGAGAGGGTAAATGCATGTAAGGCACACATCAGCCCTTGCAGCAAACTTCTAACCAATTCTTTTTTAACTGGATGTTTGGACTGAACCAGACATAGAGTATTTTGCATGGCCGTTTGTCCAAATGAAGGGGCCCAGGAAAGGTGAACCTTTCCATGAACACAACTACAATGTGACTTGGCCTCTGTCATCATCTCAGACATTCAGATTTCTCTTTCAACTCAGCACTGCTCATTACAGGCATAGAAACGCTGTCAGTGTAGGTGCTGTAACTAGCCAATTTGTTGGCACCAGGTAACATGATCGCACCAAGGACTGGGTTCCCCCTCACTCAGCACAGGAATGGCTCCAGTGCAAGAACATAAAGCAAGGGTGAAAAGGGGCATCCCTGATGAATGTATCTAGACATGATGAAGGGCTTCGATCTTACTCCATTCACTTTTACCATAGCACTGGGGCTATATACAAAAGGCAAATCCACAGACAAGACAGCCTCCAAAAAATGATGGTCTGCTCTAAGCCCTTGGACTGATCCAAATTGATCAGGGTAGCTTCTCTGTCAACTTTCTCAATGATCATGTGAATCAAATGAAATTGTTTGTTCAGGAGATACGAGACAATTGAGCAAAACCTGCAGACAGTTTGCCACGACCTTGGCCAAAATCTTTAACCCTGCATTAAGCATCGTTAAGGGCCAAAAATTACCAGTTCTCTCCTCTTTCATGCTTGTTCTTATGTATAAGCTTCACCACAAACCTGGTAAAACGTTGAGGAATAGTCCCTTGTTCCATCCAGTGGTTAAAGAGAATTTCCAGCAAAGGGACAAACATGGGTGACAGCCTCAAGTACACTTTATAGAGCAAACTATCAATGCCCAGACTCTTATCCTTCCTGACCATGTTCAGCATTTCCCAGATTTCTTCTTCTGTTATATGACCCTTGCAACCAGCCATATCAGTCTCCTTGATTTGAGGAAAGTCAACCGAATAGTTGTTAAACTGAGACACACTTAGACTGGGCTCCCCGGTGTAAAGCTCCTGTTACGAGGATGCATTTCTATAATAAGGGATTCCACTGAGTTCTACTTGTTATTACAAAAAAGTTTTCATTCATGAAGTAGTTGTAAAATAGAGAAATTAGAAATAGAATGTTTGGAAGATTCTAGATCATTCTAGTATATTCGAGAAACATCTAGAAATATGCAAATTAGGTGTTAGCCCCTATAAAAATGGGATTTTGGAAAAGGGTTGTCAGTTGATGAAGGGGAATTTCTGCTGTTATCAACTCCGGCTTTTGACTTGAGGACTATTATATCCAGCCGAAAGAATCTCTATAAAAAGTTGCCGACCAACCAAAACCCAAAAGAGAATTTAATGGAACAAATTTGGTAAATAGAATTTTGTCTAATTTTCATTGACCAAACTAAAAATTAATATTTATTTACACACCTTTATGGATTTCCAAATATAGCACTTAGATTACTTCACTAGCCCTAAAGTGATAAAGATATTTGATTCCCTTTCCTTCTCCCTCGTAACACTTCGCCAGTAACTCTGTGTTTTTTGTTTTGTAGGCCACAATTGTTTATCCTGTATATATTTTATGTTCTGTTTTAGTAAATTAAACATTTGTTTGTGATTTAGCTCTGTGTTGTGGTAAATCATTTTTTTTTCCTTTGTTACAATTATTATCAACATGTAACACTCCTGAAAGTAATCACAAAACTCTCTGCACATGGCCTTGTCCATTGTCACAGTTCTCCATCCAGTGATGTGACACATGCAATGTACCAATCAGAGGCACTGCAAAGTTCCTCACTCTTTTTAACCTAGCTCTGACTACATGAGTTTGATCCTTCTTGTTAAGAAAGGAGGCCAGCTCAGCCTTAGCTATGGCTACCTTATCACTATCTCCCAATTTCACAGCATCCTCTATTCTAGATTCTAGTGCCTTTTGTGTCGCTAGTCTATAATTGATTGAGTCACTTGCTATAATCAGCCATAAAAGATCTAATAGTATCCTTAATGTGTTCCTACCACTTATTTTCAAACCGAATCTTTCACTTCTTGATGTATTGTTAGTAGCAGCTGGTCGTGGAAATCCTTCACGTTCAATAAAGAAGTGTTGAATTTTCTGTAGCCAGCTGAATTTGACTTAGCCTTATATAAGTTTATGTGAACCTGGACAAGCCTATACTCTGAATAAGTTACACTATGGAAACTTGTACAACCTAGGAGATCTAATTTTCCTAATTAGAACCTTGTTGAAGTAGCTAGAATGCTGTACCATGCTCAAGTTGCCCTTATCTGGCCAAGTCCACTCTACCCACTTTGGATGCTCATTTCAGAATTTATCAACCAGATCAAGTCTAGTGCAAGTTTTTTTTATTTATATTGGAAGGAATGTTAGTAACCATACTAGCCTCCCCAGGATCATTGGATCATGGGGAGACTGGTTATGGGATCAAGGACAGTGTTCCAATCACCCACTAAAACTACCTGTTTTAACAATATCACAAACTGATCAATTCCCCTAAAGGCAGCTTCCTGCTCCCCATGGTCAAAACCCAATGAGTTAGAATGCTTTTCCCATTATAGTAACATCCAGCATACATAACCTGCCCACTGGATCTGCAAAAACAAGTGGCATCCAAAGAACAACTCACTAACCACCCCTCAAACAGCTATTGAAATATGCTGAGAAGAGGTGGAACTCCTCAATAGCACACCCTCATAATTGCTTGTGATAAGATGGGTTTCCTGTATACAACAGATATTCATGATGAGGCATTGGAGATCATGAGAGAGACAAACTCTTTTAGATTCAAACCTGCACACTTAGCCAGTCAAGCTTGCTAACCAAAGAGACATAAACAATACTTACTGGCATTTCATTTCCAGGACAAGCATGTCTGGGATCAGGACACCAAAAACCTATCCCAAGAAGCCATGGTCCAGTTCAGTTTTAATAGAGCTGTCTGGGGACAGCCCACCAATGTCTCTAGGAAAAGTTAATTTTACTGCTCTACTCTCTGAGACTGAGGGAACTGTTTTAGGTCCTAAATGCTTTTCCTTCCAAGTCTATTGTCTGGAAGTTATATTTAAATCCCTCAGGCATTGAGGCTCTAAGCTCTATTTTCCCCCCAGTATGTTTGGGTCCACATGACAAATGTCTTCCCTGAATGATGCTTCTTTCTTGGCTCAGTATGATTTTTTTTAATGAGAGCTACCTCCTCTCATCTTCCCTATTGAAGAGCCCTGCAGTCTTTCACAAGTTAGCTGTATTGCCTGTGTTGTTCAGTTGGAAAAAGCAAATGGCAAATTGTTTTTGTGTGAGTAAGAGGTTTGGGAATGGGCAGGTTAGAGGGCAGAGTTATTGGGGTCTTTTCTTGTTTGATCATGTTTTTGTTTTGGAGAGAAGAAGATAACAATTATTTACCTTTAGGGAAGACTTTATACTGGAGAAGGCAGTTCCTCCCACTGACTGTTCTTTACCCAATTTCTCTTTCAGTTAGAGGAGAATGTCCTTTTTCAGTTTTCCTGGGTTGGCACAGGTTCCTCTTTTTTTAAGTATGTCTGCATATGTCTTTGTTGATGTTCCTCCTCTTTCTTAGCTGGGCCCTAATAAGGACTATGACACTGGTGCCTGGGTTTTTTACCATTTTTCATTATTTCCCACTTCCTTGTTTTCTCATTTTTTTGTGTATGTAGCGGGGGTGGGAGTGGCATGTGAGTAAGATGCTTCATTTTCTTGGTTCCAACTACAGGCTCCTTTTCAGTAATTTTTCCTGGAGACAAAGAGACTTTAGTGTTTTTCTCTGTGGGCTTCTTCCCTGGGTAAGCTGCAGAGAGGTGCCCAGTTTCTCCACACTACCAGCATGCAGGTTTTCATCCAGAAACAATAACTTGAATCTTTCTTCCATTTAGTTTCACCCAGTTGGGGGATGGTGTTAAAATAAACTGACATTAAAATACCATTCTCTCATTTTCTTATTGGATGAGCTCTCTGTACTATTACAAAGAGGATCTTACCTGCTGATCTGTTGTGAAGCACAGAACTTTGTACAAAGTAACTCTCATCCATCATACTCCAGTCTGATGACAGAATCATTGTTTTGCAAGTCCTTTTTCATCAGGGTTATGCAATCTTCTGGTGTGGATAGCATAATAGGTAATCCTTACCTTTAATGAGGTGTTGCTAATGTCTTGATAATATATTATTTACCTGATTTTACAAAAACAGACACCATTATTTTTTCCACAGCTTTCAGCTTGTTTACATCCACTAGGTGTGTGTATTCTCTGGTTTGTCTTGAAAACATCAACATCTTTAATGTGGTGGGGTTCCATGTTGTTGAATACTCCTTGAGAGTTAATCTTTTCTCTGTCTCAATTTTAATGTTGGATGTGCTATTTTCAGAGATCTTCTTCATATAGTTTCTGTGGCTGGCCCCTTCTTCAGAGGTCTTAGATAGGACACTGCTGATGTCTTTCTTATGCATGTGGATAAGATGAGACTAAAGAAAAAAAATTCAGCATAAGTCCATGTAGTTGATAAGTAAATCCTTGAAAATTCAAGCAAGATTCAAACTCTTGACAAGAATCTGTCAAAAGGAGAGCAAAAACACAGTGCAAGGTAAATATTAATAATTGCAAAAAATAAAAAAAAAAGCTACTCTACTCTTAATAGGAATGATAGCAAAAACGTCCTGCTCCCCCAATTCATAGACAAACCATACAGATGCATGCTGGGATTTCTTCCTGGCCAATAAGGTAAAACACTTCTTGGTCTTATATGTCATATTTTTGTTCTTTCTTGTCTTGAAGTCAGGACACTAATCGCTTGTCTGTATCCCTTTTGTTTGTTAACACCATTCTGACTTTGTGAACTTTTTGCCTTATTACTGTTACTTTGCCTACTTTTGTCGTGTGTATATATATATATATATATATGCTTAGTATTATCTTTGCTGTTCTTATTGTTTATTGCAAACTTTGTCAATTCTGTTTGTTAGACATTTCTGTTAATTACATTTAACCAATTACACTACATCCCACATGACATTTCTCTATATCAGGCTTGTTTAAAGTCACCTGCCAATATCCTGATCTCAAATCCAAGGTAGAGAAGCATGTGGCCTTACCAAATAATTGTGATGGGCTAGGGTCTTAGTG
Organism: Acanthosepion lycidas; assembly: GCA_963932145.1. NCBI lineage: Eukaryota > Metazoa > Mollusca > Cephalopoda > Sepiida > Sepiidae > Acanthosepion > Acanthosepion lycidas. The sequence continues at coordinate 67,383,658 of OZ010590.1, read as the reverse complement.
GTGTTATTCAAAGCACTAAAGTTCACAAAAAAATCTATGCTTATCTTTCTTGCTGACCATATTTTCCACATGTCTGGAAAAAAATACTATTAATTTAAATAATTTAATTTAGTTTGTTTAAGGCATATTTTATGAAGCCAGAATGTTCAGCTATTAAATAAAAATGTTTTGTTTCTTACCTGTGATTATTTTATTTACTACTAAATAAAAAGAATCAAAGCAAATTCCATAATGGGATTGTACTATCAGGAAGCTTCAATGTAATGCAGAGTGCTCAGTTATCTTGACCTCAAGCTTCTTCACCAGTTCACTTTTATATGTCATATTTGACGGAGGAGTGGCATATTCAACATTTGATAATTATGTGGCAATATGTGCTTATAGGTTTTAGGCAGTTTTAATCAACATTTCTTTTCATAGTTAGCCATAAAAAATTGTAAATGTAGGACTACCTTACACTTAAGTAAAATAATAATAATATTTATTAAGAATTTATTACAGGAAATATCAAGTTTTACAGAAACATTCTTGACAATTATCTATTTAGTTGCATAAATAAATAAAAGAGAATTTTGATTCTATATTTGATTTGTTGTTTGGTAGTTTTTATTTTCTCCTTTGGTAGTATTTTATAATATTTTGGCTGTAAAGCTAAGTTTCCTAAGTTGATCAAACTGGAGCTATTTTGTTTAAGCTTTATTACCTCTCTTTTCCATTGTTGTTTTTAGATCACTTTCTTCCAGTCATTTTGATGGGCAATAGCAAAATTCTGAAGTTTAGAATGATCTTATTCCATTACGAAAATAAAGCCTGTAAAAAGGAATATGTTAATATAAAACCAAAAATAAAATGCTTTTAACAAAAACCTTAATGATTTCGCTATAATAATTAAACAATAATGTAATGATATTCTGCAAAAAATCTACAGTTTATGTTACTGATGTAATGGAATAACATGTCATGAGTGACTACATTATAGGTAGTAATTACCTATAAGTATCTGTAAGGCAACAGACTACAGAACTCTAGCTAGGATCTGTTGAGTATAACGCAGACTTACACAAGAAATACTAACGTCCCAATAGCAGCACTCACGACTGGATTGACTTGCAATGACCATGTGCATAACTGTTACCTTATTTCTTAATGTACTGGTTTTTACAATAAACCCTCACTTATCTTCCTGGGGATGACGACAAACTACATCCGCA
>OZ010590.1:67111422-67376422 GCA_963932145.1 Acanthosepion lycidas | reverse complement strand
GGATATGATTTTTCTTGTTTTGAGTTCTGACGAGAAATTCTTGAACGACTATTATTTACGTTATCCAGGGTATGATGATAAACTATGTCCAACAACAAGGCCTCAGATAATGTTTTCGGAAAAATAATGTTGCCAGCTATACTTTTTTTAAAACCATAATGTTGCCAGCTATACGTTTTTTGTAAAAAATAATGTTGCCAGCTATACGTTTTTTGTAAAAAATAATGTTGCCAGCTATACGTTTTTTGTAAAAAATAATGTTGCCAGCTATACGTTTTTTGTAAAAAATAATGTTGCCAGCTATAAGTTTATGAAACCATAATGTTGCCAGCTATATGTTTCTGACTTTTAAAGTCACTCAAAATCGGCATAAAGTGACCACTAATTTTGAGATACCGTTAAACAAAACAATTAATCAATCAATCAATCAAGAACATGAAGAAATTATTTGCAAAAACTGAACCAAAAATTATATTGGATTTTCTAAAAAGAATTGGTCTCTTATCAAAGATGTAGACTGATGTGTAAACAACATATCCTACCTTTTACCATTTTGCAAATAAAATGTCCTTATCAATTAGAAATTCTTGATTAAACAAAAATACCTAGGATTATTTTGCAGTGTACAAGCAAATGAGCTCTAGCATGCTAAAAATGTTCCATACAAAATAGGCATTTAAAATTCTTATATTTGGCATATATATATAAACTGGATTTGGCATTAAATAACCCACAGTGGTTGATATGCCATAAAACCCAAACAAACAAACAAACAAAGCTACAAGTGTGGTACCATTTGAATGAGGCAAAGAGATGCTTTTCCAGATCTACGAATGTTGGTGATGGGAATGCCCATTTGGAAAAAGATGCCTGAATTTTGTGCAGGGAGTTTCCCCGTACTTCTCCACCCCTCATTATATAGGGCAGTAAAGCTAACATATCCCATGGATGTTGGCGGTATTGTCCTAGACAGCAGATGACATCAGAGATGGGCACAGGGAACCTAGGACAATCCGTTGGGGTCCTTAAAGCAGATGATTTCCATCTGGTATGTGACTGGGTTATTTTGATTATTTGTTTTTCAGACCTAAATCATGTCAGTTATGATAGCCAGCCTGAGTGCAAATGGTTTGAGGAATCAGAGTAAGGCTTGCCTGCCTTCTCCATGACCTCTTGTTGTTTGGCATGGATGTAGCTGCAATCCAGGAAATGCAATTTGTTTGCAATGTTGATGCCTGTGTGCTGTCTAATGACTTTGTCATCTATTCAGTATATAGGGACCGACTGGCCAGAGGTGTTTCTTTGCTGGTTAAGTGTACCCTGGATGCAAGATAGCAGGTCACATTTTTTTGGCAGTTGGGGCCTTTCCTGGTGGATACAATGTGCTTAGTCTTAATGCGGGACTGGAATACCATCCTGAACCCCAAGAGTGAATGGGGGCGGGGAGCTACCTGGAGGTCAGGCAGTCATAGCTTGGTTAATCTGATCGATAAGTTTGGTCTTGTCGATAGATACTGGGTTGATCACCCTGGGGGAAGATATGGATGTGGGCATTTAAGTGGCCGTCTACCCAGATGGTTAGCTTTCTGGATAGAATGTTAGTCAGAAGGGCTGACATAGATTTGCTAGATTGTCCCACATTTCACTGGATGGCTTTAGATGATAGGCCTACAATGGCTGGCTACTGGAAGTTCCATCTGTCTTTACTGAACAGGCGGTACTTTCAGAAACAGCTAACTACTGTAATGAAGTGGGAACTAGTGGGGATGGTTATTTGGAATATGTAAGGGGGGTGGCTGGGAATGCCGCATTTGGCGAAGAGTTACGAGCTTACCTCAAGGCTGGCTTTCCTATGCAACGCATTGACAGGGGTCCACTTTCCCTCACCTTACTATCATTCTTGCGGTTTGAGCACTTTCGTAAGTCCTGGGATCAATCGAGTTTCCTTTTCGAGTGTCAATCGACCTTGAGGGTCATTCTCGGTCCATGAACTAGTGGAGGGAGTTGCATAGGATCCACTACATGACTGACTTGGCTTGCTGGCAGATGAGTTTTGCTTGGTTTTGGCCTTGGAGTTTTTGCTTACCTGGCGATTGGTTTGGAATAGGCTATTTCTCAATGACAAAGCCTTCATATGGGGCTTGGCGGATTGCCAGACTGTGAACAATGTGACCTTGGCTTAGAGGAAACAGCTTTGCACACCTACCATTGTCCTATGGGATCATGTCAACAAGTTGATGGCTCGTATCATTCTGGAAATGCTCGTGTTTATTGATCATGCATATGCATGTGTCGCCTCCATATTCTGAGGCAAAATAGTGTTTCTCTCACTGCTGGCCACAGCCCGAATGGTGATTTGGATGACAAGATAGGAGGAAGTCTTGCAAGATGACCATCTTTCTCAATAGGATCTAATCCAATTCTTTGAGCATCAGCTCAAAGTGAAGATTAGAACTGATAGAAAGTAATTGGTTTAAACAGATTTCAGTGAAAAGTGGATGACCGAGGCGAAACTGGTTCACGTGAATGGGGCTAGCCTTGATTTTCTTTTTTTACGTCTCCCTGTCACATCGAGGCGGTTACCTGAGGAGCCCTCCCCTGGTTAGGATAGACCCTTTTTTGTGTATTTAGTTAATCTAAGTGTTGTAACTGGCTTCTACTTTAGTTATGACCCAAGTCAAGATTCCCAACCACCCCAGTTTGTTTTGTCCCCCCACCTTTTTTTCATCTTGACTTGATCAGCTTTCTTCTTTCCCCATGGCCATATTTATTTTAACTTTTACTCTCTCCCTTAGTCAGAGAGCCATTTGATTTTGTCTAAAGGCAGAATACAGCAGCCTCTCTGAAATTTTTTTGAGGGTTTGAAGAGTCTAACTAACATCAGTTAACTTTATTTTGTTTTTGTTATTTTTTTTGTATTTTTGTTATCCCTGCTCATTGTATATCATTTATAGATTTTCATGTATAGAACTTTATGATCATGAAATTTTTAAGTCATGAAGTGTTTTCTATAGGTCCCCTGAGACTATGCAGTATTATGGTATATAGAGGATTGAGTGGCAATGGATATGTTTTGTAGTGAATATGCAAATTATAACAAGTGAATGGGTTGTGAATTGGATTAACTAAGTATAAGATAGTGATGACTAGCCTCAATCCATTCCCCCTTTTAGGCCTTGTGCCAGAATTGTGTATTTCTTATACAATAAATATTGAAGTGCTCTCGACATGCAATACCAGATAAGACAAACACATATCTCTTTGTAATTGAATTAATCTAATATTGACCAAAACTTCTATGGTACAACCTTTCACTGTACATACTTCTCGTCCTTGAGTGAAAAGCTCATACACCCTTGCCTCTTTTTTTTATGCCAGCCTTATCTCTCCCAGAAGAGAACTATTACAATCCTCTGCTTCTACTCCTTTTTTCATTGTCTTTCAGTCACTTTCAATCTATAAATCCGAATTCTTCCTATCTACAGTTTCTTTTGGTCTATCCATTTTTCTTATTTTGCACATTTTCCTTTTCACATCCCAGGGAGCAATTTTCATATAAAATATCCTACAACTCCACAGATTCAACAGGTGCATCTTGGCTAGAAATATTATCTTATGTTATAGAACTAAAGGTTTTTATTCTTTCAACATTATCATTATTTGCCATAAATTCCTTACACACTATCTAGGCTTCTTTGATACAGGACACCCAGCCTTTTAATTTATTTAGAGTGGGCAAGTAAAGTGGCCCTAGAAGTATTCTTTCTTCTGGATGAGTGTGGACTTTTCATTGTCCTCTTATATTTTCCACTACTTGGAAGATCCTAATTATACATTTCAAAGAGTACACCTTCCTTGTGTTCATGTCTTGCACTCCCAATATACCAAACCAAAATCTCCCAGTGTATGTTTATACTATCCTACAAAGTTAATACTTACTTTATCTCCCCACAACCAGTTCTTTTCAGGACATTTCATCTTCAGTCCTCTTTCACTTACTACCCAATCATGTAACCATTGTCTTCCAATAAATTTCTTGCTCTCAAATGTCATCCAATGATTTGGTTCTCACTAAAACTTCATGCACAAAATCATTTATCAATGTATCCTTGTAATATATGGCCAACTGCATTTGGATAGCAGTATCTTCTCTTTGCCTAGTGTTTTATAATCTATCTTTGCCAAACTTTGTATTCTTCTGCTAGCCAGATTTGATAGCGATTCATCCTCTCTGTTTAATTCCTACCAGAGCACAGTCAGCTTATGTCTTGCTCATATAATTTCCATATTTTTCTGTTAACTGTATAAGTAAATCATCCCAGGTCACATGTTCCCATATAGAACCTTATCCATTCAGAAGTAATAGGCTAACAAATCTGGAAATTGTAAATTCTTGCTTTCTGCCACCTTCACCATAAATATTTTCCCTACATGTTGATATTTTTCTTTTAACAGTACCTATAGTACTGAAGTCCTTTTTAGCTCTTACCTTTTAATACTACTTTCTTGGGGTTGATTGGTAATGTATTTCCTTAATGAAGTTTCTGCTTGTAGATGTTATTTCTTCATGAACTGTTCTGGGACTGGCTTGATTCTTCAGGATCACTGGTTCTTCTGTGGCATATCCAAGAATAGAAGCAAGGCACAATATACTGTATATCTTTTTGTGGTTATCTCAGGATCAAGAAATGTTATTGAAACAACAAATATGATATTAATCACAATTTGAGCCTTTTACTGGTTGTTTTAGTTTTAATGATGGCCTGATAAACTTGGAAGAATACCAATAACCTCTAGGATTCTGATTGAATTCCTCTTTAGCACATAATGAAGATGTATTCCATTGAGGGATTCAAATATCAACAATTCTAAGCTGGAGGGGTATTGCAAATTTAGAATTAGGATCAATTCTTTGGGTTGGAATAGGACGCAAAAGATCAAAGAATATTTGGCAAAAGGCAGCAAATTCCACTATTGTTGTTTCTACAAACTACAAGCTTAAATATATTTCCTCTCCCAGTATTTGGCTGACTTGGTCAATGTAGCTGGCCCTGAAGAATTTCTAGTTCTATTTGTCTCATAGGAGAAAGGGAAAGAATTGGTCTGTGCGTTCACTCTAGTCTGGTCACATGAATGGAAAGTCACTTAGACATAACTGTCACTCTCTTGTTGACGATGAAATAACAACTGGTGTCTTTCTTCCTCTCCAAATCAAATACATCACAACTCAAAATGTCTGATATTTGTGTTGGTGGTGCTACCCTGACTTGACAAAATCATGGGTCAAATCATTAATTACATTTTTACAAAAACTTTCCTTGTTCACAAAGGCTTCTCAAAAACAGTTTCTGGGTTTTAAAATCTTTGAGTAAAAGATTTTCTTTAAAGAATAAAGATTAGTATTAGGTTGGTGCAAAAATGTCGTTTTCTCACATAGTAACATATGTGAGAAAACGACATTATTTTTGCACCAACCTAATAGTTTAAGAATGCACCTTTAAGTTAGAGAACCCTTTTGTTTAGAATTAATCATTTACTCAAAGCCCATATTTATCCTGGCCAGTGGGTAAGTGTAGGTGCAGGACATGCCAGTTATACTCAATCTTACTGGATTTTCTCTAGTTAAATTTGGGTTCAATTTCCAAAGAATCTCAAATTCAACTCCATTTATCAAACTTAAACTTTTAAATTTTTTCTCTTTTGTACATGGTTACATTATAGAAAAAAAAAAAATGAAACTTTATGCCACTTAAATAGGTCCAATGTTATTTAATCTCCAATGACTGCTGCCAAACATCTTTGGAGATCAACTTCAAAATTGCTCAATTTACTTTAATCATAATAAAGGGCAGAACAAATTAAACTTTTTCCTATAAATAAATTTTACCTTTTAACAACAAATAGCCAAATTATTGTGATACTTTCAATTCAATTCTTCAGTTTTGGTTTTATATATATATATATATATATATATATATATATATATATATATATATATATATATATATATATATGCAAATAAAAATGGCCTCTTTATTTTTTTTCAACAAAAGAAAAAAAAAACTAAATCTTCTAGAAAAATAAAACTGTTTAATTGCCTTTAATTTTTGTACATAAGAAGTTCTTCATTTGAAAGATTTTTGAATATTTTATGCTTCATAGAAGCACACAGAGCTGCAAATGAAGTATAGTTTCAAAAGCCCGATTTCATGAATTTCCATGACAGATGAGTTTTAGAAAACAAGTCGCTTTGCAAGAGAACCTCCTGAAAGGCAAACAAAAACTTTTGTCATTTACAAAGTAAAGTAAAGAAAAATGGAAAATCACAAGTAAGTATGAAAATAAAAGAATAATCTCACTTGTGTTATCACTCAGTTTTCTTTTCATTGTTCTTTTAAAGGTAGAATCATCCTTGTCTGACTTGAAACTAGGCATGGGTAGCTGTGAACCTAAACTGGGGGCTGGTTTGTTACTGAAATATGGCATTTTGAGGGCCTGCAATAAAAATACTTTCTTTATAACTGAGGTGTTGCTTGTGAAAAAAAAAAAAAAGTATATTTCTAAGTTCAGTTAACAATTTAAGCAATGGAAATACAGAATCAGATCGAAGATGAATTGCTTATCAATTTTAATTGGTCAATTCAACAGTGAAGGATTAATCTGTAAGAAATCCTGAACATGAAATTTCACAAATTATCTTTCATACAATCATTCATAATACCTTTGTAGTTGAGTTGCATTTTTACATTTCTTAAAGTAAAGAAAGCCTAAGCTGAAATTTTTTTCTTCCATTATCAATATTAGAAAAATACACACCAATATGACAATTTTCATCCTAGAATGAAAAGTAATCTTTTTGAATGAAGTGAAAACTAAATATTCCTAACACTATTGAAAAAACAAAAGCAAACTTTTAGGCTACCCAATACATATTTGGTCATGGTTGAAATAGTTGTGTATTGATCACTATGTTTGAACTATGGTTAAGGCTGGGATTTTATAAACAACTGTATTTGCAGAGTTACATGTGAATCAGTGTTAGACAATAAAATATTTGTACACCATGAATTTTTTTATTTAACAGATTTTATAAAAGAATTTTATAATCCATTCAATATTTGTATGCTATGGCATAGTGCTGCAATATGCAAAAAAATTCAGAAAAATTGTTATATTAATGAAATTAAAAAATTGAGGTGAAAAATGTATTCATACAAAATTATAATACCTATTTAATATTTTGTATCATATCCCTTATTCAAGTCAACAGCAATCAGGGTCTTTCTGTGGCTTTTAATCAATGATTTGCAAGTTTCCATTGGTATTTTACTCTATTCTTCTTAGCACATTCTCTTTAGGTCCAGAATGTTTTTTTGAGCTCTTTTATTAACTTGAATTTTTCATAAACACTACAAATTCTTTATTGGATTCAAGTCTGGAGACTGTGATAGCCATTTGAATGTATTTCAATAAGCCACGTTTTTGTAGATTTAGCCATGTTTAGTGTCATTATCTTGTTGCAAAACCCATTAGTTTGGGAATCCAAGCTTTACTACCGACCCAAATGAATTGGAGTCCTAAATATTTTGGTATATTTTTGAATTCATTCTACCATCTATTATTTCTAAATTACCTGTACCATTAGTAGAAAAACATCCCCAAACCATGATATTGCCAACACCAAATTTCACTGTTGGGATTGTGTTCTTTGGTGCAAAGGATGTGCTTTCAGGAGAATATAGTGAATGAAGCAATATTTCCCAACAAAGCTCTTTCAAAAGATTTTTAGTCAGCTGAGCTGTGTGAGGATAAGCATTATTGAGAGGGATGATGACAACCTTTCTGTTCACTAAGGATGTTAATTTTTGGTTCAAAGCTGTTTTCAAATGACGAAATTGATCACAGTACAGATTAGCTGTAATTGTTTGATTGTTGTTTAACAGTTTGTAATGGACAATTCCTTGAATATCCCACCAGACACCCAGCATGATTTTCTTTGGATGAAGTCGTCCTCTTGGTTGTTGAACTGATCTTATTCCTTGACTGATCCCATGATCGGTGGCGTTTAATGTTTTGGTAAAGGATCTATTTCTCATCACCTGTAACAAGCCTACCTAAAAATGGTGCCTGAAGGTGTTGCGAAAGCAATGATTCACAACAAGTAAAATGCTGTTGCAGATTTGCTGGAGACAGCTCATGTGGGACCCATTTCCCAACCACTGAAACTTTTCTGATCCTAATTAGCATAGCATGTTGTATGTTCTGTTAAGTTGTTCTGCAATAGCTTCCAACTCTTTGGAAATCAAGTTTTTTTTGAACGACCCTCCTTTTGCTCATCTTTCAATCTGAAATCCCATTTCTGAAACGAGGAAAACTACCTCCTGCAACTTCTTTCATTCACTGCATCACCTCCATAAGCAGTCTGAACAGACTTTGCTGCTGCACTTGGATTGACACCTTTATAAAACTCATACAGTAAGATGTGTTGAATATGATGTTTAGATGGGATGAACATGGGTGCAAATATTGTGGAAGATCATGAAAAATATTTTATAATCTGAAAGAGAAAGGTATAAATTACTTATTGTGACATTCCTTAGCTATGAGTATTCATGAATACTATCTAAAACTTTCTTAAAAATTGGATATTACTTTTGCACAACCTGACCTGATTATATATTCCCAAATGGATAAAATCCAGGTAGAGCTCTATGTACAAGACAGAGCAAGAATATAAGATAAAAGGCTCAAACACTAATATTCCATGGTTACAATTTATTATATTGGAATCTTAATCATGATCCAATTCATCAGACCTACAAATGCAAAATTTGAATTTGTAGGTCTAATGAATTGGATTGTGATTACAATTCCAATGTAATAAATTATAACCCTGGAATATTAGTGGAAAGACTATATTGAATCGATTGCTAGGTCAGCTGCTAAGAAAGTTGGTTCATTGTGCTGGGCTAGACAGTTTTTCTCTCTGGAATCTCTCTTGCATATCTATAAGTCTAACATTCATCCATCCTTAGAATATTGCTGCCATATATGGTCTGATGCCCCTGCTGTTTACCTGGATCTCCTTGAGATCCAAAAAAGAATCAGCAATATTATTGGTCCTGATCTGGTGGCTCGGCTTCAGTCACTTGCCCACTGCTATAAGGTTGCCTTTGTGCCTTTTTTATAAATGCTTTCATGGTAATTGTTTGGATGGGCTCTTCACTATGGTACCTAGACTGTATGAATGTATTAGGTTGGTGCAAAAATAATGACGTAATAATGTCGTTTTTTGACGTATTTTTTAACATCAAAAAACGACATTATTACGTCATTATTTTTGCACCAACCTAATAAGTGCAATACTAGACTTGTGGCAAGATCTCATCAATTTCCACTTGAGCTAGCTAGATGTAGCTGTAACTTCTGAACTGACAGTCTCTTTTCTTGCACCTCTCGTTTGTAGAACTCTCTCCTGGCCCCATGCTTTCCAGTCAACTTTAATCTGCAAAAATTTAAATGCAATGTCAATCTACTCTCCTCTCTTACTACTCATTACTAATGTTTTTGTTCCTAATTCTTCTACACCTTGTAACCCTTTGTTAGTGGCTGTACTGTTTTGCTTGGGGTGATACAAAAATAAATATATATATGTCATCCATTTTTCATCACAAATGATCATATAATGTAAGGAAAAAAAATTATACTGCATTTTGTTTTTGTTTACTGCATTTCTTTTTACTTATTGTTTGTACATCACTTATGATTTCACTTGCAAATTTTCTGAATGAGGTTTTTGGATTATTTTCTGAGTGTTTGATAATTAAGATTGACCTTTCTTGGATTTTTCAACTGAAATCTTGAAAAGTTTTTGAACAAAAATCTTTTTGATCTATTACAAATTAATGGAACAAAATACAATGTTTACTGAATAATTATCCAGTAAAAATTGTATTTTAAAATTTCAATTAAAATATGTTGTCTTAGAGGAAATAAATATAGTTAAAATGTGCAGTTAAAAAATGAAATTGTGAAATTGGCACTTTCAGGTTGATCAATCTTATAACATTGCTTGCTCTTGAACAGTCAAAATGAAACTTTCAAAGTTTCCTTTAGTGTTTATCCAAATTGTCTTTTCATTTAATAATGTAAATAAATCTTGGTTTCAGTAATCCCCAAAGCATTCAAGATATAATAAAACAATAAGTGGTGTTATCTATGTTCCAAACAGATTTTTGATAAAACATTTTACAGCAAACATGGTCAACAGTTAAGAATTTGTGAAAATTCAGTCAGTAATATTTTGTATGATTGTAGGTATATAATAATCCTCTTGAAATTAATCGTTTTAAAATTTGTATGCTTTAAATTTTGTGATATTTTACATTTTTATAGCTATTTCTGCAAAGATAAAAAAAAACAAAAAAAAAAAAACACCTATTCAAATATATTTGAATCTTGTTAGATGCCTATTTACTGCTCATTTATAACCAGAGTTTTTTTCGAGTTAAATTTCTTATTTAAAGCAGATATATATAAATTTAATTACTGGGGTTGCTTGGCTTGTTGTGGTAGTCCCCTATTTCTCCACTATTTCTAGCAGTCAATGTTTTAGACTAGGTAGGGTTTCAAATGGTAATTTTGGTGCAACACAACCTTCCTGTGATACAGTGTATCAAGGCAAAGTTCAGTTTAGAAAATATCTATATTCTCAGCTGAATATACAAGCTGACATAAAATCAAGCAGATATATCAAACAGTAAAATACACAAAGCCATTTCTACACAATGATGATGACGGCATGTAATATTTGATAAGAGGAAACCTGCTAAGAAAGTTTGGCCATGTTCTGATGGGAAAAGTGTCAAATGGGACAACTATACACAATTTTCATAAATTTCCAGGAAAAAAAAAACAACAAAAAAAACTTCAATTTCTTAAATAATTACTCAGTGAGACAGTCAAAGCAATCAAGTGCCTCAAGCAATAGGTTACTGTAATGGTCAGGTTCATAGGAAATTACTCAGTCCAAAAATTATAAAAAACACTGCAAATTTTCATAACCCCTTCCATGGAATAGACGTGTATATGTGATTTTTCCAAGAATGTCCTTTTCAGACATGAATGAATAAACATGTCTAGAAAATCATATTCAAAAACCAGCTACAGATGTGTTTGTATATTAATCTAGATTCTTTTTATGCCCTTATCAGCGATAAACGGAATAATGTTAATTATTTATTTTTGTGAAGAAAAGGAAAGAGGAAGAGAGAAGGGGTTACTTACGGACGGATTGCCTCAGCCTCAGGGGAATTGTGTCCAGCTAAACTGGAAGCAAATGACCAACTGATATTTATGGTCTTGGTAGGAGGAGGATTGTGGGAAGCGGTTAGCCTCCTTATAAAAATCGTCCTCCGTACTCTCACGAGACCTATCTTCTCTATCAGCCGACGCGTGACTGGTTAATTGTCGTGCTGAAGAATTATTGTCTGTTACTAGACCTAGTTGGAGCGGGTCGCAAGAGAAGGACTCCTTTTGCAACCCTTACCAATCTGTCGCTGCTCTCTTCTGGGTTTTCCCCACTTTTACTGCGTCGAAAGTTTTTTTTTTTTTTTTTTCTCCGACATATTTGTAAATAAAGGTCATATTGAGACTTGCTGTTCCTGGCTTATTGTTTACACCTTTTGATGGATTTGCTATAGTATCTCTAAGAATTTGTCTAGTCTGCTCAGAAATCTTTCTTGCCAGTTCATTCCTAAGCTTTGCCATAAGCATCAGGATTCATAAATATGTTGGAGATTGTAGTGATAGAGATTTGCCTAAATTTTGTATGTTGGAGTTGTGCCATCACAAGTGAGAATGCTTTTTCTTCTGATGCAAACCAGGTATTTTCAGAGAAACCTTTAGGGAACTCTTTAGTATTAGAATTACAGAAAATGATCAAATTAACAATGTGTTTTTATAGTTGTTGAACACAGAGAAGCAAGCTTTACAAATATGAACTCATTTGACTATTAATCATGTAATAAAACACTTTAGAAGTCTATATACAGTTCACTTAAACATATAATATAATCTCTGAACATGAAACACCTAATTCAACAAGAAATCAGTTATTTTTAGTTTTATTAATTTCTGGACAGGATGTATTGTCAGTGCAGTCCTTACCTCTTCAGTTGTACATCTTTTTAGAGGATCCATGCTCAGAAGAGAAGCCATAACATCTAACAAATCATCAGAGGCAGCAGTAAAAATACAACTTAAAGGGTTTGGTGGAAACACTTTAAACTGAATATAGTCAGGAAGGTCCTGCATACCCTGAAAGGCAGAAAAATGTACCACAGTGTTTTTATTCTTCTCCTTAGTGTATTATTTTTAATGCGTGCCAAATTATTATCGAGATAACTTTTTTTTCTAATATTTAAAAAAAACGTCCAATCAATTCACACAAAATTTTCACACAATGTTGGCAACACTGATCTGCGTAATCACTGAAATTTTCGTACTGATCTGCGCAATGTAAACAAACTGGCACCATATTTGTTATCAGCACGGTGATTTGAGCGTGCCAAATTATTAGAAAAGTATAAGAATTTAGTGAAAAGATGGGCCGTAAAAGCAGTTTAAGACTTAGTGAATAATGTTTCAGAGTAGATTTTAGAAGAAACTGGAAACCCAATCTTAAACAGGAAACAAGGGATAAACCACTATTCCTGTTCAAAAGACTGAGGAGGAGAAGTGTGAATTGGATAATAAGCAAACCTATCTACTCCTATTGAAATTGGTAATGGACAAGTTATTCTTGGATAGAAATTTGTATGACAAATTGATTGGATTTGTTAAGTTAATCATGAATAAATTAAATAATTTTTATATTATTTAAACACTGCAATTTCTTTGCATTATCCATTGCTATCATTCTACCTCTCCTCTACAGTCAGACAGATACTCTTAAGGTTTTTTCTGTCTGCTTTCAACAAGGTTTTTTTTTCCTTTTATAACAAATTTTTGATATCGTCATTCTTTTTTAGACTTAATAATTGTACTCAAATTGACTGTTGTTAAATCAGAGATAGATTTTTAATGTACAATAACATCTTGTTTAAACAAATTTTAATGTACAATGATCAGTATTGGAGGAATTGTTCATAGACAAATATATTTTCATGTTCCACTAAAATTCTTTTCAGAGCTGTCATTGAAGTTGATGCAAAGTTAAGATATTGCAATGTTCTTTTCAGACTAAAATGTCACTCATATTGCTGAGAAAAAAAAAAATCAATTTATTAGAATCAAAAAAGTTTCAAGATAAAAACCTGACAGAAATCAATTTTCTTCAGAAATGTATAACTGAACTTAAACATCACATCAGGTCAATTGCCAGTGAGCATTTACACTCTCTTATTGTCTCATACTTTGTTAAATGTCTCTTGTTGAATTGATATTTTTATTATAGGAAAAAGCAAGAATTGTTGACTATGAAGTAGCAAGTTTTTGTTGTTACTACTTGGTCAGGTAAGAGAGTTATGGTAAACTGTTTTGCTCAAATTCTCATTCACCCACTCCCTTCTATTAATTACTGTGGTATGCCAGTAAGACATTTTGTCACAATGTCCAGTATTGAAAAGAAAATATCAATAATAACATAAAGGTGATGTACGGGTAGTGTAGCAGTGTGGAAATTGAAAAATGATAAAAATTTGTGTAAAGTAAACAAGCAATTTAATCCAAACTGTTCACCAATTCCATGCTATTCTACCCAGCACCTCCAACAAAGGCATCTACCATTGTTAACTGAAATCTTGTTCACATGCTTAGATTTCTCTTAAGACAACATTGTGGCTATTTTAAACATATGATAGATATTTACAATACTTTTGAAGTTGATAAAATTTATTTTGTTCATCACCACAGATCCTTGACAAAAGTTTATAATCAACATCCAATAAAACAAAATATAATCTAATTATATTTTGCCATTAATTTGTATCAAATATTATGTTTAATAGATTATCCTAATAATCTTTTACTGACAAGTTATAACAAATCTACCTTTAAGAAGATTGTAAAGCAAAGTCATGTAAATGTTCCATGCATTTTTATGTGCTAAACAAAGAGGAAAGAAAGAAAAAACAAAAAAAAAACAACCAAAAACTACATAACTAATCAGAATAAATGTATTCAAAAATCAACTTACAAGCCATGTCTCTTCCGTAGGTGTTCCTAAAGCTTGAAAAATACGAGTCAGTTGGTCAAGATCTGATTCACCAGGAAAAAATGGCACCTGAACACAAAAAAAATGCATTTAAATACTAAACATCAATCTGATCCATGAAAAAATGAAATACCACTTGGGGTTTTAATGACCAATGATTTATATGAGAAATAAGATTACACAAAAGTTTTCCTTTCATGATATATTTTTGAGAGTTTTGCCTTAGCACCAACACTTATATGACTGTATAATTATAACAGTGTAATATTTGGAAAATGCTATCTTTATCAAAAGCATTAATGCCAAAATGCCAAACAATATTATTTTTGTAAGTGATCTGGGATTGGAAAGGAAATATTTGTTGCAGATTATTTCCACAATGCAGAGAATAAATCACTAAGTTCAGACTCGAACATTGGGGGCAGAAAGAAATGCCGAAAACTCGATTTGCAGGTACTATCTAACAAATCACAATGCACACAACCAGTCAGAATAACTCACTCTCCAACAAACATGGTAGCCAAAATACCCCACTTATCCTAGATTCAAGAACACCAACTGCTTTTATCGGCTGAACATTTTTTCCATTTGTCGACAGCTGGAAGAGGACATTCAATTTTTGCATATCAAAATACTTTTATAGTGACTCCTGCGATAGACTTGTTTTTTAATTTAAATATTCCGTCTTCAGCATGTCATGCGGAATACGTGCCCTTTTGTTTGGTAAGTAATTTTCTTTTTCACCACATTTTCCATTGTAGGATACATGCGACACACTGTCGCTTGGTTTGACAAAGTAAGTAGTCGTTTTCTTTCCTATAATTTTCAAAACAATTAAATGAATAGTTGTATTACAAATATACATAGGTACTTTAATAAATCTGCAACCTAATGATGTATAAAAATTATTTTTAATAAAAATGATATTAAAATTGTATGAGAAAAAATAATTAATGTGTATAAAAATAATTTAGAAACTATTTTTAGTAAAAAAGATAATATTGAATTGTATTAAAAACTAAGAAAATTAACAATTTACTAACATGGATTCTTTGAAAAAGAAGCCAACTAAATGAAGCTAAACAGTTTATATAAAAAAAAACAAAAAAAAAAAAAAACACACAAATGAAAATGGATGTGAAAAGATCTGAAAAAAGTAATAGGTCATAAAAAAACCTGTTAATTTAAACTTACTGTAGCAAAATTTTACAGCCTGGCTTTGATGTTTTCAAAAAGCAGCCAAATTTAAATTGAAAACTGGATGGTGACTCAATTTTTTTTAACAAATAGGGATAAAACATAGGTCCCCTAAGGAATTGGCTTACAAGTCAGTTTTGATCACTATGTTTGCTGTATAAGAGGGAAAATGGTGACTGTAAAGGCAGAAAAAGGATTTACTACACTCAGGCATGTAAAGGTTGCTTGCTGAGAAGAGATTAGGCCACTCGGGTGAAAGGTTTAACCATCTTGGCATGTTAAGTCTGCTACTAATGAGAAAATAAATAGACCATGGTGATCTGCGATGATAAAGATTAACTGTCACTGACAAAAAAAAAAAAAAAAAGAATCTTCTAAATTCTCATAATATACCCATGAGAGTTAAAACTTAAGGAAGGACTCCAGAAAAGCAGTAAAATAGGTCAACCTTTTCTCAACCCACTTTGAAGCTTCACCTTTGAATTTCAACTAGCTAGATTTTGAACTGAACTTTTCAAAGTAAGATAATTCTCTTTTGTTGCTAATGAACTGTTGCTCTAAAAGAAAGTTGCTTGAATTACCTTGTTGACCTTATTCTGGTCAGAGGCGAAAATATTTGCCATATGAATTCTCTCCCTTGTACCTGAAGATGCATTGTGTCGCCTTGAAGGTGGTTGCAAAATTAAACACTTGTCAACTGTTCTGGCATCTTAAGACTACTCTTGGTTTACTTCCATTTTTCTGATGCCATTTTTCATTGTTCAACACAAGGTACAACATCTCTTAAACCCACATGAATTTTGTTATGATTTTTTTCTTAACAAAAATGGCATCGACATTCAATGAAGTCTTTATTTAAGAGTTTTTCTTCAATTCTGACTCCGACAATCCTGAAGCCTTTTCTTAGGCAGATATTGGCAGTGAATTGGCCAGAAATGGCAACCACAATAGCAATGGGGGAAGAAAGCCGTGCTGAGCACCTATTATCATCCATAACTAATTTTATAGAAGTCACTGGACCCAAGGATGTACCTGATAGTGTTTCCAAAGGATAATTATTTTCTCTATTTATAAACAACAAAATAATAACTATTTGTCAATGAGACAAATATGCTAGAGCAAATTCTGGTGTGTACTCTTACATAAACACATGGAAGGACATCACTTGATAAAATGAAGGCCTTTATAGCCCTTTTGCCTCTAAATGGACTTATGAAAGTCATCATTTGAATTGTACTGGTTCACTGATGATTTTTTCTTAGGGTTTTGTCATTTTTCTATCTTTTGGATAAGTAATGCAAAATGAAGGACCCCCCCACCCCCCTGAATATGATAGGACATATAAGATATGTTTGCTTTTCAAAAGACTTGTGCAACTTTGGCAGAAATACTTTTCTCCAGGGAAGGAACTTTCAGTGGATGAAAGTTATGATTCCTTTCAAAAGGAAGAAGAAGCCTACTCATATACATGCCTACAAGAGCAACCGAGTGGGGCCTAAAGTGCTGAGGACTGGTCAATGCAAAAAACCAGCTACCTCTATAATTGACAGCTGTACTTGGGCTGAGAAATAGCTCAGGCATCAAGGACAGTGGGATATTGCCCACAAAATTGTTCCCTCCGTCAGAATGTACAAAAACAAGGGACAAATTTTTTTTCATCCCTTGCATTATTTCACCACCTAGTCCAACGTGGAACAGGAGCATGTGGCACACTACATGTGAACCAAAAGGGTGTGCTGAATGTGATAAAAGCAGCAAAACTGAGCAGACACACACAGAAACAAACACATTTTATACATTTATTTGTATGCCAAAAGACCAGTAAATTTGATGTAGAGACCTTTAGAAAAGAAGTTTTGGTTAAGTTCATACCAGGATTGTGCAGAATCCTTGTGCTGTGTAGTACTACTCTCAGTACATAGGGAGGTGAGTAGACAGAACTGACAAGCAGATAGCCTCCTACATGGTGCTGTACTGATGTACCAAGTAGTAGAAAAAGGTTTTTTCATTTGCACGAAATGTTTTTTGCAATGCCCTGGTCGCCTGGAAAGCAAAGTCAGTTCACTGGGTCAATGCTGAGAAGTTCAGGTTGAAGATTGTGCATTTTCTGCTAGAAGGCTACCAGTTAGGGGTGTTTCACAGGAGAGATAGGACGGAACCAACCCTCCCTGCTGAAAGGGTGGTGTTAACCGAACACCACATAGTAATCAATACCAAGCACCTAAAATCTGGCAGGCCTTCTCACCCAGATTGTGCCATTTGCTCAAACAGAGACAAGCAGCGCCACCAAACCCAATTTATGTGCAGAAAGTGCAATGTAGCACTCTGTCCATAACTGATTCCAGAGCTTCCACATCCTGGTTTGACTGCACTCCAGAACTTCACAAGGAATACTAAAAGTATGTTAATATATTTATTTTTAATTTTTTTTTTTTGCTTTCACTGTCAAAACATGCATGCAGAATATAATGCATTACATCAAAATATTACTCATCCATTCTTTTATTAGTAAAAATCAAGTCTATACACACAGCACAAAGAAAGTTAACAATTTTAAAATGGTAGGTGCTCATGTTTTTTGTCCCCTTAAAAAATACATTGGCAGGGGAAACAATTCTAGAGGCGGGGAGTAAAGGTTTTAAGGAAAACACTTCCTTTATGAACTGTAGTTTTCCAAGAGAAAATTGATTTGTATTTGAAAGAACTGTCAACTTGTCCTGATGATTTGAGATACACAAGGGAAATTGTGCAAGACCTATACTGTAATTTGTACAATTTGTAGAAATATTTGCATCTGCAAATTTTACAGAGTTTGTGCTATTCAAAATACTCAAGAGATTTGATGTTCTCTCTTCTCTTAATAAATCCTTTTAGATGCCAAAAAGGATTTTTTACACAAAGAAATATTTTTCAACATAATCTCTGTCTTTGTCAATATAATTCCATAAAGAATATTAATTACATAGCTCAAACATCATACAGTGAACTTCAGCTAATAATGACATTTCAGGATTTAGATGCATTGATCTATCTTGAAGAACATGAAGCTAAAACAATAAAAAATGAGTTTATAATTTAATTACATAATCTCTAAATAGAGATTATATTTAAAAAAAAAAAAAAAAAAAAAAAAAAAAAAAAGACTTACTCGAAGTAATAATTCTGCAAGAATACAACCTACAGCCCAGGTATCAACACCAGTGCTATAATTTTTAGCACCAAATAACAACTCTGGACAACGGTACCATCTAAAAATAAATAAACAGTGTTAGTGTAGTACATGTTATAAGCAAATTATTAAACTTGGAACAAATTAGAATGAAATAGTCATTGCACACACACACACGCACATTACAAATGATATGTACAAAAAGAAGCAAATAAAGTCTGGTGTAGTAGATGTTTGTTTATTGTATGTGTAAACATTTCTCGGTGAATGTGTGTGTGCATAAAATGGTAGCAGCAGAAAATAAGGTAATGATGTGTGGAAAAAAAAAACAACATTTGATAGAAGCAGCAACAATTGTCAAAAAAAAAAAAAAAAAAAAAAGAAAAAAAAAAGAAAAAAAAGAAAAAAAGAAAAAAAAAGAAGAAAAAAAAGAAAAAAGGGCTTATTGCCATAACAAAATAATCAAGTTGAAGATAAGATATTGTTATTATTTAAACCTTTATTTTTGGTAATACTGACATGTAACCAGTGGATGGGAAAAGCTTGAATAGAGCCATGATTTGCACATGTGTTTATGTGTCCACCATTATTCTTGTTTTTCCCAGCCAAAACTCACCGATGAAGGCCGAAAATTCCGTACAGTTATCTCCCTTAGTTGGCTCTGCCATAGCATCTCCTTTTTAAAGGTAATGTATCTTGCAAAGGTTTTTAATTTTGACCGAATGCATTTTGATCACCTTTGGCTTTGTTCACCACTACTATCTGGTGTTGATTTGGTTAGAGGTGCGGGTTGTGGCAAATCGTAGGTGTCCATGAGCAAGTCGAAAGGAATGGATGGGCTGTCAGGTACAGGGTAATTCTTTGTCGTGGGTGAAGTTGCTGTTTGTGCTGCACCCAGAACTGGTTTCCAACCTCATACATTCTTTTTCCTTTTCTTGCTTGTATGATACCACTTACTCAGCTTGGATTACCAGGTCAGTAATTTCTAGCAAATACTGGTGTGTGTATTTGTAGTGTCTTTTGCAGTTGTTGGCCCTGGACTTGTTGAGGATGTAAGGCATCCAATGTTGTATGGAGTTTCCTTCCCATGAGTGCCTCTGCTGGTGTTTTTCTTTCTTTTACTGACACATTTGGGGTTGAATGATATGTCAGGAGGAAGGCTTGTAATGTCTCCTCTGCTGTCCCCTCCCCACGTGCAGTAAGGTGCACTTGAATGTATCAAAACATTCTGCCTGTCTATTTGACTGTGGGTGGTAAGGTGGTGATCGAACATGCGTAACAGTTCGCCTTGCAGAAATGTTTGAACATATCTGATTTGAACGGTGACCCATTATCTGACACCAAGGTCTCTGGGAGGCCATGTTGGCTGAATGACTGTCTCAGTGTTCATGGTGAAAATTTCAGGCCATTTGTAATATGCATTAACAACAACAAGGAAACTAAGACCATTGATAGGGCCCACAAAATCAATGTGCATCTGAGACCAGGGTCGTTCGGGATCAGGTCAGTGGGAATCATCCAGTTTTGGTGGATTTTTCTGCACTTCCATGAAACGGGTGCAGCCTTTCACCTTGTTTTCAATCTCTCTGTCCAAATTTGGCCAGTAGACTGTACTACGCACAATGGACTTCATGCATGAAATGCCTGGGTGTCCACAATGTAATTGCCTTAGGGCTGCTGTTCTGAGGCTATTGAGGCATAACCACAAGGTTAGACAGTCCTCAATGATTGATAAGGAATCATTCAGTCTTTTAAATTGCTGCAGGTCTCCTGTGAGATTACTGGGCTAGGATCCTGGAATGAATCTGAAGACTTGTTCAATGTGTGAATCCATTTTGGTTTCACACTTTATATCCATTGCTGTTAGTGGAAGCAATCAGACAGTCATTGAATGTGCATTGGAAATCACCATCAACGTTGATTGCAGTATTTACAGTGTCCTCTTCAGGACTTCTTTGTGAGTTGAAGAGTTGTGACAAAGCATCAACTTGACCAAATTATGTTTACCTTTGTATTGTATCGTAAAATTGTATCCTAAAAGGATGGTTGCCCAACGTTGCAATCAACTGGCAGAATACACTGGAATGCCCGTCTTTGAACCAAAAATGGACAACAATGGTTTGTGGTCTGTCAGAAAGGTGAATTTACAACTAAATAGCATTCTATGAAAATTCTTCACGGCAAAAATTAGGACTAATGCCTCCTTTTCTATTTGACTGTAGTTGCGCTCAGCTGCTGTCAGGGATCTTTTTCTTTCTTGTTTGGAAATCTGTGTGAAATCATTGCATCCACTCCATGACTTGAGGCATCTGCTACCACAACTATCTTGAATTAGGTCAAAGTGTGTAAGGAGTAGGTCTGAACAAAGCAAGGATTTGATCTTGTGGAATGACTTGTCATTCAGGAGACCAGGACCACTTTGTATCCTTGGCTAACAATGTAATGAGTGGTGCCTCTAGTTGGTATAATGATGACAGGAATGCTCTGTAGTGACTCACCAATTCAAGAAAAGAACGTAAACTGGAGATACACTGAATGGCTGATATGTTCTGTGCGTCTGGAAGCTGACCTTGGTGGCTGAAAATGAAACCCAGATATTTTTCTGAGGGCAGAAAAAACTGGCATTTTTCTGGATGGAGATTAAGGTCAAACTGTGACATAAGTTAGAACCTTGTTTATTCTTTCTCTCAATTGCTCATGCGATCAACTGACAAGGATATGTTATCTATGTATGCTACTGCACCTTTTATTTTGGTTAGCAGTGTCCATAATTTGTTGGAATATAGTCGGGGCTGTTTTTACCCCAAAAAGGAAGATGTGTAAACTGAATAGACTCTGATGTGTGTTAATGGTCAGTAGTTCCCTTGATGCTGATTCTTCCTCCGTCTACCTAAATCAGAGAGTTATTATTTAAGCCTTTATTTTTGGTAATACCGACATGTAACCAGTGGATGGGAGACAATTGAGTAGAGTTGTGATTTGCACGTGTCTGCCATTGTTCTCGTCCTTCCCAGCCAAGACTCCTCGATCAAGGCCGATAACTCCGCAGTTATCTCCCTTAGTTGACGCCGCCATAGCACTTATTAGCAATAAATTTTAAAAATGAAAGATAAGTAAACAATTTTAAATGCATGCAATCTAATCTCAAAAGAAAACCAATTACTGAAAAAAAGTTGAATTCTGATTTTTTTTACAGTTAAGGATAGGGTGTAGAAAAGAATATAGATGAATTGCTTATTGATTAGACAGGAATATTTTTCTTTTTTGATTAATTAGAAATTAAACTAAGCTAACTAGACAATTGATAAGATTAAAATTATTGTAATTTATAATTCTACTTTTGTTCAGATCTATGTCCAAACTAACAATAGCATAATGTTATCTACTTTCAGCCACTGATAATATACCCAAATGTATTTTTATTTAGACTTGGCACATTTTACATAAACCAAAACAAGTTTTCGACAAGCATTTTTCTAAAATATCAACATTTTGTAACCCGATATAATAAGCAATTCTCTTTATAATTACCAACTATAACTATTGCTTTTTATTAAGCTTCACTTTATCTGGTACAGGGCCACTAGAGTGAACCAAGCCTACTCTTCAAGGAATAAGCGAGCAAGACCCACTGCCTCATCATTGTACAAAAAGCATCTTTGCAATTAGTTATATTTCTTAGATTAAGGACATGAGTATCCACTTTTATGAAAATAGTCATCATTCAAGTATTTTGGATTTAATTAATAATTTGATATCGTTTCCACTCTACAATTTTTGATGTTACTTTTATTTCTTTTGATTGTATTGAGAGAAACAGATACCAAGGAGCTAATTCAATACAAACTGTGTACTAAAGTGGGGTTGATAAAGTCATGTCTCTATTATTGTAAAGACAAAGGCAATCAAATTAATGTAATGAATGCAAAGGATAATTTATACGGAGATAATATAATCAGAGACCTTGTTAAAAAAATAGAAAGAAGGTAGCTAAAATGTTCAGTTGATAATCAAAAATAGTTTTCAAGTGTTATATTAGTAACTTATGCCAGTGATGTGTAGGTCTCACTTTCAGGCACAGAAACACACACAAAAGAAAAAAAAAAAAAACAAAAAAAACAAAACAAAAAAACAATCCACTAATTTAGCTAATGAAATCTTTAAGATCGAAATGAAAAATTTTACATAAAAATAAATAGCTTTAATAAATGAAATTGGTGTATGACAGGCATGCAATATTAAAAAAAAGCTTAGTATGAATTTAAAAAAAAAATTTTTTTTTTTTTTAAGGCAGAATTATTTGTACAATCGTCTAACAAAGTTAATCCAATTCTGAAAATGATAGCTAATAATCAACAATGTGGATTTTAATGATTTTTTTTTTTTTTGTACATACCTAGTAACAACCTGATGAGTATAAATTCTGTTTGGGGAGCCATAAAATTTGGCCAAACCAAAATCTCCCAACTTGAGGATACCTTTGTCATTGATTAACAGATTATTAGGTTTCAGATCCTTAAGAAAAAAAAAAAAAAAAAAAAAAAAAAAGCCAATTTAAAGAATATCAAAAAATTAATTTTATAACTGTTATAACTTAAATGAAAAACAAAATGTAGAAACTAAAAGCAAATGAAAACAAAAGTCAACAGCTAAGAGATTAAAAGAAGTGAACAGTAGTGAAGTAAAAGAAACAAGACAAGAAAAGCAAGATGGATTTGCACATATACACAATACCAGATATTTATTTAACCTAATAACATTCTATCCATGTGGCAGAAACAAAATGCAAATGGAGCTGTTTATTGTTACTGATAATGGTACAAGCCCTGATAGTCAAAGAGAAAATATTTAGTGTGGTGTCTCTACAGAAATAAATCAAATGGCTGCCCTGGCAGAACAGAACCAGTGCAAACCTTGGGCTGTCTGGTTATGAAGAAAGTGTCTACCAGCTTTCCCATGAAATAGTTGGGACCATGAACTGAGCTATGTTGGCTATGCAAAGGATTCCTTTTGCTAGCCAACCACCAAAAGTTTTAGGCTCCCTAAAAGCAGGTACATTTTCTGGAAAAAGGGAGACCAGCAATGTGCTGTATTACCCAGTGTCATTTGAAGTTTGTTCATCTTTTGTTTGTGCTTCTGGTGTGTCTTGGCTGTGTTTGTACCATTGTGTGGTGTTGTTCATATCCTGCTCATTGTGATCCAATGTTTAGTTCCTTTAGTGTTTGATTCCTGTGCTGCTGATATTTCCATCCTTCTTCATTAGCAGATACTCAACCACTAAGAAAAGAATTCATCACCATACCATTTGGTAAAGAGGAAAGGAAGTATCATTGTTCATATATTTATTTTAGAAAAAATTCATTAAAAATAATGAAATTACTTTGCTTGACTAAAAACAAACAAACAATAACTTATGAACAAGACTTTTGAGAAGTAAATGCAAGTACAGTTTGTAGGAATTCCAGAAATTATCAAATCTGCATGAAATAAAATATTGAAAGAAAACATGAAACAAATAATAACAAATATTGTATTTCAATTGAAACTTACCCTGTGAAGTATCCAGTGTGCATGGAGGTAATGTAGCCCTTGTAAAGTCTGTAAAATGTAGGACTTTATGTGGGCTGCAGTCAGCACAATACTATTATCTTTTATGATGATCTGAAGTAATAATCATAACAGATACACTCAAGACAATATTTTCATTGATATCTTCAAGAAGAAATTTTAAATTATAATATTTTTAGATAAAAAATAACCTAGCAAAAATTGCTTGTTTATTAATGACAGTAGGGTTATAAACAAAACCTTTTTAATTGATCTTACACTGTCTAACATTAAGTAGATATTAACCCTAAAGCAATTTCATATGAAGGAAGTCTACTATATTTGTTTCAGCTACAATTTAGAATATCTAAACAATGGGCATTGTTAAAATTTAGGAGAATTAAGGTAAAATTCGCAAAAAAAAAAAAAAAAAAAAAAAAAAAGAGGAGGAGGAAGAGAAGGA
Organism: Acanthosepion lycidas; assembly: GCA_963932145.1. NCBI lineage: Eukaryota > Metazoa > Mollusca > Cephalopoda > Sepiida > Sepiidae > Acanthosepion > Acanthosepion lycidas. The sequence continues at coordinate 67,351,831 of OZ010590.1, read as the reverse complement.
AAAGGAGGAGGAGAAGAGAAGAGGGAGAGAAAGGAGATTTGGTTTGGTTTACTGCATATCAACCTCAATGGGTCATTTAATGCCGACAAAATTTTTATTTTGTCAAAAATTTATTTCTGGTAATATTTTTCCTCCAAAAATATATTGCCAGTAATATTTATTTTTTAAAAACAGTGTTAATAATATTTATTTATTTTTTAAAAACAGTGTTAATAATATTTATTTATTTTTTAAAAACAGTGTTAATAATATTTATTTATTTTTTAAAAACAGTGTTAATAATATTTATTTATTTTTTAAAAACAGTGTTAATAATATTTTTTTCAAAAATGTATTGTTGGTAATAAAATTTTTTTTTTTTTTACAAATTATTTCTGGTATTAAAACCTATTTTTATACTTTTATAATGTTTTTATCCCTAGTTTAGGGGCTAACTATTTGCCCATAGCTGGGACCCTAACAGGTGCTACCAACCCGGGTCAGGTTGGATCTGGGAACATCAGCAATTAAGAGGTGCTTCCACGTTCCTCAAAACCTCCTTATCAGGGGCCTTGCTGTTGGATGTAGTTTATTGCCATATCCAAGAGAATGAGAGAAAGAAGAAGAATGTTTGGTTTGGTTTGTTTTATGGCACATCAACCTCAATGTGTCATTTAATGCCGACAACTTTTTTTCCTGGTAATACTTTTTTTTTGTCAAAAATCTATTCCAGTTAATATTTTTTTTTCCTCAAAAATGTATAGCTGGCAACACTATTCCTTTAAAAAAAAAAAACAAAAAAAAAAACAGCTGGTAACATCTTTTTCAAAAACGTATTATCAGAGACGTTGCTGCTGGAGGTAGTTTATAGTCATACCCAGGACAAGATCTGGGTTTGAGGATGCTGTTGAACTTAGTTTATCATCTTACCCAGGACGTGGATGCAGTTTATTGTCATACCCAGGACGGGAAGCAAAAGGAGAGAGAGAAGAAAAAAAAGAGAGAGAGAGAGAGAGAGAGATGATCATTTTTGCTAATTATCAAACAGCTTTTGATTAACCAACCAGTATTGCTACACTACTGCAAAATTATATTTTATCCAAAATGTCCTGTTTTATCTGAAATGTGACATTGTTTTTATGGCTTAGCGATCCTTTGTAGGTTATTTAATTTGGGATTTTAGGAGGTCAAATGCAAAAAACATATAAGACGAGGAAAAAAAAAAAAAAAAAAAAAAAAAAATAAAAAAAGCTATTTATAAAATTAGATCTTTTTAAAGTTTCATATATTATTTAAAATGTTTTGATACTATAAGGTAATGACTTTTTCTTTCTTCACACAACTCAGTTGCTTTAGGTTTTTTTTGTCCTTTTGAACATCCTATTGCATCAAAACAATTTTAACCTTTACCATGCTAATTTCTTTCTAGAATTGTTCCCTCTGCCATTTTAAAATTGTTATAACTTTCTTTGTATTGTGTATATAGATTTTAATTTTTGTACAATAATGAAAGAATGAATGAGTAATATTTTGATGTAATTCATTATTTTTTGCATGCATGTTTTGATGTTGAAAACAAAAAACTGAAACACGAAAAAAAAAAACATTAAAAAAATACATGGATAATTCAACATACTTTAACTTTTATTACTCCTTGTGGAGTTTTGGGGGTTGCAATAAGAAGCAAAATTGCTTAGAAGGCTTTAGTTTTGTCAAAAAAGTGATGCGTTTACGTACTAGAAAACACTAGCATTTGTTTACTCTTTATTTCACCTCACTCATATTTATTTGTCTCATTGATGAATAAAGTTATTTTGTTGTTTATAAATAGACAATTCACATTCAGAAAGGATATCAGGAATATAGATGGTCACCAGTAGCTCCCATAAAATTAGTCAGTCATGGATGATAGTAGCTGCTAGTGGTAATCATCTTCGACTACTTCACCATCAATATCCACTTGAGTAAAGTGTTCAAAATCATCATTGGAGTCCTAATCAAAGAAAAACTCCTGAATAAAGGCTTTGTTGGATATTGATGCAGCCATTTTTGTTTACCAAAACAAAAAAAAAAAAAAAACAAAAAAAAAAAAAAAGTTTAATCAATGTTACACTTTGTGTAGTCTAGAAGAATTCAAAATGGCATTGGAAAGTGGAAGTTTAGCCTTGTTCCAAAGCAGTAGTAGGCGATTTCCAACTCAAATACCGGAAATAACAGTTAACAAGTAAGTGTTTATTTATAGCAACCTCCTCAAAACAACAGAATGCACCTAGAGTAGCAAAGAGAAAGAATTCTATGGTGACTATTGTCGCCTTCAGCGTGGTAAAGGTTAAGGTAAAATATGAACATAATCAATAAAAAAAAATCTGATTTACTTCTTTGTAGTGAATCTTAAAAAGATCCCAATTCAAATAATGGCTGACTCACCTCAAGATCCGTTTCCATGAAGTCAAATACAAGACTCACATTTGATTTATGCCCAAATACATTCAAAAGCTGTAAAAGAAAAAAGAGAAGAATTAGTATTTACCTCACATTAAATAGTTAATCATTTAAGGAAAAAGTAATATCATAATTCATACTTACTCCAATGATATTAGGATGACTAATTTCTTGTAATAATTTGATTTCTCGCAATGCAGTACGGTTAATACCATCAGCAGCTTCTGCTCGGGTACCAATTTTTATCTGTTGCAAAATCAGGATAGGATGTTACAAGAGTGATTCAAAGTCATTAGATATTAATATAGTAGTTTAAAAACTAATAATGCTTTTTATTTTTTACATTTTACAGATGACAAAAAAACTGAAAGAGAATTTTTTTTGCAACTTGGATATATATATATATATATATATAAAAAAAGACATATCAACATATCAAGACTAAATTTAATATTTTTTTTATATCTCAAGTGAACTATTACAATAATCAAATATTTTACAAAATAACTTGAATGTTTGATTATGACCTGAATCCATTTTAAACTCTTAGAGTGTAGGCAGTATAGTTTCTAGAGTTGGCTCACAGTTAGACAGTGAGATCTGGAAATCCATGATTCTTCCATTGAATTGTAACAAATACTTAGAGATGTTAGTTTCTAACTCAAAAAATAAAAACAAAAAGACATCAACATAAAATGTTTCCACTGCTTTAAGAAAAAAAACATGAATCTGATTTTCAGTTCATTATTCAATTTTATTCATTGGCTGTAGTTAGAGAAGTTAATAAAAAAAAAATAAAAACAAAATAAAATAAAAACAGACTATGTTCAAACATGTTTTACTTAACACATATTGGTGAGAATGGCAATAGAGAATAGTCTACAAATTTTTTGGATGTTAATTCGGTTCATTTTTATCATTGGATTTCCTTTTTATTTATTTTTTTTTTTTTTAAATAAAAATTATTTTTGTTCTATTTCTGTTGTTTTGTGTTCTTTTTAATTGTGTACCCTAATTGAACAAAAAGGACTTGCATTCCTAACTATATGTTACTGAAACATGCTAGAGAATAAAGCTAAAATGACAGCACAGATAGAGAACCAAGATGGAGTCCACAAGCACATGAAATCATCTTTGAACTTATGACACCTTTTCAATTTCTTTGAGTAAAGGATAAAATTCTATTTCTCAATTAGTTTACATTTCCAAAATTGGCAAAGCTATTTCTGTTCTTTGACAGGTAGGCATAAATCAGTTTCTTGGTTCTGCCTTCATCTTCAAAATTACCAAATATTATAATTGAACCCTTCTTCCATCTGGTAATCATGAAATATGTTTTCATACATAAATTAAATTCTCAATTTCTGCTTCTCTTTTCAAATATACTTTCACTATTCCTTCTCAGACCTCGTAGAAGGAAGCCTTCCATATGGCCCCTGAAATAAAGTAATTCTTTCCAGGTTTGTCTTTTCTTCAAGCTAGATTTTTGATAGGAAACCATTTTGTTCCTTCTTTCAGTTTATGTTATTTTGTACTTTTAAATCTCTCATTCATATTTTAAATTAACCCTTTTCCTTTACCAGTGTCACACATTATGGAATAACAGCAACACAGAGAGGAGTAAAATTGGAAGTGTGGTGGCCTGGGTATTCTCGTGATTGAGAGAAATATGTAAAATAGTGCCCAAAATATAGCAAAATAAAAAACTTTTGCTAAACCAAGATACATTTATGGCCTAAAGAAAAAGAGCCATGTTCCTGCATTCATATGGATCATGCATATATTAAAGGCATAGAACTATTTTTAATTTTGGTTGACTCATTCTCTGGATGGCCTGAAGTGGTTAGAGTTCAGGATAGGAAGGCAACCACAGTAAAGTAAATATTACAAGTAACATATTCCAGAAATGGAGTGCCAAAATCATTATTCACTGACAATGCACCAGAATTTTGTTACAAAACTGTGTTCATGATTAAAAGAAATTGGATACCTCCATTATAAAATATCACTATATCTGTAGTCAAATGGAATTGCAGAAAGAATGATGCAGACAGTGAAAATGGGGTTGAAGCAAGGTGATCCTTAACTCAGGCCTATACAGTGTATGTAGAGCTTCAGGCACTTGTCAACTGCCAAACATGCAAAAGTTCGTTGCTGGAATTGGATTAAGAAATTAGTTTTTTTTTAAAGAAATTTTTACTTTTTACCTTTGGATTAAGTTAAGTTTATTATCCAAAGATACTGAAATAAGAAATGTTAAATGTTTATTTTATTTGAACTTGCAATAAACAAACTTATTTGGCATGAAATTCACAAAAGTGTCATTAAAAATTTTACACATAAAAATATAAAAATTTAATGTAAATTAATATTTTTCTCTATGCTATTTTTCTTCAACAATGACAATATTAAGTATAAAATTGATTTTTTATGAATATGTTTTTCTTTAACAGAACAAATGAGTATTATTTTCTTTTTGAAAGCATGTTGAATTTTTCTGTCATTTGTAAATAGAAGACATTAAAAACAAAGGTAATGTTTATCACCACAAAATTAATATAAAATGATACTTATTAAAACATTTATGATAAAGTTAATGTCAAAAGTTAAATTCAATAAATTTAATATTTAAATAACTATTAAAAATATATCACAAAAATGTAAAGACATTATTGTCTTGCCAATACAGTGAAATTCACAAAAAAATGTCAAAGAATTTTCTCACAGAAATTTTACTTTTTTCTTTATGCTATTATTCTTCATAATGAATATCTTGATTATAACATTCATATTTTAAGGAATAATTTGTATTTTCTTTATAACACAAAGTATGTTGATACCGACCATGTAAAAAAAAAAAAAAAAAAAAAGTGAATGTAATTTTTTGCACAGCTAATTTTCTAAAATTACTATACAGAAACTTTCGCATTTGAGAAAAAAAAAAAATTGAACAAAAACTCAATTTAATATTTTTCCTATATTATTTCTTCATAACACTTACTGATTTAAAAAAAAAAAAAAAAAAAAATAAAAATAAAAAAACGTATGTTTAATTTTACTAGCATCTTGCTTTTAAAAGTGTAAAATAAAAAGAATTAACCCATTTAATATATTTTTAAATATACTGAAAAATATTAAACTGGTTAATTTTGTTTAGATAATCTTATTCTATGTGGGAGGAGGTGATCAATCTGCACTCCCCATAAAATACAATTATCCAAAAATTTTAATGAGGGAGGTTCAGTTTACTATGTAACTTCAACACAAGATGGACCCTAAACAGTGAAACAATTTGGAAATCCTTTGGAACCATGTAATTCCTTAAAGACAATGGAAAGTAACATACGATGACAAATTCCCACATCATACAAACTCAAAAATTTTAAATTCTGAATCCTAAACCTTAGGATATAAAGGTTCATACATGTTTTAGAAACACCATGTAATTTTTACAAAATAATAGTTTAAGTTAATATTTTTTTTAATTTCAGTACCCCAAAATCTTTCTCAAAATGTAAATAATAATAATAAAAAGTACTGTTGTCATGGTAACTATGATTAACAAAATAAAGTCTTCCCCAAGATCATAATGAACAAAAACAATGGTTAAACACCCCTGACAAGTCAAACACTTTCCATCTGATTATGAAACAGTGGTTATTACAAGAAAAGTGACCCAGAAACCCACCATCAATATTTGATCATTTGCAATAAGTGTATTACCTAATCCTCAACCAAAACCAACAAACAAAACTTCTGCTTCTATGTGAATGTGCAACATGAGGAGTTGGCAGTTTCTAGAAAAGGACAAAATCCACAATTTTGAAAAATTGTACCAGAATATTGATCAACAGGACTTTGTCTCAGCAGTTACATGATATAAATCAAACAATCAGCTATTTATTCAATCAGTTGATTTTTTTTTTTCAATGTTTTTCATTAAAATTTTAAAAAATTCATGATTTGAACATTTTGACACTGGTCACATATCAATGAAGCAATTTATCTTAGTAACTTAAAAATTGATAAGCATATTGATGTTGTCATCACAAAGGACTGAAACAGAACATTATGATTCTGATATTCATTTAAATACTTTGTTATATTTATCATTATATAACAGACTTCAGAATGATTTTAAGTTACCCAGTGTGAGAACATTATCAGCTTTGACATCAGAAGTTTCAAAATTAGATAACTTTAATTTTCTTGATATTTTAGTGATATCTCTGAAAAATTAGAAAAAAGTGTATTCTTTTAGAGGTAACTTTTTATATAAAAAATTTTATATATATTGTTGGTACAATCAAATGGTCAAATAATTGCAATTGAATGTGACAATAACAGAACACTTCAATCTTTTTTCTCAAAAATTTGACACTGTTTTTAATAAGCATTGGATAACTAAAATGGCTTGTACTTACTTTTTGATTATGTTCACCTTAAAAATATTTGGAATAACTGGATTACTGATTCTGAATTATTGTTTTATTCTGAAGGCAAAAAGATAACAGCAAAATGGGAAATTATAAAAGTTCTTTTTGAGAGTGAAAAAATTCATTGTTGAAACTAACTGATGTAGCAGTTTACCCAAAACCTGTTCAGTGACAAAATGTTTCCCATTTTTTAAAAAATTTTTTATGATCAAACTGTAGCTACCATTAAAACACATCCATTATGTGGTACAAAAAAATAGAGTCAAGTCCTGAAAAGTTAACTTTACTATACAAAAAGTTTATTAGTTTATTCCAATCAAATAAGACTTAGAAGTGAAGATAAAGAAGTTGAGATGGAAGAGGGAGAGAAAGCTGAAAGGGAGGAAAGCATGAGTACTTCTGATGAAGAAAGTGAATATAAAAACTATAGAGGATAGTTTGCATGAATCTGATATGGAGTTGGACAAGCAGAAGGAAGATAAGTCCAGACTTAAGTCCCCAATAAAAAGAACCATGTACACACCTCAAGACAGACATAAGATCTTGTACTTTTGTTGAAAGAAGTCACAGATCAATGAAGGCCATAAAACCCCTTCATTTCCAGAAGGGTGTAGTGACAAAGGCAAAATAGACTTGCCATAGGAGTTCTTTGATTATTAAATATGTCAGTCATCACTCAGTAGGTGGAACTTCTATATCACAAAATATAAGACAATTATAAAGATCAATCAGCCAATATTTCATCAATATAGCTGGTAAGTAAATAGCAGATACAACACTGATGATGGTGATTTGAAATCACACATAAAATTATTTAACATAGGATTTTGAAATTACAAAAAGAACTTACAGTAGCAAACAAAACTATTAGAATAACTCACTCACCCAACACCCGGTAGATTTTGCAACCTGTCAGTCCAGAAGCAACACCACATATTGAATTCTTCAGTTAATATAAGTAGCAAGATTGTATACACCATTGGCTTAATAGGCTTGTCACAGCTTACAGCACATAGTATTCCTTAGCATTCACCCATGTTGAGCACTGACCAGGCACAACATTGCTTTAGTAAGCAGATGAGAGCTGGTGTTTCAATATATGGTGATAAGCATTTTAGGCTATGATATTGCAGCAAGCATTAGAATTAATATTTATTCAAATGGCATAATTATGAAGTATAATGATACACAATGTTAACAGTGATCAATGGAACTATGTCAAATTTAATTCTAACAATGAGAGTTTGGAAATTTTTTCATATAGGAAACTTGTAAATGTGATTATAAACAACATTCCTGTTACATACAAATAGACACAGGGTCCAACATAATCATGAGAATGAGGAGGGGACAAAAAAAAAATCTTGAAAAGTGCTTTATGAGATGAATTAAAAATTGCTAGTGAAAAATGTGATTATTTACAATCACATTTTTGAAAGGAGTTAAATCTATTAGATGCTGATTGGTTAGAGAATCTTGCTCTGTAATTTAGTAAAGTCTAGTCTATTTGAAGTAACATTTTATAGAAGAAATCCAAATTAATACACTAATGGGAGAACTGCCTGCAGAAGTAATGATCAAAAGGAAAGTGAGGATAATTTTTGATAACATATTGTGCCTGGTAAACAGTAAAATTCTAATTTTTTTTTGAAAAATAAAAAAGCACCACTGGAAATTTTTAAAGGAAAATATATATATAAAAGAATTACAAACTATAAAAATAAGTGTCTGGCCATGAAGTAGAAAAGTCAGTCAAAAAGTAACACCTATAAGTCTTTTTTTTTTGTTAATTACAACAAAATTAATGGGAGAATATGATATAAAAATATCTATATTTCAAAACTGTTGAACAACAGAATAACAAAATGATTTCACTAAATCTCCCAAATGTCTCTGCCCTATTTCTACCACTATTGTTTTCAAATATCCCACACGGATAATTGACCTGTTTTCTATACAATCTTGTTAACTATACAATGCTATCTTCACAAAGGTATTAATTACTGGAAAATATAGGTTCACAATCTGAAAAACTAAAGCTATTTGATAAACGAGTCATCAGGTAAAAACTACATTTTTCTTCTCATTACAATAGTCAAACACTATATATTATTTAGACACAATAAAGCTTAAAATCTTCTAAAGGTCAAACTAAATCCTTTCTCTACACAGCCATATATATCCTTAAAAGGATTAAAAATCATTTCAAGTGCTGTCAAAACTTAATCTGAGCAAATCTCAAAGCTTGTCAATGGTACTTTAAGAAAATGTCAAATATTTAAATAAATTGCAAACTAAAATAGGAAGCAAATTCACAGAGACACAAATAATTTTTAATATTAATTTCATTTTAAAGTTTTAATTCTTAAATTTTGTCAAAACTATTTCAACCTTTGATGAATTTGTACCTAAAAACTTACCTTTTTAACAGCAACAATTTTATCATCTTGTAGATCTCTGGCTTTATAGACAGTAGCAAACTATAAAATAAAACAGTCACTGTGTGAATTATTGCTATAAATTTTAAATATCAGAGAAAACAGATGGTAAATCAATAACTTATGGTAGATAATATATGCAAAATCTAACTTCATATTTGTACTGAAAGAGGGTGTAAAGCATACAAGTTTATAAGTAATAATACAAAAATCTTAATACTTCTAAACATATCTGAAACACTTCCAATTATTCAACAAAAATTCATAGGCCTTAATTTATAACAGTACTGAGTAATTTAAAAATATACAAAAGATTGGTTTAGTATTTGCAAACAGACTTGTACAAAACTATTTATATTGCAAAAAAAAAAAAAAAAGAAATATTTTAAATCTAATCTGAGAAATTGGAATCCTCAGCAGCTATTGATAAATCTCATCAAACTTTTGCATCCTTGTTTTAGTAAGATGAAAATCATTCATGGCCTTTTTTCTTTTCAACATCAACACTTCCCTATCTAATCCAATTTGAAAGTGTGGGAACAAGACCGATATTCTTGGGGTATTCTATAGTTGTGCTTGTTTAAAAAAAAAAAAAAAAAAAAAAAAAAAAAAAGGAAAGAGTCTTTTTATTATAGGAAATAGAAATTAGAATGAAAGGGGTTATTTGATAATGAACAGAGAAAAGTGGAGTCAACACATTATCCCCCTATACCTACACACACCTTTTCTAAGCAGCAAATCATATTTCTTCTTAGTGACAAAGACGGGGCAATTTGAGTGACAAGTAAGGTTACTAGATTGGGCTACAATTGAAAGTCCATCAGCTACAAAATTTTGAATTGATTTTCTTCTAGTTCTTTTTAAAAATACCAAAATTCCAAAGTAGCAGAATTCAAAATTTAATAATGCTAGGCTTTCTAACCTAGCCCAGTTTGACAACACCTAGCAATAAGTGAAAAATAATTTGTGTTCATTTGACAAGTGTTAAAGTTTTTGAAACCTGAAAACAGGAAGTGTTATTTTGTTTTTAATTTCTGCTTTTGTTACAACTATTTCCCATCTAATTTTTTCAAAGCAGATAGAGTTTTTTGCAATATATTAAACCTGTTTGATTTTCTTATGGATCAAAGTATACTTATAATAAAAATTCTGTTGTCTTTTAGTTTTATTTTATCTTTTGAATACCTATTTTCACTAAAATTCCAAATATTTTCAAATGACGAGATGTGCTCATAGATTGAAAATCTTTAGCATTTTAGTGAACTGAAATCTTTCTGAATCCAGTGTTTGGAACCAATTTATCTAGAGATACAACAGGTCCCCCCAGATAATTGGCTGAACACAACACAATTTCAAGTGGCCCCCAAATGACATAGGAATCAGAAATGTATTTTTTTTTTTTTAAGGAAAAATCTCTGAAGTCAACTAAAGTCATGTTCAAAGTAGCAAACCACTTGACTGAGGGAAAGAAAATAATAAACAAATAAATTAAAAAGGAGGATCAAGTGGCACTTCGTTGGAAACCAGATGTTTCCACTTGCAGCCTTATATAAGTAGAGCTAGACAGACGTAAGAAGAGTCAAAGAGACCTATGTGCCACCTACCTACTATCAGAGAGAATACTAGAACCTACTGTGAGTTTTTCCACTCATTTTTCTAATACAGATGAATAGTTAATAGTGAATTATGAGTTTGAATTGTTATTTTTCTTTATTTGACTTAAATAAACAATAATTCAAACTCCTCCACATTTTTTATTCCCAATAAAATTTTCAATATTTGTCAGTTTTTGTGCTAATTTGGTACAAGTTCAGATGTTGAATATTCTCAATTGTTGCAGAGAAAAAATAACATGTCACTTGAGAAGACATTTCATTAGTAAGATTATTTTTTTTGTTTTTTTTTAAGGGAAAGTGTATGAGTTGACCATTAATTTCCTTTCACCAAGAATTTTCAAATTCTTGTGTTGCATAGTGAAAAATCAAACATTGCATATTGTTATGAATACACGGAAATATTTTAAGACTAAGATACTCAAATATTGGAAAAAAAAAAAAAAAAAAAAAAAAATTAATACATTTTAAATTTTTTAATTATTGTAATGGTTAGATTCTCATATATTTGTTAGTGAACATATAACAGCACATTTGAATAAAAACTTAACTACAATACTCACCAAAATAGAATTAATATGCTATTAAAATCTCAAAGATATTTATTTATAGAAAGGTAAACAGGAATGCATCTTTAAAGGGGGTAATTCAGAAGCAAGAAAGAGTTGTTCATGGGGAAAATTAAAATTCTCACAAGTTTCCCCAACATTTATTGAGTTCAGTTGATATGCTTTTGCAGAAACATATTGTTCTTTAGTACAAAAAGTCAAAATTTGAATGAATACAAGAAGAAATTAAAGTAAGGTTGAAAGAGAAGACATGTCCAAGTATATTTTTTTTATTTCTTGAATTTTTGTCCAGTTTTTCTCTGAGGGACATTTAAAGATTTTAAATTAATTTATTCAACTGTAGTATACTAACTCATGAAAGTTGTATATCTGAACTGCTTGTAAGTTAATTATGGTATTTTATAAACATTCATAGATCAGTCATAAATGTTTAATGTTGTTGGTAACAATTATTCTTTAAAATAGTATACCATGGAATTGCTATCAGAAAGTGACTTAATTTTTGAATGCCTAAGTTTTAATCTATACAAAAACCTGCTAATAATTTGGTTGCCACAGTAACACTGTTTTATATTTCTAGACACATAACAGTGCATATCTATGTAACTGGCGTTTCACTTTTGTAATATGCCCAAAAGTGAAAAATATGCTTCTGATTTGTGAATTATTATCTGATGGAGTAAATTTTGCAATCTCTGAAAGGATTACCAACTCAAGGCTGGAATAATTTTAAAATCCCCAAAAGTAGGTGAACTTTATTTAGTTGATGACACTAGCTTAGTTGTCAAGGCCTTCTTTACCAATCAATAAAAATAAGATTAAAAATCTGACAAGGATAAGGAAACAATGAGTAGAGACACACCTAATTACTGAAACGCTTTCCCTTTTGCAACAATGTTTACAGCTCATCCTAAGAAAAAGAAATGTACCCACTTTATCAAAGAGGGTGGCTTGTTTATCAATTTGCCTGAGCTGAAGGCCACTGAACAACAAATAGTGCCTGTTTTCATGGTTGACAAAAAAATTTGAATTCTAAATCAATGAGTACATCACTAACCAGTCTGAAGGTGGACTTACTCCAAACTGTTATGAATAAAGATTTCTCCATACGGGTCATACTGTTGCCCACACCAGAAACTGCCAAGCCCTGACAAAGAAAAAATATTCAAAGACAATATTTTTGAAATTGAATACCTAGGTTAACATCAGACCTTGCAACAAAATATGAGAAGTCTGGCAAGATGCTAGTAGCTTATTTCTGGTAATATGAGGAAACAATGTAGGTTTCCTAGGACTGCATAGAGGTCGGGAGATTCGAAATCATGATAGGTCATCAAATATTCAGCTTCATTTCCAACTTGTTGAATGTAAATAAGCTATTATAACGAGAAGACTGGCATGCTGGCACTGTGGCAAAGATTGGTCACCTGTTACCGTTCCACAAATTGCCCAGGGAAGAAACCCTCCAAACCAAGGAGTCCACTGTGGATCTCCATCTTAAGCCTTCTCTTTTATCAGAGAAGGATTATTCTCCAACATCACAAAAGATTGATGGAGCAGATGATGTTTGACTACAATCAAAGGCATGTGTGAGGAGTTTTGTGAATACTTCCAGAAACTTTCTAGAAGGGTGATTAGACTGCTCAGTTCAACACCAATTTAACTAACTTTTCTCACCCTTAAGTCAGGACAGACAAGAGCCCAAATATCAATAGCACGTTTTACAAATTTTACATGAAATTGTTGCAAATGTTTGTCTCCTTTCTGATGCAAAGGAATATTTCCCATAGTTTCATCAAAAGTGTAGTGAAGTTACTATACAAAAGAAATATAGTGGGTACAAGATTACTAACTTTAAGCTCTTAACAATGTTAAAGATTTAACAAACCAATTGCAGAATATGCTGGATAGTTTAAAAGGCTCTGAATAGACTTGTAATGTAGGAACATCAAAAATAATCTGCATATGGTAAGAATGATTTTAGAAGTCAATGATCAAGTTGCATTGGTTAATTTAGATTAATTCAGGGTTTTTGATAAGGATTAAGCATTACTTTCTGGAAGCTCTCTTGTTTGTGACTAGCCTCATTCTTGGATTTGCCTGCTGTGGAAATGATATCACTTGTAAAAACTTAAAAAATATAAAAATAAATATATAAAATTTTTTTTTTTAAATATATTGGATTAAACGCTGCTTTTTGAAGACTTCATGAACTTAATATAATAATAAAAAGTTTGTTTAAAAGTCAGGTTAAAAGAGTATGTAATATTTTACATTTTAGAGAATAAATGAAGTAGAAATATTAATAAAAAAATATCATTAAAAAATTCCATATATTTTTTTTTGAGGTTTTGTCTGAAGAATTTTTTTGTCACATAACCCAACCGATGTTGCATTAACTGACATCCCATTATTAACACACTTCAAAGAAATAGCAAAGTTCACTTCTTGAGTGCCTGAAAAACTAAAGTTGTGTTTCAAGTTCATGAAAAATTAATTTAGCTTTTAATTTTTATTAAATATCATAAGTTAGTTCATAGGCTTTCCAAAAGAAATTTCATAATGAAAACATAATTGGTTCTGTAGTGGGTTAACCAATCTGTATCAGTGAGAAAATACAAATTAAACTGACCCTCTACTATTTTTACTAAATCAAATGCAATAAAGACAACAACAACAAGAGAAATAATCAAATAGGCAGATATTTGTTTTAACAAAATATTTTTATATAACAACACACGATATAATAAAGTTGTTTTAAAACACTTCAGAGTTCTTGGCTGTGTGATCAGGGGTAATATAAAAGGTGTTATGCTATAGGTCTAGTAAGAAATTAAACAGTTTATGTTGATGGTGAAAATGGATGAAATAGATTGACTTATAATTATGTCAGTCTCGCTTCGACTGATATAGTTACGATTTCCTTTATGTTGTGAGTTGATTTCTGAATCTCATTTTGGTTGAATTGATCACTAGATGAGTTGAGGTTGAAAAGAAATTGAATTTCACAAGCTGGGTTGATGTTAATAAAAATTAACTTTTAGCGAAGAAGTTGGGTTTCATTCAAAGTTTCGTGTGACGAGTTGATTATTTTAATGACTCACTAAGTCAAGTTTCATATTTAGGAGTTTTCTTGATCGCGTGGGAGGCTCGAAAGAATGTTTACATTTTTTTTGGCGCGTTGAACTTTGAACAGGTCAACTCGAGATCAACCGTACTGACATAGGCAGAAACATTGGAAAGCATTGTTTCGTACTGAACTCTGGAGATGATTTTAACGGGTTCAGAACAAATTGCGAATACTTAGCTGTGATCCTCTTTTAACAGGTTTTAATTTAACATTAACAGAGGATGTAGAAATCTAATTTTACAGTTCTAATGAAAACTCAGTCAAAACAAAAGGAAATGACTTGGATTTTTGAAAAACTAATTACGATAAAATTTAGGACGAGAAAATATAACTTACAAAAAAAATTTTTTGAATTTCTAATAGAAATAAATTTGAAGAATTTTTATTTTTTTTAAAAAAAGAAAATCTAATTTTTACTATTGGGACACCAACAACTGATTCATGTTTTAAATAAATTGGATGGTTCAAACTCAAAGACAGTTCAGAGAAAACTTTGATAGTTGAAAAATAATGCTATAGTATAGCTATACGTTTTTATGCACATTTTTAAAAATAAGATAAAAAAAATGATCTAATCATTTATCGACCTGTAATCCTTTTTTTTTTTTTTTTTTTTTTGGTCAAGTGAAATTGTCATTATACTGCCACAGACTTCTAAAAAAAATCCACGTTTAAATAAAACTACATGTTTTTTTCTTTGTTTTTTAGACGAATAATGAATATTTCAGATCTCAATATTCGATCACTATGTTTTTATTTTTTTTTAGTTTTTAAGTTCCTGGTCACTGGACAGATCCGATTGTTTTTAATGTTGACGAAAAAATAAAATATATTTTCGTCGTGGTCAAACATTGCCGTTTGAATAGTGTTATTTTTTAGAATCTCAGTGCTCGAACGTTGGAATTTAGTAACTACTCTTTGTTTAATGCTCAGTGTCATCTTTTTTTTTTTTTAAATAAAATAAAATTATCATGATTCTAATTGTAAACTTTTATCGTCTCATCTATTCCTATTTAAACTGGATTTATTTTAAATTATTAACATTTTTGAAAAAGAAAAACTACCTTAAATAAAGACGATTTTTCTGGTTGTGTTGTGGGAGTTTCAATCATTAATGAATGCTAGTCTTCATCAGATCGGTTCCACAAAAAGTTAATTCAAATAAAAATAAAATGGTGTTGCTGTTGAGACTCATACTTTATTTTCTTATAGTTGTATTTATTGAGAACACAGGTTTTAAGGGAAAAAATCACCATGTTTTTATCCATTCAAACACTCTTTGTTGTTTTTAATTTCGAAAACAGTTGAAATGCAAAAGATTTTAATGAAAATAAAATGATAAACACTAAAACAGTAGTAAACTAAACACGGTAGTTGCTGATGTTCAAAT
Organism: Acanthosepion lycidas; assembly: GCA_963932145.1. Classification (NCBI taxonomy): domain Eukaryota; kingdom Metazoa; phylum Mollusca; class Cephalopoda; order Sepiida; family Sepiidae; genus Acanthosepion; species Acanthosepion lycidas. The sequence goes on along the minus strand of OZ010590.1, from coordinate 67,335,834 downwards.
TTAAACTGATCTTGTTTTAAAACAGATCCCATTTCGCCTCCACAAAGCAAATTAGTCTAACAAAATTTCGTTTAACTATCTACAAACGATAAAGGTTAAAACAGACCTACCTGTCCTTCTCCTAAGAATTCAATCTTTTCATACCGGCGTTGCTTGTCATCCATGTTGGTGCCCACTAAACAATTACCGAAAAGTAGACACGCACTAAACGTCTGCTTGCCTTCATTTATTTATTTAGAAAACAAATAAATAAAGGTTGAATAAGTTATCACAAAATTTTATAACGAAAAGACGAGTCATTTCAATTTAAACAACAGTAAAAAAAAAAAAAAAAAATCTTTCTTCAATTCGGTTGTTGATTCAAGGCGATCGGGCAATAAAATTACTAGACTTGCCCACTGGTTAATTTGCAGTATAGGACCCATGCTCATTTTCTATTAAAAAATTCTTAAATTAATACATTTACGTGTAAATATACATGATTAATTCGAAAATAAGGACTATAATTTAATAAAATCTATCGTTTTGGACTTATCGACAGTAAAAGTTCGAAATCATTCGCGTTGCGGCAGCCATTACTGGCGTTGTTTACATACATTTGCTGCGGGATAGACATTCGCCTGTCTTGATTATTACGCACGCAATAAGTTCTTAACTGCTAAGTAATTGAGACAAGTAAGATCAGTAAAAAGGTTGTTAACTAGGTAATATTCCGTACATGTCTATTCAGCAGCGAATGTATGCAAACAACGCCAGTAATGGCTGCCGTGCCGTAGCCGCTAACGACGTGAATGAGTCCGAACTTTTAGTGTCGGTAAGTCCAAAACGGTAGATTTTATCAAATTTTCGTCGTTATTTTCGAATTAAGCATGTACATTTACACGTAAATGTAACAACTTGTGAAATTTTTAATAGAAAATGAGCGCGGGTCCTACACTGCACATTATTAGCCATCTCGAGTTACCTGCATTTTATGTTTTATTTAGAAATGGTTACGTCATTTATATATGCGAACGAAAACACTGACAATAAATTTTATTTTATTTTACAAAAACGATTCTTTTAGAGAGGAAAAACAAACGATATACAATTTTGTACTTCGATTCTGATAACTGTTTCTGTCTGAGATAGGCCTAAACTTTAATGCTATTCTGCAAATATTTATCTCGCTCAAAAAAGTTTCCCTCCCTTTTTTTTTTTTAAAACGAGTCTACCAGTCTATACTCGTAGAAAGAAATCATGAGCGAATCATCTGAAAGGATTGTTTGGATTGATTTAGAGGTATCAATTTTGTGTCTTCTTAAGCATCCTTTTGCGTTTTTACTCAAATTCTTTTTACATTTAATTTAAAAGTTCTTTTTAAAAGATTGGTATATATTTCTGTTTTGTTTGTTTTTTTAATTATTAAGAACATTTCTTCAAAAAAATTTTTTAAGCAATATGTTAGTTTACTTTTGGTACTTTACGTGTCTTTAACTTTGTTTGACCATAATAAACTTTAAAGTACAGATACGATACCTAAAACAAATTTTTAAAATTGTTTTTTTTTTCTATGTACAAGGAACTCGATTTGTAATATATTACGAAAAGCTTTTATTGTCGATAACTCCAAAACGGTAGCTTTTAGCAAGATTTCTTTGTTATTTTCGAATTAAGCATGTAAAATTTGTAAATTTACACTTAAAAAATTAATTATTGGAACTTTTTATTAGAAGCGCAGGATATAAACTGCAAATTACCAAAACAAAATAATTTGATAAAATTTTTTTTATTAATTTTTAAAACTTTTAAAAATGAATAAAAAAAATTAAAAGCAATCAAAAACAAAAAGGAATATTGTGAATGTCATGTCCAGAATTTGTTAACTGAATGAAGAATAATTTTAAAAAACAAAGAAAAACGTAAGTAAACTAAGATTGTATCTCTGACAAAAAAGTAAAAAAGTAAGTACATATTTTGTCTTGACAACCACATTATCAAGACGTCATACACTGAATTTTTGTCGGATACAGGTTCTCTATCACACAACATTTACAAAGACACATCCCTGTAAAATAAATAATTTTATTTTATTTCATAAATAAACTTGTTAGTTTTACAATATACATTTATAATCTCGCATATAAAACGAATGAAAGTCCCTTTTCTTTTTTTTCTTAATGTTAACAAGAACTCGATATTCAATGCTTGCTACCAAGTCTAACGAAAGGTTAAATAATAATTTTACCTTGTGTCAGCGCAATGTCACCACATTCCCCTTGTAACCGTTTTTTATTACACATTTGCTTTAGCCTTTAAGTTAGCAGAGCATATACAAGGACAAGGTTGACCGAAAGTCTTGTCACCCTGTACCACCAAGTAATGAAAACAAAACACAAGAACAATAATGGACATGTATTGGATTCAGTTTTTTTTTTTTTTTTTTCCCACTTTCATTGACACTGTCACATATCGGAAGGTCTGTAAAAATTAAAATACAATCATTTTCGTATCAGCCATCTGAAATAGAAACATATATTTTATTTTTGTGTAAGGGTGAACCATGAAAAGACCTTGAACTACCCTACATTGTTTTTAAACTGGACATTAATGGATACAAAGATAGTTCAGTTTTTTTATTGTTTTTTGTTTCGTGTTTTTTTTTTTGTTTTTTTTTAGCATTTATGCATAATCGAACATCCTATATAGGACCTATATATCTCTACCACTTTAGAACTTAGATTTTCTAAAAAATTATCATGTTCCTCAAGAAATAAAGGTTATTTTTTAAATCAAATATTTACTAAAGTAATTAAATTACTTTCCCAAACTGAGGTGAAAAAAGGATAAGCTAAAGACGTCATTACACATGTAACTAACAAGATGTGAAAGAAGGCATGCATTGAGTAAAACAAGAGTTGTCTCTCTTTAACTATTATTTGTATTCCAAAGTTCACTGAAAGAAAGTTTGTGATAGTTTCTAGTAATAAATGTTTTCAACAGTTTTGCTGTGTAAGGAAAAGATTATGTGAATGTAAGGAATGTTCAGCATGTGAGTGGTGGTGTGAGTGAGAATATTGGCGCATGGTTTCAACTGTTGTGGATTTGTTTGGCAGCTGAAATCTCACTAATTATCTAAGAATATTTCTTGCTTATATAGGTGATCATCGGCTCTGAATCATTCTACGGGAAGAATTGTTCTTCACATGCTGGCATTGGTTGGCATTGACCAATCAGTGAGTGAGTTTTGGGAGGACTCAAGAAAGCTTCTGGGATCTGTTTCTCCCAAAAGTGCACAAAATTGACTACATGAAAATAGAGCGATTACAAAATTGTCGCATTGGTGTGATTTGTAAATTGTCTGTTACAAAGTAGTGTTGATTTATTATCCAATGAATGCTTGTCGTTGTATGATTTGTATTTGTGCAAGTATGTATGTGTGTATATATATATATATATATATATATGTGTAATGTAGATCATCACAACTTAACTAGCTAGTTAAAGTTCAAACTTTGAACTTCAAAGTATGTTAACATCTGATTGAGAAGGGCCATCTCACATCTCTACAACGTGTGGGTAATTCAGTTTGCCCGTGGTTTGTACTGACTGAAATGGATTAAAGTGCTTGCTTTCTTCCTAGTTCTCCACTCTACCAACTGAGCTGTCGCTATTGATCTCTTCTTTATTCCCTTGTTAGTACACGTGTACACCATCACATCAACAATGTATTTTATATTTATTTTGTAAAATTTACAAAATTTTGGCACAAGGTTGAAGGGGAAGTGGGGAAAGGCTGGTCTTTCACTAGCTATCCTATTCCTAGTTAACCACAATCATGACCCATTCATTCATTACAATTACACATTCACCACAAAAACTCATCCATCACCTCACAATCCTGCACATACCACATATTGACAACGGTCCTACAAAAACACCCTATGGTCTAAAAATTTGTAATGTTCATATATATATATATATATATATATATATATATATATATAATTAAAATTCCCATGAAACTTGAAATGATGGGGAAGGAGAGATGAACCCAGACAAGAAATTAAAAAATGTCAACCAAAGATAAAACAAAATCAAAGCAATGTTAGTTGGAACCGTCCACCCCTCAAAATAATAAGAGTGGCTGCTGTATTCTATCGATAGATAGAATCAAGAAGCACACTCACTAATGGAATGGGGAGGGGAAAAAAATAAATGACGGAATGGGGAAATCAAAGGCTGACTCAGCCGAGGTGATAAAAAGGGGACAAAAACAAACTGGGGAGATTGGGAATCTCGGCATGAATCATAACAGAAGAAAAAGCCAGGAACAATACTTATTCACATTAACTATGAACACAAAATAGTGTCTAAACTTAACTGTTGTGTTAAGGGGACTTAACAAAGAAAATCAAGGCTAGCCCCGTCCTCACAAACCAGGTTCGCCTCAGTCACTCACCTTTCACTGAAATCCGTCAAAATCAAATGCTTTCAATCAGATCTGATTCTCACCTCAAGTTGATGCTTAAAGAAAACAATCAGATCCTGATACGAATAACGTTCATTTCACAAGATTCTCTCCTTTCATGAGATCCACATGACCATTCTAGCCATCTGTTTTACCCCAGAGAACAAGGGCGATACATTGTCACACATGTACACAAGATCAATGGACACAAGCTGATCAGGAGCGATATGAGCCGTTGCCAACATAATTCCAGAAAGGGCACACCTGAGGACAGTGGTAGAAGGCATGCGATGCCGTTTCCTCTAAACCAAGGTTACACCGATGACAATCTGGTAAATCTGCCTTGCCCCATCTGAAGAGTATGTCATGGAGAGGTAGCACGTTCCAAATCAATCGCCAGCTAAGCGAAAACTCAGGGTTGCTGAGATAATCTGCTACTGGTGCCCAACACCAAGAGGAGTGCAACTCTGATGCCAACAAGCCGAGCCAGCCACACAGAGGATCCTTTGCGACCCTCTCCACTAATTCATGATACAATAGTTTCCGACGCTGAGAAAGGTCACTGGACCAAGAAAGACCATCAAGGTCGCCCGACACTCACTGAAGAAACTCGACAACGTTCCACAACTGTGACAGCGCTTACCTCAAGATATGGGGGGAGTGATAGTAAGGCTAGGGAAGGTGTCCCTAAATCTTGGCGCCAAAATTGAGTCCTCTATCGAAACTTGGCATAGGAAAGCCAACCTTGAGACATGGCGATGACTTGCCAGGTGTGGCAATCCCAGCCCCCCATGATATGGACGCTGGTAACAGGCTTCTTTATGGACCCAATGCTTGCAACAAACCCTTGATCGCCTCCATATGTTTCCTGTAAAGAGGAAGTACAGCCAAGTGGTAAAGGATGAGGGGCAAGACATAAGTGGCACACACCTCAGCCCTACCCTTTAAGGACAACCCCTTTCAAAGCCAAGTCCAAACCGACGCTCCAACCTTTGCCTGTACTTCTGACCAATTCTTCTTCAGCCAGAATCTGGGCCTGAACCACACCCCAAGGATGCAGACGGGTCCATCACTCCAGCCAAAGGGCCCTGGAAGCGCAACCCCCTTCCAGGCACCTAACTGTAAGCTGGAAGACTTGTTGTGGTTAATCTTGGCCCTCGTCATCTTCTCGTACCATTCAAGCGCCTTCTGCACCACCCTAATGTCGCTGTGGCACAACACGAAGATGGATACGTCATCGGTGTACACAAAAACAATAACTCGAGCACGACCAGGGAAAACGGCTATTCTGCGTATGGCCAGACTGCACGCACTGTTCCTTAGCCGGCGAAGGAAGGGTTCCAACGCCAAAGCATAAAGTAAGGGCGACAGTGGGCACCCCTGTCAGACCGACTGAGTCAGTGCAAAAGCACTCGTCCGCCTTCCATTCACCTGTACCACAGCACTGGGGGGAGTGATACAGGAGACTAATCCACCTGCAGAAGTCTGGTTCAAATCTGGCGGCCTGCAGGACAACAGCCAGGTACTGATGGTTAACCCTGTCAAATGCCTTGGACTGATTCAAATTGATCAGCGTGGCTTGCTTGTCGTCTTTTACACCCTCTATGATCATGCGGATCAGATGCAGGTTGCTTTTGAATTCTTCATCCCCTCACAGCACAAGTCTGCTCGGGTCCCAACAAGCTCGCGACAACTGACTGCAATCTCTCTGTCAGGATCTTGGCCAAAATCTTTAACTCTGTGTTTAGCAGAGTTATGGGCCTGTAATCATCTAAATCCTTCCCAACACCCTTGCCCTTTTTCAATAGTGTGATCACACCCCGGTTGGAGATGGACGCCTGCTGGAACCAGTTGTTGAACACCACTGTTAAAATCGGGACAAAGATGTGCGACAGCCTCAAGTACATTTTGTAGGGCAGACCATCAAGTCCCAGAGACTTGCCTCTGCCAACCTTCTTCAATGCCAAGTAGACTTTTCCCTCTGTGATCTCACCCCCGCAGCTAGCTGCTTCAGTCAGTGAGATCCAAGGAAAGTCAGCCAAATAGCTGTGAAACTCATCACCACTGAGACCAGGCTCTTATGTAAAGCAGCTCTCAAAATGCTGCTGAAACGCCTCGAACATCAGAGAGAGTCCCTCCGGGGTAATGACCTCGCAAATGTATCGATCAGAACCTCGACGGATCTCTTCCTTGCACAATTCTGTGCCCATGTTCACGGCTTCGTTAGACATCTTGTTTAACCTATGTCTAACTACTTGACCCTGATAGTGCTTGCTAGCCTCATGCTTCAGGGCCTGCCTAGCTACGGCTATCTCTAGGGAATACTCCCAGTCACCACTCGGGACAGACTATCTTCTAGAGTCTTCATCTTTTTAGCCTTATCTAGAGCAAGTCATTGGCTATATTGAGTGGTGAAGGACCTAATCCTATCCTTAAGCCTCTCCCACCACTTACTGCCAATAACCGCCCCAACCAATTCCCGCTGCACTAATCTAGTTGCTGAAAGTCCTGCCTGTCCAGTAAGGACAGATTGAACTTCCAGTGTCCAGCCATTCTAGGCCTAGTACCTAACACCAGGCACAGACGAGTTTATGATCTGAATAGTCTACACGGTGGAATGTGGGACAATCTAGCAAATCTAGATTGACTCTTCTCACTAACATTCTGTCCAGGTAGCTGGCTACCTGGATAGACAACCAACTATGAACCCACATCCACATCTCCTCCCTCGGATGATCGATCTGGTATCTATCAACAAGCCCAAAGTCACTGATCAGATCAACCAAGCTATGATCGCCTGATGCCTTCCCACTAGCTCCCAGCCCCCTATCTATCTTGGGGTCCAGGACAGCATTCCAGTCCCCCATTAAGACTAGGTGCGACGAATCAACCAGGAACGGCCCCAACTGACGGAAAAAGTCAATACGCTCGCGCTGGTTGTTAGGCGCATAAACCGAAACAAACCACTGCTCATGGCAATATCAGCCATGATCAACCTGCCCCCCTCGCACCAACATGAACAAGGTTCACCCTTGCATCCAGGGAACGTTTAACTAACAAGGAAAACCTCTGGCCAGCTGGTATGCTGAATAGACAACAAAATCGCTAGACAGCACATGAGCATCAACCTCACAAATAAAGTGTGTTTCCTGGATCACAGCTACATCTACTCCACAGGACCTGAGATCACAAAGCAGGCGAGCAGCCTTACCCTGATCTCTCAGGTCCCTCACATTCAGATTGGCTAGTTTGATATAATTTTAAGCCAGAGTCCCTTAAGCGCAGACTGGTCGGGAATCTGCGGGTGTCAGGACTCCAACAGATTGTCCCATGCTCCCTGTCCCCATTTCTGTTATGTGGCCATCTAGGACAATGCCTCGGATGTCCGTGGGATATGTTCGCTTTAGAGCCCTGTATAAAGTGTGGGATAGAGTATAACGGGGCCTTCCCGGTGCAAAAGTTTTGCAATTTTTTCAAATCAGTAGATCCCATCTCCACCATTCTAATGTCAGGGAAGGCCTCCTTAGCCTCCCAAAGGTGATTCCATATAGTTAATCCCCTCCCCATGTCCCTAATCACTGTTAGGACACCTGAGGCTTTTGGGAAATTTCTTGGGTCTTCAATTGACACCCCACCAACTGAAGTCATTTTAAAGAGGGGCCTTAGAAAAGCTTTTTGTTGCGAGGAAAGGCCCTGCTACATAGTCTTCCTGTCTTTTTGCCTCTAAGAAATGGCCTCTTCTGTTTTTGGGAAGTGCTGGGAGGTGCAAAGTTGGTGGGGATAGTCAGAAGGAGGAGTGTTGAAAGGAGGCAGGTTCGGAACCGGTTTTATGGGGGGAGGGGTTTGGGCTGGTGGAGTATTGAGAAGTGGGGAAAGTGGAACCCTGATAGGGGAACAAGAAAGGCTCCTTACTTTGTTTTCCAGTTTTTTGACTGGAAAAGCAGGGATGGAGTTGGATTTGGTTTTGTCCAAGGCCTTCTCCGCCCTGCTTCGACCAGCCCATTTTTCTTTCTTAGATACTTTTTCCTCTTCATCCTCTCTCCCTCTTTCTAAAGTGGCAGACCGCGGTGGGATCATCTCCTTCATTTCCACTTTCTGATGCTGCTCCAGTTGAGGGTCCCTATGCTGCATCTCTTGCGGCTTTTCCGTCTGCTCCCCTTGCTGACATTCCTGCTCCAATTGGGGCTTCTTCTGTTCGCCCTTTTGTTGCTGCTGATGCTGGTCACATTTCTGCTCCTGCAGAGGCTCTTTGGCTTTCTTTGTCTCCTTTGGGACTTCCTGTTGATGTGAAGGGGATATAACTTTTGTTCCCTTCTTCGCCACTTCTGTCCATTCTCCAGGACCTTTTTTTTTGTTACTTTGGCACTTGTGTCAGTGCCTTCCTTGTCTGCTGTATTTTCCGGCTGCAGTTCCAATCTCTTCCCAGGACACATTTTGGATAGATGACCAGCAGCACCACAGGCCCAACAGAGAGGGCGTCGACCTTCAACAGTCACATAGATGGGACATCCTTCACAAGTAAGTACATTTGGGATAGCCACAAAATTTTTCCTGGTAATCGTTACCATGACTTCTACATCTTCAGTAGCTATCCCGGCCTTACTTTTGACGGCTGAAACACTGGCCACCTCACCAAATTTAGAAAAGAAAAAGCCCAAGTGGTCAAGTAAAATAAACAGCAGAACTTCATGCAGGATTACTTTAGTTTCCCTTGTTCCAAGGTACTCCATTTAGAGCCTCACTGACTTGGTTGATAATATGCTCCTCACCATCCTCTGATGCCAGCAGGACATCCCACATAGCTCTGCTTCTTTGGGCTAAAACTTTAGCCCCAATGTTCGGGCTTTTGATTGCGTCCATGTTAACTCCAATCAGTTTGTGAGTTTTGACATTCGTAGTTACCAAGGAGATAGTTTTGGTGTCCACCGCTTCCAGTAGGGATGGCACTGGTACCAATTCATTCTCCTTCACAAAACTTTCAAACTTCTTTAAGAGTCCCTTATAATATTCGGGTCCCTTTTGAGTTGGTTTATTACCTGCCCACACCGAAAGGGTTGCTGGAGTGGATGTCTCCTCTTGAAGTTGGGACTGTGCCATAGTGTTGGCACTGCCACAACACTGGTTGGAAACACCAGTCAAACACAAAAAAATCACAGAAAACAACAAACGAACAATGGATACAAAACAGCAATTAAAAAGACATAACCACACTTACTTTGAGATAATGTAACGCACAGAAATTCCAACAGAATGACTGACGTGCAATGAAAAAGGAGTCTCGCGAATGAAAAACTGAACGGTAACCGACCAACGATGTATTTTGTTCTGTCTTGTCTTCCTCACAGACTCTCTATTTATACCCGCGTCAGGAGTAACTAAAATTTGCATACAAGATTTTCTTCTCATTTACCCGAGACTTCCGATCTTATAAATTTACACTGGCTTGAATTTTTAGTCTTTTTATTTTTATTTTTTGTTGTACAACTGCCCATTATATAAAAGTTTCAGAATAATTCATTTTCGCTTTTAACGCCAGTCGTGACCTTTCAACAAAACCTGACAAGCCAAGCTTTGCGGGAGGTAAGTCTTGTTCCTCACACAATGGACGCAACATACGAGATGACAGTCTTTAAAAATAAGAAACAGTTTTACTAGGAATGAGAAGGTAGGATAAAAAAAAGTTAATTCTTGGGTTTAAAAATCTTCCACAAATAAAATACTTTTCTGAAACTTAAGGAATATTAGCTGATTTAAAGTGTAATTAATCCAATTTGAAAAAAAAAATTATTTACTTTAAGTTTCAAATAACAGAAAAATGGATTTTTAAAACAAACAGTAGCAGTCATTACACACTTGTCACACAACAGGTATTGATAAGGTGTTGATGTGTTTATTGGTGTTCTATGGAAACTTTATTTGTTAAAACATAATTTAAGAAAATGACTGGTGAGTGCCTTTTTTATATAATTTTTAAGTACTCAGTAATCTTAAAAATGTTGGAAGATAATCTTCATAATTTAATTTTAGGAATTTTGAATTTAAATTTACTATAGTCGTCACTCATATTTTCTGAATATGCCGTGTATGGTCGACCACACTTTCAAACAAGGGCACATTACATAATATTTTATATACAGGGTGATCCGAAAGTCTTGTCATTCCCATACCTCTCTTCCAAACTGTAGGCGCTCGTGTCAGCTATCTGAAATAGAAAATTATATTACATAGGAATGACAAGACTTTCAGACCACCCTGTACATAAAATTAAAAATCTTCATGCAAAACGACTGTTTGTTATTAAGAGGAAACAACCAAAATATATTTTAATTATTTTTAAAAATTATTTAAGCCTTTCTAAAATTTGGTTAAAAAATTCTGTGATGCAAGTAATTTTTACAATGAAGTATTTTTGCGCTTTTTTTATTCATGCAAAAAGCATTGATTTGGAAAATCTTACAAAAATCAAATAATTGTTGGATTTTAATGAAACTTTCAGAACTTATTTACAAATGAATGAAATTATCTTTTTGAAATTTTTTGTTTTAGAAAATCTTGGTAAAAATTTTTTTTTTTTTTTACATATGTTACATATTTTACATATTTCATGAAATTTTGAGAAATTAATTCGTATGTCCATTTTCTTTTGTATTAGTTAAAAGTAAGATTCTTTGGTGAATATAAATTATTCAATTTTTTTTTTTTCTCTTTTTCAGAAAATCTGCTTTTAATGATAAACTAAAAAATGTAATAAAACTATGACATTGTTTAATTAGAAAACCTTTTAATTGCTTTCATAATTGAGTTATATTTAGGACATAATTGTCTTAAGAAAAAAAATTTCAATGAATAATGAATTTTTACAATAACTTTTTTTTTTTTTTTTTAATTATAATTTTTTATAATTTAAAAATAGTTTAAAAATCTCTCACACCATATTTCTTTTAGGTGATATTGTAATTGAGTAGAAACTATATTTACGATTCAAAAATTGAAAAGGTTAATATAAGTCATTTTGCATCAATATTTTTAAATAATTTAAAGTTTTTTTTAAGCATTCTCATTTTTCATCTATGGTAGTCTATATGTAACATTATTATGAAAAGGCCATGTGTCCTAAGAGTTGTCCTCTTTTTACAGAGAAATTCGTTATTCATTGCTTACTTTTCAACAGGTTTTGAACATCATCCCTTCAGTTTTAAAACTTCAGAATTTAAAGTAAGTTTTACTTTTTTTAATTTCTATTTCATGAAATATTTTTATTTTATGTACTTATTTTACTGTGGGTCATAAATTGAGTTACCTCTATCATGGTATTGCATCTACGTTATTAAATTTCAAAATTAATCTAAGAAAATTTTATGGTATTTTTAAATTTCGTGCTTTTTTCATAAAGCATCTTCAAATATAACTAAAATCAATAAAATTACTGAAAATATTTTAATTTGTAAAAATTACTAGGTAGTTAACTCCCCACCAAGTGTTCACTTAGATTTTATAAATTTATGTCAATTCTAGTCATCCTTACTAGCTGTTAACACCTCAGAGCTTATCAATAATGTCAAGACATGAGAAAAACAGGACCTGTCATTAAGAAATGCTTGTATACTATTATTTTATGATATAAGTAATATTTGTTTCAAATCAGATTGATTTAACTTTAAATTTGCTAATTTTACTCAAATAATGTGTCACAAATATATATTTTATTTTTGGAAGATTTTTAAAATCGATAATTAAATTTTATTTTAAAACTTGTTAAAATGTAAGAGATGGCTGCCAGTAAACAGATTTTTTGAAATAGAGCAAATATTTGACATTCCAATTTATATAATTCTATTTGAAATACATCAGAGTATTTTACCTACTGGAAATAGTCAATTTAACCCTTTAGCTTTCAATTAAAGCTAAAAAAAATCTTCAAGAATGTGTTTTCATTTTTGAAAATTCATTTTAAACCTTAGGTATTGTAAATTTATACTGAATTAGTGAAGGTACCTAATCTAAACTAATGCAAACAAACTGGTGAGATTGGTTTGTTTACATTACATGCTGACTGTTCACATCTAAATACGGTGTTGAATTAAGATTTTAATTAACAATTAAAGCTACGATTATATCAGATGGAACCCATTAATATTTAAAATCAAAATCAAATCCATATCTGTTGGTTATTTATCAATTTATGGGCATCTTTATTTCTGTACAAGTGTTCTGCCATTAATTTACTTACAAAAATTAGTAAGTTGAGTAGTAAGGATGAAAAAGTTAAATTTTCATTTTACATCCAAACTAGTGAACAGATCAAGCTGATTTTTTACATTTAATCAACCAGATCCTTGCGAATTGAGCTGGGGGCATGGCATGTGCAGTCTATATAATACACTTTTTATATATATATATCTATATATATATATATATATATATATATATATATATAATAATTTGGTCTGCTTGGCAGTAAATGAAGAAATTTTCTAAGTAGATTTCCCACTGAAACAAAGACATATCTAAGCACTGACTCTGTAACTTCTGATAATGAAGAAGCCCAAGATTATTCTATGGAATTTATAAACTCTCTTACACCTTCTGGAATGCCTCCCCATTGCCTCAACTTAAGAGTTGGAGTAATTATGCTTCTTAGAAACCTTTCTATAACACAAGGTCGATGCTTGGAGGTATTTCAGCTTCATGAGCATAGCATCAAAGCATTTATAAGTGGCTCCCACTCTCAGACAAGATTCCAAGAATCAAACTTAAACCAAGTGAGGCAAACATTCCCTTCATTCTGCATTGGATCTAGTTCCCTGGTTCAACTGTGTCCTATTCTATAACAATAAAGCACACGGGGCACAAACAGTTGATAGTGTCACACTTGCCACAGTCATGCTTCACTTTATGTAACATTTTCAAGGAGGACAGGTTGATGAACAGTCCTCAAATGAATCCACTCATGATCACAGAAGGCAAATCACCTTCACTAGAAAAATTGTCTACAGGGAAGTGCTGTAACAGATATTTACTTTCACACAATAACTTAAAATAAACTTTTATATTACTAAATATGAAGTAAAGGTTAATGTAATTTTTATTAACCAAAATAGTGCAAATTAAACAATTTTGTTTAACTGATGGATATTCATTGGATGATATTTAAATTATCAATTAATTTTTTTCACGAGTTCAGCTAGTGTATACAAAAAATGTAAAAAAAACAAATTATTAAATCTTTGTTTAAAAATCCAATTTTTGTCCTAAAGACATTTTGAAGTCTAGTATTAGATTTTCAAAATAAAAAAAAAAGTAACTTTTACTTTAAAACAGAATGAAAATAACATTTTATTTATGCCTGTGAGGTTAAGGGATACAATAAAAACTTTATAATTCCACCACTGTCCTAAAAAGTGCACCAAAAAGTAAAAATAAAAGTAAAGCCTAAAGATATACGGAAGACCAGCAGTGCAATAATGAAGAATTTGTTATTTATGTTTGAAAATAAATTTTCTTTAACCTCATATAACCAATATCAGCTGGCAGTTCTTCCTGCCTTTCACTACTGCTACACTTTGCCCTGATTTTATGATCACATATGTGGCAGCCCAGGGCCAGTTACTTGCGCCTCATTTTTGTAATCTCCATTTGTAGGAGAGACTTTGTAAATCACAGATACAATAATAGTAACACTCTGTCAGATGCCGCTAATTCCTATATATGTATTTTTCCTTTACCCGTAACATGATCTAATTATTTCAAGATGAGGTCGACTGTGCTTGCTCTCTGGCAATTCAAGCCCAAATGTCGGTAGTGACACTTTATTCCTATATGACACCTCCCCTTTGAGATGACTTCCTCTGGAGTCTATATTTCTTCAGCTTCGGTTTAATATTTAGAAATTCTGTTTCTATTGTTTTTCTCTTACCATAAAACCTTGGTTCAGCAATTTCTGATGGCGTGAGTATGTCAAATGTGTCATACAAAATTTCCATAGGTACCTCTTTTTGGAGACTTTTTAAATCATTGAATCTGCGTTTTAACTGATTACGGTGTCACTTATGTTCCTACCTTTGTCCCTGTACCATGTTTGTCATTTTGCCAGTCCATTTTTTTTATAACACCATCTTCCAGAATTCTTTTCCATGTTGATATATTTTAAAAAATACCTTATTCCCAGCTTTGAAGTATCTACTTGTATCATTATTAAAAACAGACTTAATCTTCCTGGCGAACATCAACTCTGCAAGCGACATTCCAAACACAGTGTTCAGGTTTGGTGTTATTCTGAAAACACTCAAAAATTGTTATAGCATTACTTCATCTGACTCCTGTCCCTCCGACTTTAGTGCCCTTTTTAAACATATCAACTGTTCTGCTTGTACATTTGACCTTGGGTGATAAAGGAGGAGTTGTAATATGTTCTATTGTTAATGATTTACAAAAAAACTTAAATTCATTAGATGTGAATTCTGCCCCATTGTCTGAAACAATAGTCAGGAAGATTGAACCTTGCAAAAATCTTCTGTAGGAAATTTATCATTACTGCAGTAGTTACTTTTCTACATTTTAATATTTCTGGCCATTTAGTGTAACTATTGACTGCCACTAGATAGTATACTCTGTTTAACGGTCATGCAAAGTCTATATGTATTTTGGAGCATGACATGTCAGTTTTCAGCCAAGGTTGAATTTTGATAGGTGATGACTTTGCTGCTAGAGCACACCCTCTGCATGATTTGACTATATTTTCAATATATTGATCTGTTTCTGGCCAATAAGTATAACATGTCATTAAGGATTTCATTCTAGAAATTCTTGGATGCCCTATGTGGAATTCTTTTAGCATATGTTTTTGCAATGATGCCAGTATCACAATTCTTTCTGCATACATAAATACATTATTACATAATGAAAATGTATTATTTCCAGTAATAATATTTTTTCCTTTAAATCTTAATCGTTTCTTCATTTTCATTATAAAGTCATCTTTTTCCGACTTAATTGTTTCCTCCAATGCTCTTACAGTATTGTATAATACATTATTAATTTCATTTTTGGCTCTTATCACCACAATTACCGTGTCTTCAAGTGGTTCACAGAATTTTAGTATTAGTCTAGATAATCCATCTGCATGACTTTATTTTTTGGATGGTAGAAACCCCATTTTATAATTATAGTTCAATAAGATAGTTCCCCTGCGCTGCAGTCTTTGCTGTATGTGTGGGAATACCCCTTTTTTTGATCTATATATGGACAATAATGGATGATTGTCTGTCTGTAGTATGAATTCTCTACCATGTATGAAATTATGAAAGTTTTTTCAGCTGCAATTAATGATCTTTAAGCATGAGCTATTGGTTTAGTTTTTCTGTCCTCACATTTGTGTAGTATCACCACTCCAATACCTGAATCACTTGCATCTGTTGCAACCACAGTCTTTAATTTAGGGTCAAAATGAGATAGTGACAAATCTGATGTTAAGACTTTCTTGATATTTTCAAAAGCACTTTGACATTTATCTGACCAATCCCATTTTACATCTTTCTTTAGCAAGTTATTCAAGGGTGCTCTTAATTCATGCATGTTTGATGTGTATGTAATATATATATGATAGTAATAAGCAAACGCTAAAAATACTTGTAACTTTGCTACATTTGTTGGAGCGGGCATGTCTTTTATTGTGCTCACCCTTGAAGGATCCAGTTGCCTACAGTTTTCATTGATATTTTGTCCTAGATGTTTAAGTCTGGACATAATTTGCATTTTCCTTCACTGATCTTAAAACCATATGCTTTAATTCTCTCAAATATTTTTTTTTTTTTTTTTACATCATCTGTATGTTGCTTTTGGACCTTACTTTTAATAAGTACATCATCTAAATATGCTTGTGCACAATCAAGACTGGGAAGCATGGTATCCATAATCTGTTGGAATATGCTTGGTGCTGCCCTTATACCAAAAGGAAGTTGGTTAAATTTGTATAATCCTCTATGAGTGTTAACTGTTAATAGTTTCGAGCACTCTTCATCTACTGGTACTTGTAGGTAAGTGTCTGACAGGTCCAATTTAGAAAAAAATTACCACCATTTAATTTGGCAAAAATTTCTTCTGGACTTTGTAACTAGTAGTTATATTGTTTTAAACTTTCATTTAAAACCATTGAAAAATCAGCACATACATGGGTTTTATTTATTTATTTTTTTTTATTTTTTTTCACATAAACTGTTGGTGATGCCCATATGGAATAGTCTATTTCTGAGATCACACCTAATTTTTCTAGTCTGTCTAATTCCTTATTAATTGGTTCTAAAGCTGCAAAAGGTACACTTCTTTTTTGATTAAATGTCTGTGTTACATTCACTTTTAATTCAAATTTAGCTTTAGTTTTTGTGCATGTCTCTAGACCTCCTGAGAAAACTTTTGGAAAAATTTTTCAATTCATTCTTTAATTTTTCAGTTGCTATATTAGCACCAGAGGTAACAATAATAGGGCGGGGGGTTGTCTTACTCAGAAGAGGTATCTGTGAAGATTGGCCTCTGACTCAGGGATGAGTCAGAGGCCAATACCTCTTCTGAGTAAGACAACCCCCCTTAGAGGAGAGCATGACTAAAGACTGTGTGTACGCCATCCCATGCAGCTGCAGAAAGAAATATAAAGGAGACAGGCCACCCCCTTAAGGTAAGGCTTCAAGAACACCAAAAAGCTGTAACATGTGGGGAAGTGGAAAAATCAAGTGTGGCTGACCACATATGGAGAGAAAAAGCAGATCACTGCTCTCTGTGGGATCAGGTTGAAATCATAGACAAAAAACATCATTGGAAAATTTGTAAACTTAAGGTATCAGTACATATAGCTAGGCCACAAAAATCTGACCAAGCATAGAAATGAATACAATATGGGAACCAGTAATTTCCAGAGAAAAGCAATAATAACAATAAAAATTGGAATATGAGCTCTGGTAAAAAAAGCTTGTTGAAGATATTCAGTTTATATGTCCCAGAAATTCATACACAGATTTCTTTAAGGACACATGGTACAGTGGATAAAGGTGTTGGTTAGAGCCAGTGACAGGACCCAAAGAGTTGTCAGTTCAGTGGAGGGGAATTAACAGAAGATAACTAATATCCATTAGACATGGCACGTGGAATTAGAATAGCGAGCAAAGTCAACAAGTCCATCAGATTATCTATTAGAATAATGTCAGTTTGACATTCCAACCACCTGAAGAAGGCCGGAGCATACATCGGCTGAAATGTTGTGATAAATATGTTCAACATGAGATCCAAGATGAGGACAATAGTCTGAATAATGTAAATAGTGTACATAATACCTCATCTCAGAAATATAGAAGTTATACCCTGTACAAATATTAGGCATTTAACCATTACCACACTGCAGATGACAATAGTCGCAATAGAATTCTCTCTCTTACTACTATCGGTGGCTTCTTCTGTCAGTTGAGACAGTTGCTATAAATAAACACTTGTCAACTGTTATTTCTGGTATTTTAAGCTGGAAATCACCTACTACTGCTTTGGAACAAGGCTAAACTTCTGTTTTCCAATGCCATTTTGAATTTTTCTTGACTACATGAGGTGTAACATCGATTAAACTCACATTAATTTTTTTGTGATTTGATTTTTTTCTAAGCAAAAATGACTGTGTCAATATCCAACAAAGCCTTTATTCCAGAGTTTTTCTTTGATTAACACTTCGATGATGATTTCGAATGCTTTACTCAAGTGGATATCGACAGTGAAGTGGTCAGAGATGATAACCACACTAGTGACGTGATAGTGGCTACTATCATCTGTGCCTGAGTAATTTTATGGAAGCTACTGACAGCCATCGATATATATGATAGCCTTTCTAAAGGTGGAATATTTTGTCTCTTTATAAACGATGAAATAATAACAAGACAAATAATTATGAGTCGGGTGAAAGAAAGAGCTTGTCTTCTTGTATGTATGATGAAATGCATCACTTGACGAAATGAAAGTCTTTTTAGTGATTTTGATTTTTATTGCACCCCAGAACTCCGCAAGGAGTAATAAAAGTTAGAGTACGTTGAATTATTTATGTATTTTTTAATGTATTTGTTTTTATTTCACATTTTTCATTTCGCGTTTCATTTTTTTTTGTTTTCAACATCAAAACATGCATGCAAAATGTAATGCATTACATAATATTACTCATTCATTCTTTTATTCGTGTACAAAAATTAAAATCTATTTGCACGCTACAAGGAAAGTTCTTGCACCTTCAAAAAAAATGCATTGGCAGGGGGAACAATTCTAGAAAGAAATTAGCATGATAAAGATTAAATAAATCTAGAGTTAATTCATTTAACTTGAACTTATCACATTCTTGATTCACTACTCCTGCATAAGTGATTCATTGCACTTTTCTAAATTAAGACATTGCTATTGGGTATTAAATAATGAGCTCCTATCACCAAAATTTATCTCACCTGCTTTTTTTTTTTTTTTTTTTTTGGCAAAATATAATTTACATAATAATTATAATTTTTCATGTTCAGCAGGTGACAATTTCCTTAATAATAACCAAACTTTCTTTTCATCATTCCCTTTTAAAGATCCCTTCGTATCTTCTATAATAAGCTGGAAAAGTTATCCCTTCACCTGGATTGTACACAAATTCACAGATTGAATTAGCAACAGCATCTGGAGTGAATGAATCTGAAATCTTTTCTTCTGTAGCTTTACTAAAAAAACTCAAAAAACTTCTGTTATTATAATTGCTGTTCTTGTTGTTTTCTTTCCAGCAACTGTTCTTGTTACTTTTGTCGTGTCAACATTTGAATCATGATAGCTTTTAGTTATTACATTTTGCTGTACTCCGCCAAATATTTTGTATATTTAATTTTTGAATTTTTTCCTTGTGCAAGTTCAACGAATACTCTTCACCACTTTTGTAATGCCCATTTGTAGGAGAGACTTTGTAAATCACAGATACAACAATAGTAATGCCTTCAAACAATACTTGGTCAGATGCCACTAATTCCTATATATATATATATATATATATATATATATATATATATATATATATATATATATATATATATAGACTTTCCAGTCGGTTTCAACATATGAGGATCTGACAGCTTGATTCAGTTATGGTATATATATATTCTATAAGCTGGATACACACACACACACACACACACACACACACTTATATGTGTGTCCAGCTAATATTAGAAGATACAAAGGGATCTTCAAAAGGGATTGTTCGCATTGGAATGTTGCGATGGATTGGTCATGTCTTGAGAATGTCTGATGATGGGATACCCAAGATCCTAAGGTACATCCGGTTAGATCAGGGTTACAGGAATGTAGGACACCCATGGATAAGATACAAAGACAAGCTGAAGAGCAACTTGTCATCTGTCACTATACCACATAACACCCTTAAGCACATAGCCTTGGAGCGGGTAGAATGGAGATCAACATGTTATAGTGGACTCAGCAGTTTTCAATTTGCTTGTCTGAATCATCTTCAAGAATTGAGAGCAAGATCTAAAAGGTCACCTAATCTAACTGATCTCATCCCACAATCCTCACTGTCACTCCATATGTGGTCTCCTTTGTAAATCACTAGTGGGTTTTAAGTGCCACTTAAGATTATTGCACAAAATTTCATAACTGAATCAAGTTGTCAGATCCTCATACGTCGAAACCGACGAGTCCATTATAGTCCATTATATATATATATATATATATATATATATATATATATATCTCCTTTACCCATCACATGATCTAATTATTTCAAGATGAAGTCAACTGTGCTTGTTCTCTGGCGATTCGTGTTGAAACCAAAGTGTTGGCAGCGATACTTTATTCCTATATGCCACTCATGCTTCTTTGTGGTAATACTATTGCAATTTCCTCCCAAGACAACTCATCTGCAGAAGTGTCATCTGATGCACCTGTATCAGGCCCAGCCAGGGCTGCTTGCCTGTCGGGAATTGCTGATGGTGGTCATTTTTGCATTCTGGGTGGAAAATTCGCTGTCACTCCCACTCTCTGAAACACTTGAATTCATTCAAGCAGATGTTTCCAGGTTTGTGCTGGCTGTTCTCTCCTGCACACCGAGCGTTGTTTTTTTTATCAATGAGGATGGTCCAGCCCCATCAAGGGTAGTTGGAAGTTCATCCTGCCTTTCACTTCCACTACATTTAAATCTATTACCTCCCACTTGTTCAATTGTATGAAATTTCAAGAAATTAAATTTTCACACTATTGTATTTATATTAGTTAAAAGTAGAATTCCTTGGAGAATTTAAATCATAAATACTTTTTTGTAAAACAGTAGCACCAGTTACCAAAAATCTGCTCTGCATTGTAAAATAAAAAATGTAATAAGACTAAAACATTATTTAATTAGAAAAGCTTTTAATTACTTTTATGAATAAGATATATTATGGACTAGCCAAATTACCCACACCTTGCTGAATGTCACTTTTTTTTGTAAGAAAATGTTGATTGATTTTAAATCATTATTGTAATTTGTGGAGAAAAATGATGCATTTCACTATTACTAAATCTTGCCAATGTGACCTCCATCTTCTGGCTTTCTTCTGTATTATTGATAGGAGTCGTTCCCTTGTTCAAACTTAAATTTAATTTAAATCAAACAGAAAAAAATTTTCGGTGGGGGATTTGTGCACCCCCCTCCCGGGATCCTCTTTGATCAAGATGAAATATACTTATTCAAGTACCCTAGGTAATGTATTTTCAGAATATATATGGTTATAGGGGAGGGGGGTATATCTTCAAAACTCTAGTTGTTCAATAGCAAACAGAGGCTACAACTTATATATATATATATATATATATATATATATATATATATATATATATATATATATAATGATACTGAAGCCATGAGGTGGTTAAATGTTGATTCTGAGCAGAAAAGTGTTAATCCCAAAATGGAATATAGGTTGGAAGATAGTGAAAATGAGACTGTCTGGATTTCTTCTCTCTTAAAGTTTATTTTTCTTATCTATCAAGAATCTGGCATGTGGACAAAACAGATTTGGAGAATAATTTTATCTCTTTCAGGATTTAGGCAAACAAATATATTTTTGCTGACAAAAATGAATTAAGAAATGAAAACAAGGAAGAAACCTGCTGTTAGTGTTGAAGTTATGGAAATTGTTGTGACAAGCAGGTGATCTAATTTATGTTTTTACTAAGACAGATGGAAAACAATTTCTTCTCTTCTTTGAGAATTTAGGCAAACAAATATATTTTTGTTGTCAGATGTATAATTAAGGCAGAAGTTATGAAAACAAGTTCTGTCATCAGTGGTCTGGTTTATATTTTTGCTGGACAAAGATAATTCCAGGAAAATAGAAAAAGAATCAGACAATTAAAATTAATGACTAGAATAAAACTCTGCCCTTTTGCCTATGTGCTTTAAAAATTAGATTTATCAGAAAGGCAGTTATGCATATCCTAAGGAGATGGGCAAGGAGGAAGGGAAAGAATTTGGCACCATAGTGTAGTGGTGTGTGATGTGAAGTGAAACAGGTTGAAGTTAGGGGGAGGAGCAGCAATCCCTGTAACTATTCCCTAGAAGGTGGATGTGTCTCCAAATTTGAAAAGTTGATTAAGAAAGCAAAAATAGGGAACAAAGAAACCTTATTAGATTAATTTTCATATTAATAAGTGAAAATTAAAGAATCAATGATTCCCAAGAATGCTTCAGCCCCATGCTGGTTTGGGGCCGAAGTGAATATGAGCAGATAGCTTTGGAAGCTCAAGGATTTGGGCTGAGAACCTACATCAACAGCCACTGGAATTCATGTCAAGTACCACCTGATTCTGAAGAACTTTGAACCTAAATTATTAGGTGAAGCACTATAGAGATGCATGCAGAAAGAGTTAATTTTATGTTGTACCAAGAGCAATGTAAATCAATTGAAGATTAACTCCATGAATCTTTTGTTTTATTTTTTTATTGTGAAGATATTTTTCTTCCCTAATGTACCTCCTGCCACAGCTTAAACCAGCGCTGTGATTACTATGACATTGGATTTTTCACTGCTCTGAGTTATAATAGTAATAATTTATAAAGTTTTAAATTTTTGCATTACTTTGACCCCATTAGATGATAGCGTTATAAAGTAAAAGCTATATTTACTAATCCTAAATGGAAAAGCTTAGTACAAATCATCAAACAATAATATTTTTAAAAGAATTTTAAATTTTTTTGTATGTGTATAAAAGTGGGAATTTTTATAGATACGGATGTTTATACTTGATATTATCAGAAAATAAGAGTGATAATTATAGTATATTTAAAGCCAAAGTATCTAAAATTCAATAAAACATTAGATTATGGAAAATATTTTCTTAAATTTTTAATATTACTTAGTAGTTAAAAATTATATAAAGGTGCTCATGCTACATTCTTTAGTTATTTTTTTTTTACAGGCCTATCCATTAGAAAAACATTAGATAAGTATCCATCTATCATCAAGCTGTCAACATCTTAAGCAGTTAACCGTGTTAAAAAAATGCATTCCTCAAAGTTTCAGAAAGTGGTATTTTTCGAAGCACCATTAAAACAAAAATATAGCATAAATGTAACTTGAATCAGGTGAATGTGAAAAGAAAAACATTTATTCTAAGAGTAAATTTTAGGAAAATTAGAGTATAAAGTATTCTTTTATGCAAATGAAATAGTTTTGTTGTAATTCTAAAAATTTTCTTTGTGGCAAGGGGAACAAATTCAGGAAAAAAGTAAAACATTTGTTTTAAAAATTTAAAAGAACTTTCTGAAGTAAGTATTGGTTCTTATAAGAATCTGTAAATAAATGCTGGAAAACAGACACTTGAAAAAACAAAACAAAAAACCATACCAATGGATCAGAAAGCACAAAAACTGACTGAACAAGAGATATTAAATTAATACTCTTCTAATATTGAATAGTAGCCAGTCAAAGCAAGATATCAGAATCCTTTCCTTTTTGTATATCCATACCAAAAGTAATCTAGCAGTTGCTAAAAGGAAAAAATAAGTTAAAATTCTTTTAAAAAAGGTTTACACTTGAAAATTGCATTACTTTACATTTTTTATCCTTCAAACATGTTTTTATTTAATAAAATCTTGTGATAAACTGCAATGGTATGAATTTCAAAATCGCACTGAAAAATTACAAGTATTTTTTTTTTTTTTTTTTTTTTTAATATTAAGTGTAGATTTTGTTTTCTGTCCATTGTGAATGAAAACAAAGTGTTTTAAATTATGCAATCACCAATTCTCAAGAAAAAAATTTTTAGCTTTGCATTATCTTTGGTTAGGTATGGAGCAAATTTTCTATGTATTCATATTTGATAGTGCATAAACATTTTACTGAAAAAATACCTTCACATTTTTCTTTATACAAGTGAATAAAAATTAGACTGCTCCAATTTAAAAGTAAACAAGACATCAAAAAGGGAGAGTGAAACAAACATACCCCAAATACTTCCCAAAAGTTTTAAATAAATCAGCAAAAAATTAATTCATTAATAAGTACTGAAAATTTTGTTTGAATTAGATAATTCATTTTGATAGTACTTATAATTAATATACCTCTCTCTCTCTCTCTCTCTCTCTCCTTTTTTTTTTTTTTTTTTTTTTTTTTAAGCATTTGGATGTAATATTAATTGAATATCCACTTGGAAGGTTATAAAAAGCAAATTTAGTATTAAAATTCTGAAATTCAAGTGTATAAAACTTTGTAGTGGGTTAACCAATCTGTATCAGTGAGAAAATGCAAATTAAACTGACCCTCTACTATTTTTACTAAATCAAATGCAATAAAGACAACAACAAGAGAAATAATCAAATAGGCAGATATTTGTTTTAACAAAATATTTTTATATAAGTTGTTTAAAACACTTTAGAGTTCTTGGTTGTATGATCAAGGGTAATATAAAAGGTGTTATGCTGTAGCTCTGGTAAGGAATCAAACAATTTATATTGATGGTGAAATTGGATGAAATAGATTGCTTGACTTACTGTAATTATGTCAGTTTCGCTTCGACTGATATAATTATGATTTCCTTTATGTTATTAAGATATTGAGTGAATTGGTTTCTGAATCTCATTTTGGTTGAATTGATCACTAGATGAGTTGAGGTTGAAAAGAAATTGAATTCCACAAGCTGGGTTGATGTTAATAAAAATTAACTTTTAGTGAGGAAGTTGGGTTTTATAGATTTGTGTGATGAGTTCATTATTTTAAGGACTCACTAATTCGTGTTGAAGTTTCATATTTAGGAATTTTCTTGATCATATAGGGGCTCGAGAACTTTTTTTTTTTTTTGCACGTTGAACTCTGGATGGGTCAACTCAAGATCAACCATACGGACGTAGGCAGAACCATGACATTATTTATGGACCAATTGGAAAGTATTGTTTCATACTGAACTCTGAAGCCAATTTTAATGGGTTTAGCACAAACTGAAAATACTTGATCCTGTTTTAACAGAATGTAAAAATCTAATTCTACAATAGCTTTGATATAAAAATTCTGCCACTAAATTACATTTTCAATTTGAAATTAATTTTTGCAATGTGCATTCTTTAATATGTGGTAAATATAAAATTTAATCTAACTCATCATAATTATCTGTCTATATTTCTGAGATGTAATATTGTAATTATTTACATTGTTTTGACTGTTGTCCTCATCTTTGTTGCCATATTCACAAACGCTTTGACTGTTGTATATTTCTACCTTCTTCAGGTGATTGGAATTTCGAACTGAACCCTTTATTTCATCCACGAGGGTAGATTGTTCTAGTTCTATGTGCCATGCCTCTTCCAGATATGTCATTATGAGTTATGTCCCTTTCAACTCAACTCTCCAAGTTTTTATTCACCTCTGCTAGTTATTGAACTCACAACTCTTTGGATCAAGTCACAGGATTCAACTAACACTTTTATTCACTAAGCCATGTGTCCATCAGTGTATGAATTTTGTTACTTATAAACCTAATGTCTCAGTACATATTTTTTACCAGAGCTCATATTACAATTTGTTATTGTTTTTTTTCTCTAGCACTGCGTATTTCTGGTTCCCATATTGTATTCATGTCTATGCTTGGCTGGCTTAGATTTTCGTGGCCTAGTATATGTGCTGATTCCTTAAGTTTTTGTATTTCCCAGTGATGTTCTCTGTCTATTATTTCAACCTCATCCCATAGTGGATGGTGACCTCCCTTTTCCTTCCATATATAGTCAGCCACACTTGATTTTTCTATTTCCCCTCATGTTACAACTTTATGGTGTTCCTGCAGGCTTATCTTAAGGGAGTGTCCTTTTTTGATGATTTTCAAAATTTGGCACTTCATAACATTTTAAGATACCATGTTGATATTTAAAAGTCTTGTAGTTTGATATCTGGGGAAAACTCTCCTGTTTTTAATATATTTCTATTTTCTATAGTATTATATCCTGTTAAAGATGGGGAAAATTGCTATTTTGCAGGTTTTGGCTGTGTGTTCTGTCATCTATAGAAGCTAAATAGTATAAAAAGTAAAGTTGATTATAATCATCTGATGATATAACTTGTGAAAAATGTTTGCATTGGTACAACATATTAAAAATTTTTTCAAAATCTGAGATGGTGCCCATGGGACCATTGGTTGAGTTGGTATGGAATTACTCAGCTGTGTAAAATATTTGTTTCTAAAAATTTCATGTGTAATGTTTTTATGTTTTGTGATTTCGATCAAATTATTAATGTTATCAAAAGTTTTAATTGTATATATTTATGAGGCCTGCTGATAAATAAAACCAATTGGATACAATTTTCTGTGAATTTCTGAGATGTTTTATTTGATTTATATTAAAAAAAAAAAAAAAAACTGACAGAGTGCTAAAATTTTTTTTATTACTTTTTTTTTTTTCCAAGATGACTGGGTTGGATTTGCAGAGAGACCGGATTATTGAAATGGCTTGCATAATCACTGACAAGAACTTGAATGTCATTGCAAAGGTTTATTTTTTTGTTTTAAGCAACTCGTGAATTATGAAAAAAGATTTATAAATTTACTTGATACAGTGTATATAATTCTGTTTCATACATGTTTTCACTTTTACATTTTCCTATCAAAATATGTTATATGTGAAACATTTTATATTTCTCTAGTTGACTAAATTTCCATCTTTTTTATGCAATTTATTGTGTTATTTAAGTATCTTAAAATATGCAAAAACAATTAATATTTAGAATGGTAAAGGTTTTTTGTTAATGAAATGTTCACAAATGACACTGATCAGTATGAAAATACTGTTTCTTTATCTCTTTACAAAAACTGATAATTTCTTATGTTGTCTTTTAGGCTCCAAGTTTGATAATCAAACAACCAAACAACCTCCTGGACTCCATGAATGATTGGTGCAAAGAACATCATGGCAAAGTAAGTATATCATCTTGAATTCTGTGTTTTGCTTTTTAATTATGATTATTACTGGGACTATTATTAATGATACAATTTATTGCTGTCATTACCAATGACTTAAGTCAATGAAAAGTTGAAGTGATGTACACATTCTTTATCTTAACCATATGATTAGAAAATTACATTGACAATATCTTTCATAATGTGATGCAATATCCATAAGCATTATGTTTTTGGATTTCATGGCAAAATGTCACCAAGGTTTTAATGAGATGTTTGCCTTTCTTGATCATACCCATTGCTCTAACAATGATAGTTATAGGTTTTGATTTTAAGCATCTCTTTTGAATTTGATTTTCATTTGTCTTAATTTTGAAACTGCCCTGTCGATGGGGCTTCAGAATACATTGACTGCACCTCTGCAGGGAGTAAAAGACCCCCCCCCCCAAGGGGGCCACCTGTTTGCCATAGGTGGTGACCTGTGATGCTTTTGAGGACATGATCCTGGTGGTTGAATGTTTTGGGAGTTGGGTTATACAACACAACACTTTGGCCTTAACTTGAGCTAGATGGGTGGTTGGAGAGACCCAAACCAATCAATTAGTCATGCCATGCCCTAAGTCAAACTAACAAAACAAACAATATGTGCTCACATTTACCATATCAAACCTTATACTGACTTAGCGGTGGCTGTAGGGTCACTCACACTGGGAACAAAGGAATCTGACGTGGCTGTTTAAACTTCTGAGGAAAGCCCATACTTGGGTGGGTGATCCCAGACATAACAGGTGCTTGGAACCCTTCCTACATTTGAGTATACCAGTCATATAATCCTGGAGGAAATAGGTGAATGTGATTTTTTTCTCTCTCCCCTTATCATCTTTCCCACATGGTGCTCCAAGGTGGGTGGGGAGCATGGCTGATGAATAATAATAAACAAAATGTGTGCACAAAAAAAAAATCAAGACTACACATTGATACACACACACACAGAAAGTGACATAGAAAATAAAAGAAAAAGTTTGAAAACATTAAAACCAATTGTAAACTCGGAAACAACCCCAATCACAGAACCAAAACTAGCCACAAATAATATAAATCCAACACAAAATTCACTAACAACAACTTCTCAAATACAAAATATTCAAAACTTCTTGAATGGAAAATTGCCTAAACAAAAAATTGACAGAACAAAAATCAGTCAAACCTCAATAGAAAACAAAATCAAAATCCCCAAAACAGAAGAAACAAAATTAAAAGCAAATAAGCAAAACACCAATCCACATAAAGTAGGTACTTTGATGGGATTGCTAAAAAAAGAACATAGCATGATGAAAAAGATGCCAAACTTGATGAAAACAAAATTTTATCATCAAAATGTTTGTTACTATTAAGAGGAAAGAACAAAGTAATTTTTAATTATTTAAAAAAATTTTCTATCTTTTTTAGAACATTTTAACTTTTGATTTAAAAAAAACAAAACAAACCTTGTGTCTTTTCATCAGTGGAAGTCCTAATAAATAACAGCAAATTTTAGTGCATTCTTTCTAATGACAGACATTAATTTTGAAAATCTTGCAAAAATAAAAATAATTGTCAGATTTTAATGAAACTTTCAGAAACTATTCACAAATGATGGAAATTATTGTCAATTTTTATTTTATTTTTTTTTTTAAGTAGTGGTAAAAAAAAAAAAAAAAAAATTTATATTACAACCCCCCCCCCCAAAAAAAAACTAATTTTATGAAAACCGTTGAAATTCAAAAGTATACAATTTAGTTTTTGTATCAGTTAAAATGCACAAGGCTTTGAGGAAAGTAAATAGTATTTTTTTTTTTTTTTTTTTTTTTTTTGGACTCCCTCTACCTTAACATCAGCTCTGAGTTATAAGATATTAATAATAAGATATTATTTAATTTCAAAAACTTTTAGTTGCTTTTACTTGTTTTTATGAATATAGATAATATTGTCTGAAAGCAAAAAACTTTTTCAATGAAAAATAAATTTTTACAACAATTGTTATTTCTTTATTATCTTTACATTAAATATTCTAAAATTAATGAAAATGATGTACAGTTTAGTCAATGGTGTTAAGTAGATCTATCTTTACAGAATATAAATTGTAAAGTGTATTACAATCATCAAAACCCTGACTAGATAAAAAAAAATTAATATAACATGGTTTTTTGGTGTCCATAAAATGGCTGTAATTCAAATGTACAGAAGAACGAAAGCAGCATGAATACAATAAAATCTCACATGGGTTGTGTTGGCATCTAAATGGTGTTCCTCATAAAATGTAATAAATGTACATAAAATTATGATATTTTATGTACACTTATGATAAAATTTCATAAGAAATGTACCTAATTATGTAAATTTTATCTCGCTCTGAACAGTCTTATTTTATCTCGCTCTGAACAGTCTTATTTTATCTCGCTCTGAACAGTCTTATTTTATCTCGCTCTGAACAGTCTTATTTTATCTCGCTCTGAACAGTCTTATTTTATCTCGCTCTGAACAGTCTTATTTTATCTCGCTCTGAACAGTCTTATTTTATCTCGCTCTGAACAGTCTTATTTTATCTCGCTCTGAACAGTCTTATTTTATCTCGCTCTGAACAGTCTTATTTTATCTCGCTCTGAACAGTCTTATTTTATCTCGCTCTGAACAGTCTTATTTTATCTCGCTCTGAACAGTCTTATTTTATCTCGCTCTGAACAGTCTTATTTTATCTCGCTCTGAACAGTCTTATTTTATCTCGCTCTGAACAGTCTTATTTTATCTCGCTCTGAACAGTCTTATTTTATCTCGCTCTGAACAGTCTTATTTTATCTCGCTCTGAACAGTCTTATTTTATCTCGCTCTGAACAGTCTTATTTTATCTCGCTCTGAACAGTCTTATTTTATCTCGCTCTGAACAGTCTTATTTTATCTCGCTCTGAACAGTCTTATTTTATCTCGCTCTGAACAGTCTTATTTTATCTCGCTCTGAACAGTCTTATTTTATCTCGCTCTGAACAGTCTTATTTTATCTCGCTCTGAACAGTCTTATTTTAAAAAATTTTTTATAGCATTATATTTTTTCATAAACGTAAAGGTGCACCGAAAAACAAAAAAAAATTTGGATGCTGAAACTTTTCCTTAAAAATAACAAAGTAAATAAGTTGGTTCACTTAAATCTAAATTGTTACTTCTATCCTTCCATATAATAACTTTTCCTCACATAAAC
Source organism: Acanthosepion lycidas (assembly GCA_963932145.1). Classification (NCBI taxonomy): domain Eukaryota; kingdom Metazoa; phylum Mollusca; class Cephalopoda; order Sepiida; family Sepiidae; genus Acanthosepion; species Acanthosepion lycidas. The sequence continues at coordinate 67,305,727 of OZ010590.1, read as the reverse complement.
TCTCAATATGTGATGAAATCATCACTTGTCAATCATCACCACTGTTAAGAGCTGCTTTGTCTTAATTTAAACCACATTTTTTTGTGCAGAAAGTAATGTTTTTAAAATATATTAAATAAACTTTATAATTTCTAATTTTCTTAAAATAAATTTAAAAAACAGTATAATTAATTTTTGACAGAATTTTAAACAGAAAAACATCACTTTTGTTTACAAAATTAAATGTCTGACGATTGATTTTGTGTCAATTTTCCTGACTAAAAAAACATGATTTTTAACAAATTTTGGATGTACTAGGAATGATTTTAAAAAAAATGTAAAAAAAAAAAAAAAAAAAAAAAAAAAAATCAAAAATACTTTGATCTTTCCTCTTGATAATAACATAAACATTTAGACAATACAATATTATTTTCAAGTTTGAGGCTGTTTTTTTTTATCATGCTATGTTCATTTTCCAGCAATCTCATTCTGATACCTAACATAAAAATAATCAGAAAAAAAAAACAAAATGAAAAGAACCTAAATGATCAAGAACATGCTGTGAAGAACAAGTTCACAAATAAGAAAAACAAACAGTATAGAAAGTATGGATTATATGGAAATTGATAACCAAAAAACAATCATCCTCGAGTAGGAATCCCAGGGCAACATGCAGAAAATTCCCACAAGACAACACAACCAAAAGAATCCTCTAAACCAGTGGTTCCCAACCGATTTTGGGCCATGCCCTATTTTGGTATTTCTAAAATTCTGGTGCCCCCTGTAATATTTAATTCTAACATGTATGCCAATTACACATGTACGTCCATACCCACAAAATATTTTTATGTATGCATACTGTATGTGAATCACATATATTAACACTCTCACTCAGACTCACTAGAGAACTCTTGTCTTGTAACGGCATTCACCCGGGGTGGGTTGAGCCGGCTCCAATTGAATTAACTGCATCGCGCACCAAGGCTATCCACCCCCACCGATCGGCAGCAGAATCGATGGCATGATCAAGCCATTCGCGATTCCAGTGTCAGACCCCGAAAATGCGAGGACCGGACATGAGTTCCATATCTGCTTTGGCCGTTGTGAGCCACGTCTTGAGTTGACCACCTCGACGCTTCCTCCAACCAGTGGGTGCGTTTGGCACCACCAGTTTACGGACGAACTCATCACCAGGCCGCCACAGCATGTGGCCGAACCACCGGAGTCTCCTGTTAAGCAGAGTTTGGCGTGGATGGACGAGTTGGGGATCTGGTTGGAGAGGTTTACGCGCAGGATACAGCGGAGGCAGTAGTGATCAAAGACCTCAAGCTTATGAAGATCTTCTCTGCGCAGTGGCCAGGTCTCACAACCATAGAGAAGAATTGTTCTGACCATGGCTTCGTAGATTCGCAAATTCGTGGATCGTCTTATCTCCTGGTGAGACAAAAGTCATTTTTGAAGACAGACAAAGGCAGCTCTAGCCAAATTTATATGGGTGGTGATTTTGTCCTTTGCTTGACCAGTGGCTGTAAAATTGGCGCCAAGATATTTGAAGCTTTTGACCTCTTCCACTTCTTCACCATCGTGGGTTACAGCCACTCGATCAGGTAGGGGGTAGTTCACAGAGAGAATTTTCGTCTTGGAAGCATTAATTTTCATCCCCACCATTTTGGCCATGCGACTGACCTTGTCGAGTGCATGCTGGACATCCGCGTAGGACTCGCTAAGGATTGCAATGTCGTCTGCATAATCGAGATTGGTGATGGAGCAGTCATGGCTAACTCTGACACTCGCGAGGCCAACCATGCTATTCTCCAGGATCTAGTCAATAATGTAGTCAAACGGGATGGGGGAGAGCACACATCCTTGGTGGACGCCCGTTCAGATGATGAAGGAATTCGATTCTTCGCCATAGCACCTCACTCTAGTTCAAGTGTGAGCGTAGTAGGCCTTGATGAGGTTGAGAAGCTTGGACGGGAAGCCATCATGACGCAAAGCTGCTGGCGAGGACAGTCTTCCGGCGGAACCCTACAAGAGCTGTCCTAACCTTATGGCCAGATGCCTACACCCAATGCTCGATGCTGTGTGTTGTTCTGAGCAACTACCTCAGGACTGGAGCGATGCAATTTGATCGATGTCGCCTCAAAAATTTTCTCAATTGTCGTACTGCGTCGTTTCCAGAATATCCAGGACCGCCAAACCCATCCTAACCAAGCAGGCTTCTGGAGAGGCAGAGGATGTATAGATCAGGCGAATTCTCGAACAGCGATGAGCTTATCAGCAATCTACCGTTGTTTGCTTCATTGATTTCACCGCAGCATTCGACTCGGTGGATCACAGAAGCCTCTGGGACATCATGCGTCACTAGAGAACAATTCACTGTTAATAACTCCTTCTCAAATTGCCCCCTTATTCTGTTAGTAATCTGAAGCATGCACATCCTACACATGCTCCACCAGTCAGGTATGCGCCACACATTGGGAATCATTGCTCTAAACAAAAGGTCCTGATAGAAACTAAAGATAAATTCATATTGCTTGAAGGAATGGAAGTGGAAGACCAACTAAAAGACCACAAGAAACAAACCAACAAAAAGAGATAACACCCAAACCACATAATGAAGAGCAAAATAACCCAATGAAATATCTGGGGAATAAAACCCATCTTTAATGAGCTTTTACTATTGTTGGCTAGCATAAATCTCAACATTGTATGCTTACAAGAAACCTTCCTTAAGGATAATAAACTAAAATTTAAATATTATGAAATGTATAACCATATACACAATACTGGACTCTAGTCATCTGGAGGCATATCAGTTCTGATCAGAAATAAGATACCTTAGAGTAAAATTCAGCTTGACACCAAACTGCAAGCAACTGCTGTTAAAGCAACAGTACACGGAGAAATCAATATATGTTCACTGTATATTCGACTCAATGATCCCATTGATAAAACACACTAAAGTTGTTGTACAGCTATGCAAACCCTTCATACTATTGGGGGATTTAAACAGCCATAATACCATATGGGAAAGCAAACAAACAGACTGAAAAGGTAGAATGCTTGAAACAAACAGCAGCAATCTGTTTATTTAATACTGGATCTGCAACATACTTAAACCCCACCTCTATGCAACCCCTCGATCTATATGGATTATGACTGGAGGGTGTTTCCTGACACAAGTGGTAGCAACCATTTCCCAATTGTGTTGGAAAAAACTGCACCAAACAAGGAAGGCCCTGCAAATTGGAAGCTAAAAAGAGCAGATTGGGAGGAAAATATGAAAGTGAATGTAAAAAACTGCTAGTCAAGGACATAGATGATGATAAGGATCACTTTACAGAAACACTTAACACTATAGTGGTGGAATGCATAACAAAAGGACAAATTAAGATTAGATGAAACAAGCCATGGTTTGATAAAGATTACCAGGAGGCAATTGCACTTTGGTGAGTGGCCCTGTTAAAATTCAGCAGTATGCCCACCACACTATTTGTAGATGGTTTTATATATTATCGCTCAAAATATATGTATACTATGGAGAAACAGTTGCAACAATGCAGAAACAAAATAGACAACATCAAACGGTTTTAAAATCTCAAAAGCAAAAACAAATGACTCTGTGCTAAAACTAGAAAATGCAGAGATACCAGTCATTGAGGAATACAAGTTCCTAGGAGGAACTTATGACAAAAAGCTATCCTTTATACCCCACATCAAAAACATAAGAATAAAATGTAACAAGGCCATACAGCTTCTGCAAATGGTGGCCCATATGGAATGGGGAGCTAATCAACGAACATTACTGAAACTCTGCAGAACATTAGTATGTTCCAAGTTGGATTATGGCTTCATGATCTATGGATCAGCCAGGTAATCATATTTGAGAACACTAGATACAATACACTATGAGGGACTGAGACTTGCACTTGGGGCCTTCCCTATATATGGAGGCTAACAAAGTACCAATGAAACTGAGGAGAGACAGCTATCCACTCATTACCTCAAACTGAAATCTTGTCATCTCAACTTTGCATATGACTGTACAATTGATCCCAAATCCAAACCACTATTTAACCAGAATGAAAATAAAGACCTTTGGATTTCGAATGGGTCAAATCATTGAGGAATCAAAGATTCCCAAGGAAGAAATACACAAAACAAAACAAATTGAGATTCCTCCATAAACTATTAAAAAACAAATATAATAATAGACCTAAGTGAACTTCCCAAAACAAAAACTCATTCCATCATTGGAATTAAATGAGGCAGCAGAGCTCACTCAGCAGCTAAGTCATCCTTAGAAATGACTATCAATAAGAAATTCAAAGTACCCTACACAGACATGAAACCCAAAATAAACAAATACATAAAAAAGAAATGGCAGCAATTATGGGAATAATAAACCAAAGAGAGAAGGTCATCCTGAGTCTACTGCACATAGGGCATACATGACTAATACATGACTACATACTTAAAGAAGAACAACCGAAGTGTACATGCAGATCTATCCTGACAGTAAAACATATCCTGGAAGCATGTAGAAGCATAGCTCATATCAGGAAGATACTTGAAGGCAAAGGAACCTAATGGAACTACTTGAAAAAGTAAAAATCAAAAACATTGTGAACTTCCTGAAAGGAGTAGGACTATGCAATAAGTTATAAAATATTAAAAAAAACAAAAATCCGATTAGCTTTACAAACTATTGAAATACAACACTACTTTCATAAAAAATTAAATAATAAAAATAATTAAATAAATGAATCTGGCATAAAATGACCCATCAGAGGTTGACATGCCATAGAACCCAACAACCACTGAATCATTTTAATAGATGAATTATAAATACTGTATATGTTATAGGAAATAAATGCTAAATTTATTATAAATTTTATATATATTTAAAAAAAAATTTAATTGATAATTTTTAATTTAAAAGCATGAAAAACATCAAAATAAATAAACGGCAAATTCTGTCTGTTTGTGTGTCTGAAACCCCTCTAACTCCAGGCATGCTTGCTTTACATAGACATACTTTTTTGGAATCAAGATGATCCCAGGATTGAAAATCTAACCCTTTATTTGGTGCTTGAACATCCAGCATTGGGATTTGTGTGCGGATGAAGACAGAATAGTTAAAAATTCAAATTTTAAAATAACTGAAAAAATTAGTGATTTCAAGTTTTAAATTTATATTGAGTTTAAAGTAACCATTTATTGGAAAATAAATGGCTGTGAAAAAAGATATTTATTATATGATAATATTGGTAAGAATGTAATGGTTTAGAACAAAAGTTGATAGTGTTTTTAAGTGAATTTCAATGACAATATTTCAATATTTATGTATAGATTTATTTGACCACATACAGTGGTGGAAATAAGACAACCCCATGAAATTGTTAATAATTTTTTTTATTACTGCACAAATTCCTCTGAAAATTTGTGTGTGGCACCTAGATCTGATGGTATTATTTTACATATTTGATTTTATAACCACTTTCCAACAAAAATGTTATTAAGAAAAATACGTTTTCAAGGGTGGAATAAGCATAAGACAGTTTTGAAAATTTGTATTTAACAGTATAATTATACAAAATTCAATATTTAGATTTATTTCCCTTTCACTTGTTTTGCATATTATCAATAAGTTTTCCGAGAGTTTCAGATGGAATTTCATTCCATTACTTTTTGATACAAGATTTTAAAGTTTGTCTATCTTCTAATTGACTGTTATTTTTGTATACTCTTGACAAAATTCCCCACAAATTTTCTATTGGCTTTAAATCTGGAGACTTAGTGGGCCAGTTCAAAACTTATATATTTTTTGTCTTAAACTTGTCTTTTGTGAGCTTAGAAATGTGTATGCCTGCGTTGTCCTTTTCAAAAATGGCATTATTCTTGTTAGATGATTCATAAATGGGACAAGACTTTTTTCCAGCACATTGATATGTAACGCCATATCCTCATCCCATTGGGCCCACGCACTCCACAAGACCAGACATTGGTCCAGTATTACAGGTTAGACACAAGTCTCCAGTTCCCAATGTCAGTTTGAAGCCACCCTCTAGCCACATTGTGATTGTTTTGATCCTGAAGAATGGTCATCAGATTGTAGAAATCGGCAAGCTCTCTGTTGGTCCACCTACGAGTCTGTCAAGTGAGAATCAGGTTAACAGAAAAATAAATATAACCAAGTCTATTCGAATTTGAAAGGACAAAAGTTTTTTTTTTTTTTAAATATATATTTTAAAGAAAAACAGACCACTTTAAGGTTCCATTATAATAATTTATTTTACCAGAGCCCTTTTAAAGGACTCCAGATCATCAGATAGCACGTCCAAAAATGAAATGAAAATTGATGGGTAGTGTAAGTTTTTGTAATTTAACAGAGAGTGTAATAGGGGTAGTTAGAGAGACATGGTAGAGTTTAGGGAGGGTTTAATTTAATATCTCTCTCAATCATACTTAGTATTGGGGGAGGAGGAGTGACCAGACCTTTAAATTCAAACTGATAAAGATGTTACCATAACTGTCTTTTACAATATTAAAAGAGTACTATTGGTCGGGTGAACAAACTGTTATAGTTTAAAAAATTTTTTAATATGTTCTCTATGAATGTGTTAATAAATACAGTATTTAACTTATATTAAATCCCTAAATTATTTATAAATAGTTAAATATTTAAATTGCTAGCAAGCCTCAAATCAATTTCTTTGGGGGTTTTTTGACATCTAAATTACTATCAAACATTAAAATCTATTTTTAACATAAATTGCTAAAATTTACCAACCATCTGCTCTATATGTAAAACCCATTTACAACCTCTTTCTCTTTACTTCCCTTTCCCTCTTCTTTCTTTTTCTTTTACTTTTTTTTTTCTCTCTTCTCCCCTCCCATTTCAATATATCACTTCCGTTAAGTTAACCATTTAAATAGGTCAAGGTCTGGTCACTCCGCCTCTCCCAATCCTAAGTATGATTGAAATAGATATTAAATTAAACCCTCCTTAAACTCTACCATGTCTCTCTAACTACTCCTATTATACTCTCTGTTAAATTACAAAAACTTGCACTACCCATCAATTTTCATTTCATTCTTCGTTTCATTTTTGAAAGTGTTATCTGATGATCCAGAGTAAAAGGGCTCTGGTGAAATAAATTATTATAATGGAACCTTAAAGTGGTCTGTTTTTCTTTAAAATATTAGCTCTGGATTTACATTGAGCTCTCAGGATTTCATCCTCCTTGGGATTATCCATACGGATTGCCAAGTTTTTCATAACTTATATATATATATATATTTAAGCAAAAACACACAAAAAAAAATAATTCTTGTTGTACAAGGTTGAATGTTTCTTGTATGTGAACAATAACCAAACAAACACAAATACTTTGAATAATTTTGGTACGGCCATTGTATGTAATTTTGGTGTGGCCTTTGTTTTAACCCTTTTTGGTCTGTTCTTAATGCAACTACTACAACCTTTAATATCAGTAGTAGCAGGAGTAGCGGTACTTAGATGTTAGCAGCAATATTTCGCTACTTCGCCCTCAGCTTCAGCAACACACAGCGGACGCTTCCTTTTCAATCTCTGTTGTCTTTCCACTCAGTTTGACTGCATTTGAAGACAGGTGAACCCAAAACTCTCTCTCTCTCTGGTTGGCTCACCTCTTTTTATTCACGTGTCCCAGACTGCGATATATGTTTTTTTTTAGTGCGAAGGTACCAACATATTACCAAACTTCATTCCTGTGAGAATAAACAATTTACTTTTTCATCGATTGGTTTCCAAGACACTATTGTTTATCACCTCTCTATCAACCATTCTGCCACTCTTTGTAAACTACAGAGAGTCTGCTTTTAAAAATAAATTGTAGATCAAAACATCCTTTTAACTTATTCTTACAGTGTCAAAATCCATTTCTTTTTTTCTTTTATCATTGTTCCAGTAATTTTCTATTAGTAATCTGATATCCTTTGTACACTTACAAAAAGATTGTATTTCGTGTTTTAAATTAACTTTCTGTAACAGTTAAATTTCAGTCTTTACAGCATATTCGAATCTTGGTTATTCGAAAATGCCTCACTTTCACCCGAAGTCCTCTGTCTTACAGCATATCCTCCTCTATTATCATTACTATTATTTCAGGGGTGATAACGCCCCTGCCACAGATATATCGAGCAGAGTTTTGTTTCCCTTCCATCACTACTAACTCAGCCTTTCCAAACGCAGAAAAAGCTCCTCAAACCACAACAGATCCTCTTCCAAATGTTTTTTTTTTTTTGAGAACAGCTACTTCTCCTTTCTTAAATCATGCCAATAACACTGGTAGCCATCGGGTCCATCCAAATTAAAACTTTTTCTCATCAGAAAACACCTCAGTTTCCCAGTTCAGGACCTTGGCAGTTCTCTTGCAATGAAACTTATAGATTTTCTTTCCAGTTTATAGGCAGAAATTTGCTCTTTTTCATTTTCATTAAGCAGAGAGTTCCTAGTCATTTTGCAGTAACTGTATTCAATTACGAAATGTTTAAAGACTCTCATGGTTTAAAATCATAAGTCTTTTTATAATCTGCACATACACTTATTATTCTTTTGGCAGTCTGAAGTAAACCAGATATGCAAATTTTCAAAACTGTCTTATATTTCCACCCTTGAAAAAAAAGTTTTGTTAATAACTTTTTTTTTTTTTTTTTTTTATGGAAAGTTGTCATAAAATTAAATGTGTATACTAATACTCATTGGATCTTGGTACCACACATAAAATTTCAGAGGAATTTGTGCAGTAATAAGAAAATTACTAACAATTTCATGGGGGTGTCTTATACTTGTTTCCACCACTGTATACACCATTTCATTCCACTACTTTTCACCATCTTTGAGGCAGCTTCAGGATTATGTCCTCCAAGAACTTGGTATATTTTTGGGTGATGAACTAGTCTAAGTAGTCTTTACAGGCTTCCAGTCAAAACTCATCCCATTAAGAAAATAGTAAGGATCAAAATTTCTGGTAATCTGAAGGTGCAAGGTCAGGTGTGTACAATGGACATCCCAGCCAAGCTGTACCAATTTCTGTCAGGTTTGCAAAAGAGATTAGGACTGGTGTTTTTTTTTTATGTATTACAACACTCTCCTAATTGGTCAATTCTTTAAATTTACATAGGTGGAAGCCATCCCTTTTTATTGCACAAAAATTACAAGGGGAGTATTTTTTAAATTTAAAAAAAATGAATTGCCAACAATTTACCATGATGGTTAAATTCTGGTATAACCAATTATAACAAAACTTTTTACAGACAAATCTAACACTAATCCAAATAATGTAAATGTGTACAAATGTAACAATTTTTCCTAAAGTGTTTGGCTTTTTTAATACACTTCTCCCAAAAGTAAGTGTGTAAAACAAACTATTTAATATTTATTTACTTACACTTTTTAATTATTTTATATTACTAATAAAGAATTTTTAAGGTATGGATATTTTTTTGCCATTTGTACAGTATTTTTAGCTTTCCAGATATAAGAGAAATGATGAAATTCTTCTCATTTTCCTCCCTCTTCACTTTTAATGGAAAACATTTAAATTTCACAATCTATACAGGAATTAAAAGAAAATGTTTTGAAATGTCACCATTCAGTATAAGTATACATGTTATAAATTTCAGTCACATGTGAAACAAAATTACATGTTCAAATGCTACTACAAAGCTACAAACCTTTGTTTCAACCTAATAATTTATATATATGATATGATAAATTGCATTTCTTATCTTTCTTTCTTTTTCTTTTTTTTCAAAATAACAGATGTAACAAAAATAAATAATAAATATTGTAGAACTGTAAATATAATATTATGGCAACTAGTATAACTGGCTTCAATAAGAGATAATGACTCTCTTGGATGAAAACTTGTCTGGAAATGGTATCTTGGTAAAAATACCACATGGTGGAAAGAATAACCTGCATTTAAATCAGAGGGTTTTTTTTTTTAATCACTGATTTAAATCAATTTTACAAAAATCTTTATTTAAAGCAAAAAATTTAGAAATAAGACAATTTTTTGGTTTTCATGAAAACGTTGAATCAAATATTAATCAACTGAATTTTTTTTTCTCCTTCACTGTAACGTAAAATTTTAACCATTTTAACAAATTCTAAAATTCAATGAGTGTTTGCATTCATGTCTTTAAATAGAAAGACCAGTTTTGCTGCTTTATCTATACCAAGATGGTTTCTCAGTTTGGAATGCACCAGTTCATAGAACAAGAAAACTCATTCAATGCCAGATGAGGCCACTGCTTACAGCAGGAGTTGCTTAGCTGCAAAAAGCTGTATCATCTATGTGCCATGTCCCTTCAGGACAGTGGTGATCATGGCTCTCCACAATTTCCTATCATTTGTAGCTCTTAGTAAATTTTGTCTAATCTCTTAAAGTTGTTCTGCCATCCATTTACACAAGCTCATTAGGTAAGTTATGAATTGTTTTCTTCTGCCCTAGAAATTTCATCTGTCTTTTTCTGATAATTATAAGTGTCCTTTTGTTTCAATTTTCTCTAAACCTTTGTTATTGCTCACATGTCTAATTCGTGGTATTCTCAGTATGTAGAACCAAATTTCTGTTCAAGTTGCTTCTTCTGTGAGATTGTCCAGTGTTTACTGCCATATAGGAGGACTGACATTACATAACTGTTCAGTAATCTTTTCTTTGTTTGTAATGAAATTGCCCTTTTTCTTAAATGCTCTATCAGCTAAGGCTTCAGAATATGCTGACTGCACCTCTGCAGAAGGGTAATACCCCCTTCCCCCACCCAATGAGGCTGCCTGTTTGTGGTGTCTGAAGAGGAGATCCTGGTAATTCCAACATAGTACTTTGGCCCTTACTTGGGTTAGACAGCAGTCAGAGAGGCCCAATGTGATCAGTTGGCTAGTGATGTTAAGCCTCAGTACCAATTCACCCTTCAAAAACACAATAACTTCACAACCTCCATAAACACACCAACCAAATTTAATCAAATTGGTAAAATGTATCATCAAGAATTGAAACTTATGTTCAACTTTACATGGGTAGATGAATAAAAAAAATTATAGATGACTACATGCAAACTATAAATCTGAGTATACCATTTTTGTATCCCTGAGATGTTTGGGCCAATGGGATTGAAGAATCCAAATGGTCTTCATGGAAGAACTTTGTGTCCAATATTAATTTTAATACCAAAACCATATAGAATATGATCTGTAAAATCACTGGGAAAAATAAAAGCATTCCATTAAGACATTTATATCAAAAAAATATCAAAGCAACTAACAAAGAGGATATTGCAAATGTATTAGCACAAAACTTTTCTCAAAATTTTTCCTCAAAAAAATTCTAGTGAGGTATTTCAGAATATCAAAAGAAAAGAAGAAAAAATTAAATTTCTATTCTAACAACAATGAAAATTACATCCAAGCTCTTACTTTAGCAGAATTACTAGATTCTAGAAAACTTCACAATCAGCAGTTGGCCCAGATAAAATGCACTATGATTTCTTAAAAAAAAAAAAACTGCTTACCAAAGCTTTCCTTGAACTACCTACTCACAATTCTAAACATATGGGTCAGTGGTAATATTTCCAGTTACTGGAAACAAGCTATCATAATTCCAATCCTGAAACCTGGAAAGGACTTAGAAAATCCCTCAAATCACACAAGTTGTTTATGCAAAATGTTTGAAAGAATTGTTAATAATAAGCTTACTTGGTTTCTTGAAGCTAATAATAAAATTACAAATTTTCAAGCTGGCTTCAGAGAAAATAAAAGCACAATTGATTACCTGGTTCAAGTAGTCTTTTGTCAGAAGTCCTTTCATTAAAAAGGAACATTTAATGACTATTCTTTGATCTGGAAAAAGCCAACATGTAGTTATGGTATCATTAAAGACTTAAATGGGCCTTAAAGGAAAACTGCCAATTCTTGACAGAAAAAACTCCCTGACAGAAAAAACATTTAATGTTCTTATTGGTACCACACTATCAGACACATATGAACAAGAAATGGGTGTCCCTCAAGGAAACATATTATCAGTGATGTTCTTCAACATCAAAATAAATATGTTACAGATCAAAAAATATCAATACACTTGAACTAGGACTCCAACAGGGTGTCAATAAAGCAAACAAGTGGGTCAGAGAAAATGGATTCAGGTTCTCCAAACAAAAAAAACTCAATGTGTACACTTCTGTCAACTTTGAAAGCTCTGCCACAATCCTGATTTAAGACTTGATTATACAAAAATGCCTGTAGTAGATCAATACAAATACCTAGGAATAATTTTTCATACCACATATAAAATACCTTCATGAGAAATGCAATAAAATTATACATCTATTCAGTCATCTCTCACAAAGACTGGGGAGCTGACACAGTCATTACTGAAACTCTATTGGACATTAGTTAGATCCAAATTGGATTATGGATGCTTTATCTCTGGTGTGACAAGAAAATCATGTGAAAGAACTAAATACCAGGGTCTACAACTTGTTTTAGTAGCATAATACATCTCCAATTGAAAGCTTATACACACACATGAACCTCCTTTGGCATTAAGGCAACATAAGTTGGCACTGCAATATTACACTAAGCTTTGTTCATGTCCAAATAATTCAGCTTAAAACTGTTCTCCAATCTCAATACAAAGAGTTATATAATTTAAAGGAAAATGCAATTAAACCTCTTGGCATCCACATAGAAAATAATTTCAAAGATGTCAAAATAAACTCTTAGTACTTGAATCTATTCTCTCAAAAACTCCTCCTTGGTTAATAAAACAGCCTACTGTAATATTAAGAATGGCAAAACACTCTAAAATTGAAATTGATACAATTGTTTTCATGGAAGAAATTCATAATATCCTACAAAAACATACAAATTGTATGCATATATACAATCAAGAACACATAATATTCTGCTGGATCCCTAGCCATATAGGCATCCAGGAAAATGGAAAGGCAAATAAGGCAGCTAAAGAATCACTAAAAATGAATATATCAAAAACAAAACTTCTTCACACAGATTTCAAAACAGTAATTAATACATATGTCTCAAATAAGTGGCAAGATTTATAGAATGCTAACCTAAATAATAAATTGTGCCAGAATCAAACCTACACTTGGGATAAGATACCATAATCCCAGACTTTCCCAAGGAGAAGTAGCAGTCTTAACAAGAATCAGAATTAGTCATAACCAATATCACACACAAAAAAAGGATCCAACTAAATGCATAGTATGCCAGGAAACATACACTGTAAAACATTTTATGATGGACTGTGTTGAATTTGGCCCTATCTGTAAATGCCTTTATAAAGGTGAATAGCCTTAAAGATCTTTTTGAAAATGTTAGTGAAGAAATCATTTTGACCTACCTGAAGAAAAGTAAATCATACACCAAAATTTAATCCAAACAACTTCACTTTCAGATGAACTATACAACTAGCTTACATATTTCACAAAGTTTAAAACTTAAAACTTAAGATATTATTGAATAAAAATCTGTTTTTTAGCATTAAATAACCCAAGAGGTTTGATGTGCTGGTAAAATAAACCAAACCAAACCAAAACTGTTTCTTACTACTTTGCTTAGTTTTTGGAAGGCATTTTTCACTATTTCAATGTGCCTTCGGAATTCAGTGTTGCACATTCCATCCTCTGTTAAAACACTTCCCATATATTTAAATTTATTACTTGCTTGATTTTGTTATCTCTAATTTGTAATTTTCATGTTGGGCTGTTCTGTTTACTAACAATTTTTTGTTGTTAAGATTGTGACTGCCAATAATGAATCCTGGTAAGTTTTCTAAGTCTCTCAGAATCGCCTCACTATTTCAGTTGGATAAGTCTAGTGAGAAGATACATCCTTGTCTTAAACCCCTTTTTACTTATGTATATTTACTGAATTCATTTTCTATCTGTAAGCAGACAGTTTGCTACCAGTATAGGTTCTGGATTATTTTAATATCCTTCCCAAATATGTCATGGTTGCCTTGCAGTTCTGACAGTTCTTTGTGACATACGTTATCAAATGCTTTTGCATAATCTATAAAACATGGATATACATCCTTTTGCATTTGTATTGCTATTTCTGATATTCTGAGCATAAATATCACATTCCTTGTTTCAGTGTCTTTAATGAAACTGCATTGTTCTTGTTTGATTTCCAGTCTCATTTTGCTGTGCACCCTATTAATCCAAAATCAGATAAGTTTTGTTATCTGGCTCATTAGGCTGATTATCTGAGTTCACATTTGTTCACACCTGGCATTTTAGGCAATTCTATAAAAATGGATCTTGTTAGGTTTTCTGGTATATCACCACTGTTTCATTTATTATGTTTGTAATCTTCTCAATATCAAAATAATCTCAGGCTGCAGTATCTCTGTTACAATTCTGTCTAGTCCTGCTGCTTTTATTTCTGTTCAATTTGGTCAGATTTTCCTTCAAATTTTAATATTTCTGGTCCTTTGATATTTCTATTTTTGTGGCTTGTCCCTCTTCATCTTTGAAGAGTTCTCCAATGTATTCATTACATCTGATTAATTTTTTCTTTAATTAATCCTTGGATTTTAGGTATATGAGCATATATTTTGTCCTGTTAGTTCTCTTTTTCTTTTTTTATGCATATCTGCTTTACTTTAATACTCATTCTATTTCTGCACACTTTTCATTGAGCCATTCCTCACTAGCCTGCATTTGTTCTTAATTTCTTTGTGTAATGTTGTATATTCTGTGTCATACCTTGACATTCTTTTTTGTCACTTTTTTTTCATGTTGAGAAGTTCATTAGTCATTTATTCCATTTTTGTTTATTTTTCTTTGGGATGATCTCAATTACAGTGCATCATTGGACCTGATATGAGATCTTAGCCCAAATTTGGTAACTATTTCACCATCTTTCTCCTTGCCTATTTTGGCCTTCAGGTCTCCGATGGCAATTGTAATTTCTTGCAATATTTTTTATTTTTTTAAATCATTTAACCCAAGCAAAGCACTAAAACACAAGGGGTTACTAAGAGTTAGAGAATATAAGAAAAAGTTCTATTAAGGAGAGAGAGAGCAATAAGAAAAACAAGAA
The DNA here is from genome assembly GCA_963932145.1 of Acanthosepion lycidas. Lineage (NCBI taxonomy): Eukaryota > Metazoa > Mollusca > Cephalopoda > Sepiida > Sepiidae > Acanthosepion > Acanthosepion lycidas. The sequence goes on along the minus strand of OZ010590.1, from coordinate 67,290,630 downwards.
TTAAGAAAACAGTAGATAATGATTGACATTACATTTAAATTTTTAAGATCAATTTTGACTGGGAAGCAAGAAGCTGGAAGAGAGTTCCACAAGCGAGAAGTGCAATAGAAGAAACTGTTAGCATAGAACTTATGGATACATCTAGCTATTTCAACTGCGACCTTACTGCTACTCTTGTAGTGTGCTTAAATTTATAAAGTATAGATATAATTGAGCAATGTTTATCAGAATAATTACCATGAAAATTTTTATAGAAAAGGCACAGGGAAGCAACATTATAGTGGTGGGAAAGTAACCGAAGCTGAGATGTCAGGTCAGGACCAAAAACATTGCAAATTCTTCTTTGGATTTTGTCAAGAATCTCTAAATATATAGCAGGAGCACCAGAGTAGATGTAGCAATATTCAAAGCAAGGATGAATGGTAGATATGTAAAATAGATTCTGGAGAGAAACAATGAACCAACATTCTAGCATGACATGGTGAACCAACTTTCCTAGCAGTATACTTAGCAATTGATTCAGTCTAATCTTTCCACTTCATGTCAATGGAAAAAGTCAGCCTGAGAAGGTACAATGAGTTACTCTCTTGGATGTTAGCATCAGTCATGCTGATGAAAGGAAAATATGGTTCTCTTAGATGATTAAAAGAGAGCAGTTTTGTTTTGGAGGTGTTAAAATTAACAAACTATTCCTTGTTGAATCAAATTTTTAACATCGGCTGCCAATTTGATCTTATCAAACCAATCAGACTTGCTGTTAAGATATGAGTAAATAATTGTCACCAGCATAGTTACCAAATTGAGGAAGATCATTGATGAAAATTAGGCACAACATCAGTCCATGGATAGAGCCCTAGGTAACACTTGCATTAATGCAAAAATATCTAGAATAAGAGCCATTCATGATTTTATAAGAATGACTGAATCAGTTCAAAAATTAATCCAGAAATACCATAACATTTGCCAAACCCTGTCAAATGCCCTTAAGATAGCCAAAGCAACAGTTTCACCATTCTTATCTAAAGCTTGATACACTTCCAGCAATAAATGTTAATACATCAGCAGTTGAACTAGAGAAATGAAAGACATACTTCTTACCTGAAAGAAGAACCAGTTTGGTAAGATGCTTAACCAAATCAGAGTTAATTAGAGCCTCTAGAACTTTGCCATTTATTGTAAACTTTAGAGAGAGCAGGAACCAGTTCAGAAACACATTTCTTAGGGACAGTTGCAGGGATATCCTTTTGTGAGGATCCAATTTGGAGATAATAACAGAAATCATGGATGGCGTTATATGCATATCACTCAACAAAGACTTGAATCTTAGTGGAAAGTCAAGCAAAAATACTCCAGATGAGACAAGAGTATAATTTGAAAAGTCTTATAAGTATGGAGTTTAAATGAGGAATTATAAATGTGAACACTATCTGGAAAGTGTAGGAATGCCAGTGAGTTACATCTATGATGCAGTTTAATTTATTTTTTATTTTTATCAAAGGCTCTTAGATTTCATATCCATTTAATAAAAACTGCTTTGTATTTTCTTTTTTTAGTCAGGCTTGATTGATGAAGTGAAAAAAAGTGAATTAACTCAGGTTGATGCAGAACAAAAGATGCTGAAATTTGTACAGAACTACACTCCAAAATCTGCTTGTCCTTTGGCTGGCAATTCTGTTCATGTGGACAAGATGTTTTTAGAAAAATACATGCCAAATTTCATGAAACATTTTAATTACCGTATCATTGATGTGAGCTCTATCAAGGAATTATGCAGGTAAGTAAGACTTGTGGTATTAATTTCTTTCATCCTGAAACAAGACATCCTTGATTTTGAATAAGTTGTACAGATAATATTTTCATCTTTAGTGTTTTATCAAAAAATTGTTACAATATTCTCAATATATATATATATATATATATATGTGTGTGTGTATGTATGAAGTAAAAGTATTAATAGTAAATCTGTTATTTATAGTCCCACTGTCATCCTATCCTCCATAATATTGAACATTTGCATTTTTATGTAAGATTAAAAATAATTTCTGCTAAATTTCTATATTGTTTAACTACTGCACAATTGAATTAAGAAGTTTCACAGTCATGTTTTATTTTATATTTCATAATAAAACTAACGTTTATAACGTTTTTTTTTGCAAGCAATATGAAATCAACATCATGTTAATATGATTACTTTATTCCTCCACCCATTTTATTATCAGATGTTTGACATCAAAACCACAAGTCCTGGCCTTCATACAGTGTGAAATATTTGCAACTAATCTTTGCATAGGATTAAACTCAGCACAATGGATCTGCTATCAGACTCCACAAAAAGAGGCAAATGTTTATGTTGGTGCACAATTTTCATGAAAAACATCAGGAAAATCTAAGAGCATCACATGTACAATTGTCAGTATCATTTATGTTCCATCAAATGTTTGCACCTTTCAAAGTGAAGCATCCAAATGTTGTCTTTATGAGACACTTCTAAAAAGTATGAAAAATGTAACTTGGGCATAATAATCATTTACTTTACTTGAGTTTTATCTTATGTACATATATAGTTTATAAATTTGAATATACCCAACCCAGAGGGATGGTACACATCCTCTTGATAGATTAATAATTTTCTATCAAATTTTATGCTGATGTCAAGATATTATTCATTTTTCCTGTATTCACACACACACACACACACACACACACACACACACACACTCTAACTTAATATTGTGTTGCTGTAAGATTTTGCACTTGTAATTTTTGATCATAGCAGTGAATAATAATAGAGCATTTTACAATGTAGTTAAAGATCATTTTTTTTTTTTTTTTTTTTTTTTTTTTTTTTTTTCTTTAAATCTTCAATTTGTCAAATTTCTTTATTCCAGAAAGTTAGTATATAATTATTTTGAAATGAATCCAGTCATAAAGTTTAGCAAATTCTTTCAAGTCACAACATTTGTTGGGTTGATTGTGGCCTTTTAAATAAACCCCTCAAATGGATATCCTTTTTCAATGCCAACAAGACAATGAATGGCACTTGGTGAGACTTAGAAAACTGATATATCAAGTTGTTTTATTTTTCTGTCTTCATCAATTCAGTTTTTATTTCTCCATCCTTAAACCTGACTAAAAATTTCAAAATGTGTGTAAACTGATTGACCTTTAGAATATTAACCATCACTGCTACAATTTCTCCTGGCCACACAACTGAGGATTAAAGATAATCTTAATATTTAAATATATAATGAACAGGCTATCAAAAAAATATGTCCACTGTGAAAGATGTCAAGAATGAAACTGACTATACATTGTTCATTCTTATCCAAAATATTATTTTCTCATTTGGTGTTTGTTATTGAAATTTTCATAAAGTGAAAGTTTATTTAACTAGAGATAAAATTTAAAGATATTTTTGATTTATAAAAATTACATTCATTTTAACTTTTGTTTTTGGGTTACAGACGATGGTATCCCAGTGCATATCATACAGCCCCTCGTAAAGCACTTACTCATCGGTATGTATTTTAATCTGAAAGCAATTCTTTTGGAGGTTACTTTTGACTAAGTTATACTATAACAATTTATCATGGCTAACAAATATTTTACTTAGGATAAAACTTCTAATTTGATATTTATTTTTTCAAAGAATAAGAAAAATAAAAACTATGGAGAAAGAAATGTCATTACTAATAAGATTTTCCATTAATGATCAAATATCAAAGTTTATCAAGTATTATTTCATATTTAGTCCTCCATTTTTGAACAATTGGAAACTTGATATCTTTGAAATTTTTAATAAAAAAAAAAAATTTAACTCATTTTCAAATAATTTTCATCAATAAATGATTCAATCCCAAAACATGATTTTAAAAAAAATGGTAGATTAATATTAATTTATTTTCAATTTGTATCAGAATTCAAAAGAAATGTTTTTTATAGGGAATTTAAACATTATAGCATCCAATGCAGAATTGATTTGAACTGCTTTAGTATTCAAACAAAAATGTTCATTTGGTTGTTATACTCACCACAGTATACAAGAGACATATGGCCTAGTAGATTAAAGCATTAGTTAAAACATATTGGGTTCCTTGGTAGTTGTAAGTTCAATCCCTGGTTTGTTAGTACTGAAAAATCACTTAGTCTGGTTTGTAGAAGAAATGGACAAGTGACACAAAAGTGAATAAGACTGAGTATTAACTGATATGAAATACTCTTTAAGCATAGAATGTAGAATGAGAATAATCTATTCCTGTGTATTGAATAAAGGGTTTAGTTCAAAATTTTGAGATTACTGAGTACAATGAAAGACATCAGAGAAAAGGTTGGAGAATACAATGGCCAAAATCAAGATGAGCATGCTGATTTACATCTAATAATAATTCTTCAACTCAAATATTCTAATATGCTCCTGTGCTGGATCTTTCTATCCAACCATTTGCATTTTCTTATGCTTACATTATGTTAAACAGTTTATGCAGATCAGGAACATTTTTATTTGGTTTTCATGAAAAATATTTTAGCAGCTTCTAATTAGCTTTTATATTGGAAATAATCGAAATAATAGCAAGAAAATAGATGATAAAGAATGAATAACAAACAAAAATTGCGATTGTTCAAATAAAGTGGGTATTATTACTGTTCAATGTTAATTTGTTCCTCTTGGAATTATGCATTTCCTTGTCAATTACATTCATTTGATTTGAAATTGCTCAATGACTTTTTGATTTTTATTTATTCTTAGGATTTCATTTCTATCAGATATGCTTCAGAAGAGCTTTTTGAAACTAAATGAAATTAAAGTTATTAGGTTGGTGCAAAAATAATGTCGTTTTCTCACATGTTACTGTTATATAAAACGACATTATTTTTGCACCAACCTAATACTTTAACTATATTTTCCAATTTTTGTCTAAGTTTTTTAGATAAAGAATGATGATTATATACTGATTTGCTTGTAGTAGTGTCTCCATCTTGGTTATCATCACAACAATTTGGGACAGGTGGTCTATTGGTTAAGCAAGACAAGAATTCAATCCCTATGTTGGTTAATGCAAAAAAAAAAAATTGCATATACTCTGGTTCATTAGAAGAAATAAGCAAAAACACATGAACAAATGAACTATTAGAAAGTTTTCTTTAGCATGGGTTGTAAAGTGAGAACAATCTATTCTGCTCGATTAAATAAAGTGTTTGGTCTAAAATTCCCAGAAGTTTAGTGACTTTGACAGACATCTGAAGAAGGTAAAACAGCCAAAATGTTATTGCTAAAATGAAGGTACTAAGTCTGAGCAAATCTGTGTGTATATTTTCCAAATTAATTTGCTTTTACTATTTTCTTTATTTCCCAGTTTTGTATCTTTTTTTTGTAATCAAAATATTTTTGAAATTTTATATTTTTTTCCTGAATGTTTTTTGTTACTTGGAATGTAAATTTAACTGATTTCACAGAAAGAAAAATTTCTATTTATTTTTATTATCTATTGATCATTGTTTAAAATAAAGAGGACATTTGTTTGTTCAGCTGAAGTTGTATTATTAGAAAGCATACACAATTCATCATAAAGAAAAATAGAGCTTCCAAAAGAAAACATTGAAACTGAATCAACAACAACAGTATAAAATTGCTTCCAATACTAGCAAATAAGTTGAGTTCATTTTATAACAAAATGACTATTTAACTTCATATTTAAAAAAAAAAAAAGTTGCCAAGAACAAAAAAAAAAAAAATGAAAGTTTTATTCCTAGGAAGGATATGATAAATAGGCTATAGAAAGTTCAACCCTAAAAACAACAATTGAAGATATTGGCCCATTTATATGGACCAATTATCTTCAATTGTTCTATAATAAAGACAATACTTCATGTTGGAATTTCAAATGATTGTTTAGTCAGCTAATATTTGATTATCATGACATTTAATTAATGGTTTCAAGTTGAATTAATTAAATAAATTCTTATCTTTCAGAGCTTTGGGTGACATCCAAGAAAGCATTGAAGAACTTAAGTATTACCGAAAAGTTATATTTGCTCATAATTAGCAGAGAAAGCAAAATCAGTTCACAAATATTTGAGCTTCAATTTAAATTTATTGATTTTGTTAAAAACATATGCTATTTAATTTAAAATAAAACTTTACATTTTTGTTACTTATTTGTGTAATTAAAGCTGAAATGTGAAGAAATTTTAAATGAAACACTTTGCCATAAAATAAAGAGAATGTTTGTCGTAACCATTTTTAATGGAAATAATTTTTTACAAGTTTATTTATTTCAAAGTCAAAACTTCTAATGAAGTACCAATAAGCATCTAATAATCAGGTCAGTATGTTTATTTCAAATTGTACAATTGAAAAAGAATACAAAATTTACAATAATGACTGTCAACACAGCTAGTTCTTTTTATTTACCTTTTCTCATTGATATGCAAGTCAGTGTTACCAATCTACATTCAGGGAATATTACATTGATTTGGTTTATTTTGTTTTACAGCATATCAGCCCCAATTAGTTATTTAATGCTCACAAGATTTTTAGGATAGATTTGTACGAATAGAATATGTATTTGTAAGAAATTAGTTTGTAGATCAGGTTTCATTAACATATTTTTGTAAAGAGGGTTTATGTTGAGTCTGATTTCATTGATGTATTCATTTTAAATAAACAGTTTATAGAGAAATTGGTTTTATTGGCATTCTCATTTGGTTTATATTTTTTTGTTTAAAGAAAATAGTCATTTTGCTTTCTTGAGCAGCTTATACATGTTGCTTATATTATAGCATTTTTGTCTTGAGAGAGCACAGCCTGAACATTCAGATTAAACACTTGAGAAACCCAAGGGTTTTCTCAGAGTAAGATACCAACCAGATATTGGCCATCCATACTTGCAGTTTGTGTTCATACCAAGGTCATTCTTATACCAGGCCTGACAATCATGCAACTGGGACCCACAGCTGGGGGCAGACATATGGACACCTAAATTACTACTAAATAACAATTATTGAGAACATTTTTAGCATGGAACTTGTTAGTAATGTCCAGTAATTAGTTAATTAGCAACTATATATAATATGAGGAAACATCTTACAATTATTGACTTATTTCCATAAATGCAAATGTACAAAGAAAGAACAAAAATAACTTACACTACCATAAAACAATTAAATGCACAAAAATCACTTTATTCACCATAAATTAGACATTTTTAGATAATATTGCAAAAATAATGAGATAACTTGTTTATGTTAATTGATTACAGAAAATATAATTGTATAATACAATGAGAAAGCAATTTCAGCATTTTCCAAAATCATGTATCAAAAAAAGTCTGAAAATACTTTACAAAAGAATGTGAATTTCAGAGAAACAATAATTTTGATAATCTTTACAAAATTTGTGATTTCTGTTACATGTACAATTTGTTTCACAGAAGATGAAGAAAATATTTATTTTGCTATGATATAATAATAGATTGCACATATAATAGACTGCACATAGTTTTAAAAATTAAAATCAATTTACATTAACAAGAATAGAAAATTAATTAAAAAGATAATTTGCTGAGTTAACCAATTAAATATATGCAAAAAGAGGGAAAATTGAAGATAAAAAAAATATCTGGTATCAAGTGAAATTTTTAAATTACCACAATCTATTTCTTTCAAAAAATGTTCATATTCTTGAAAATAAAAACTAATATTAAATGTTTCCTCTTCTGTGGAACAATATTTTCTTGTAACATAGCCTGCTATAAACAAAAGTAACATTTTGATATCTTTAGCAAGGTCTGGTAAATTATTAAATGTTTGGCATCCCATTTTATCCAGCAAATATTCACATTTTGAGCAATTATGGCCTGGATCAAAGTTATATTCTTTGACTTCAACATTTAAATTAAGAAGTAGTTTTAATTTTTATTCAATATTGAAATTTTTCAATAACATTTTGAACTGTTATAAAATATGCACTTCCAGAACTTTGTCTTAATTTTCCAAATTGGTTTTCTAAATAGTCTCTGGTAAATTCACCAAGCATAACAAAATTAAATCCACTACTTAGCAAATATCTAGAAACATCAATGAAGCCATTCCATGTATGTTCAATGGCTAAACTAGTATCTCTTGTTAATGATTTCATTCTTTTTACTTGATTTCCTCCCATTCATTTTGTCAAATACAGTGTAACCCGGATATAAGAGAGATTTTCTCTGGTCCCAAATTAGAGCCATACTTACCTAAACAAAATAGACCAAAACCGAATATAAGAGAAACCCGGATATAAGAGGCTTCTTCTCCGGTCCCGACAACTCTCTTATATCCGGGTTACACTGTACATCTGATAGCACCTTTTTCAGTGGATCATTTTTCTTAGTATCACCATATATTTCTTTGACACAGACAATTTTCCAAAACTTTTTCAGTGAAGTTAACTATTTCTGCAGTATCCTCTCCATTTAATAATGGATGTGTTTTAATGGCAGCTACAGTTCGATCATAAAAAAACTTTTAAAAAATGGGAAACATTTTGTCACTGAACAGGTTTTGGGTAAACAGCTACATCAGTTAGTTTCAACAATGAATTTTTTCACTCTCAAAAAGAACTTTTATAATTTCCCATTTTACTGTTATCTTTTTGCCTTCAGAATAAAACAATAATTCAGAATCAGTAATCCAGTTATTCCAAATATTTTTAAGGTGAACATAATCAAAAAGTAAGTACAAGCCATTTTAGTTATCCAATGCTTATTAAAAACAGTGTCAAATTTTTGAGAAAAAAGATTGAAGGGTTCTGTTATTGTCACATTCAATTGCAATTATTTGACCATTTGATTGTACCAACAATATATATAAAATTTTTTATATAAAAAGTTACCTCTAAAAGAATACACTTTTTTCTAATTTTCAGAGATATCACTAAAATATCAAGAAAATTAAAGTTATCTAATTTTGAAACTTCTGATGTCAAAGCTGATAATGTTCTCACACTGGGTAACTTAAAATCATTCTGAAGTCTGTTATAGGAGTCGCACCAGAGTCCAATCCCTCCAAGTTCAGGTTTCATCTTCTCTAGGCATGGAGTCGAGGAGAAGAATCAAATGGCCGCCTGCTGACAACAAGGAGGCCTGGCAGAATTTTGATAACGACATCTGCGAACTATTACAACTAGCCAGCCAAGGAAGTGCCCAAAATCAGTTAAAATATATGACCACAATAATAACCAGCATGCGATCCGAAAGATTTGGCTATGTCGAATCTAAACAGATAGCAAAGCCAAACACCACCACTAACCGAAGAGAAAAGAAAATTAAAGAGCTCAGAAAGGAGCTAAGATCCCTTAAAAAAAGCTTACAGGAAAGCGAACAGTGAGGATCGCCAGCCTCTGGAGGAACTTTGTGCAATACTGAGGGAGAAGCTGAAGAATACACGACGAGCCGAGTGGCACAGAAGAAAGGGAAAGGAAAGAGCTAGAAAGCGAGCAAGCTTCTTGTCTAACCCATTCAGTTTTGCTAAGAAGTTATTAGGAGAGAATCAGAACGGACAACTAGAGGTATCTGCAGAAGAAATTAATACTTTCCTCAGGGAATCCATTAAAGATCCATTAAAGGAACAAGACCTTTATAAAAACGATAGTCTCATAATACATAAACCGCCAGTAAGTCCATTTGATTTAAGCATGCCCACATGGAAAGAAATCCAAGAAGTGGTGAGAGCATCAAGATCTGCTTCAGCACCAGGGCCGAGCGGAGTGCCGTACAGAGTCTATAAAAGATGTGGAGGGATTCTCCGGAAATTATGGAAATTAATAAGGATCATTTGGAGGAAAGGCAAGGTAGTTGATCAATGTAGACGCGCCGAAGGGGTATGGATTCCCAAGGAAGGGAAGTCCACAACACTGGACCAATTTAGAGTAATATCCCTCTTGAACACTGAAGGTAAGATCTTTTTTGGTGTATTATCAAGACGTATTACTAAATACGTATTGGCGAACAATTACATCGATAAATCTGTCCAGAAAGGTGGTATCCCAGGAATGCCAGGGTGCCTGGAACACACAGGCGTACTTACGCAACTGATAAGAGATGCGAGAGAAAAGAAAAGCGATCTGACAGTACTATGGTTGGACCTCGCCAATGCGTATGGTTCCATGCCTCATAAGCTCATGGAAGAAGCTCTAAAAAGGCATCACGTTCCCTCTTCAATTAGTGGTCTAATTTCAGACTACTATAATAATTTTCAGCTTAGAGTATCGGCAAGAATAGTATCGGAATGGCACACCCTGGAGAAAGGCATTATCACGGGGTGCACGCTGTCCGCAGTACTGTTCTCGCTGGCTATGAATATGCTGGTCAAAGCATCTGAAGTAGTGTAGAGGCCCCCTCTCTAAATCAGGAATTCACCAACCCCCCATTAGAGCATATATGGACGATCTAACCGTAACATGCACATCCGTAACAGGAGGAAGATGGCTCTTGAAGGGCTTAGAGAAAAACATTACATGGGCCCGAATGAATTTTAAGCCAGCTAAGTCCCGATCATTAGTCATTAAAAAAGGAAAAATAACGGAGAAATATCATTTCAAAATATCCGGTGTAACTATCCCAACCCTAAACGAAAAACCTGTTAAGAGCCTGGGTAAGTTTTTTGACGGCAGTCTAAGAGACACTGTGGCTATTGAACAGACAACTAAAGACCTTACACAGTGGCTCAATAAGATTGATAAATCAGGCTTACCAGGTCGATTTAAAGCCTGGTTATTCCAGCATGCCGTTTTACCCAGAATATTATGGCCACTTCTGATGTACGAATTCCCAATGACCAGTGTAGAATCACTGGAGAAATTAATAACTAGACGCCTGAGAAGATGGTTGGGAGTTCTGAAGTGTCTGAGCACAGCAGCACTCTATGGCAGGAATAATGCTCTTCAACTCCCTTTCAATAGTCTTGTTGAGGAGTTTAAAGTCACAAGAGTAAGAGAACAGCTGCAATATAAAGAATCAACAGACCCAAAAGTGGTAGCAGCATGTATTCAATCTCGAACGGGGAGGAAATGGAGTGCAGAAAAGGAGTTGGAGATGGCAGAGGATAGATTACGGCATAAAGCAATTCTTGGCACTATCGCTAAAGGTAGAGCGGGTCTCGGTTATTTTCCTTGTCCCCAAATAAACAGAGCCAAAGGGAAAGAAAAACGGCAATTAATCCAAGAAGAAGTGCGAGCAGGGATTGAAGAAACGAGATACTGCAAGATGGTGGGACTTAGTTCACAGGGAGCATGGACAAAATGGCAGGGTGTCGAACAGGAAAAGATCAGCTGGTCAGACTACTGGCGGTCAAACTTTGGTGAAATAAGTTTCCTAATAAAATCGGTATACAATGTGCTACCTAGCCCATCCAATTTATATTTATGGGGCAAAAGGGATACCCCAAATTGCCAATTATGTGGGAAATGCGCTTCACTGCAACATATCCTAAGTAGCTGCGCTAAAGCCTTGAGTGACGGTAGATACCGCTGGTGCCACGACCAAGTCCTAAAGGCAATAGCACATGAAGTCAGTGAAGCAGTGAGAACTTCTAAATACACCCCGAATTAGAAGTTCATATTAATTCCCTTTGTTAAAGAGGGAACGAGGAAAAAAAAAACATACGATCCCCAAAACAAACTTGTTATCGTCAGCAAACGATTGGCATTTGGATACAGACCTGAAGACACAACTAAAGTTCCCCAGACATATAGCGGAAACATCACTAAGACCAGGCTTGATTATCTATTCCAACTCCACCAAACAGTGTATAATATGGGAGCTCACGGTCCCCTGGGAAGAATACCTGACATTAGCAAATGAAAGGAAACAATCAAAATATCAAGAATTGATCGAAAAGTGTCAGCAAAATTCCTGGAAGGTCAGATATGACTCTGTGGAAGTAGGATGTCGTGGCTTTGCAGGCCAGTCATTATGCAAAGCTTTTAGGAAAATAGGCATCGTAGGATCAGCTAAAGCCAAAGCCGTTAAGAAAATTTCAAATGAAGCTCTGACGGCTTCTAAATGGATATGGCTTAAAGGATCCGAGCAGTGGGGGAATATTTCATTAGAAAACAATCCCTAATCTGGATTTAAATTGCTTGCGAATAAATAAGTTTTTATAGGTTTTATTAGTTAAATTTAGCTCACAAACTCTTGGTAGTTTTTTTTTTTTTTTTTTTTTTTTTTAATTGGTGCGAAGCAAGCAATTTATATAATTCAGTTTGGAAGGGGGAAAAACAAAAAAAAAAAAAAAGAGAGAGGAGGGAAAGTTAAAAAAAAACAACAAAAGACGCCCCCATTTTAGTGAACAGCTAAATGTATTGTCAATATTTTGATTGGGACAGAGCAAGCAATTTTGGACGCTTCCATTGGTTGTTATTTTATTTATTTATTATTTTTTTTTTTTTTTTTATCTTATTTAATTTTTTTTTTTTTTTTTTTTTTTTTTTTTTAAAAAGAGCAGAAAGTATAAATTCTGTCATGAGTACTAGCACAATCCTTTACATGGTGGCGACCTGTTGAATAAGATAACAGGTCGGGGGTGGCTGTCGGAGCTGATATGATGAATAAGAACCCCGAAATCAGTGAGGAAGACAGCTTTCATCACTGAGGACCACCTTCAAGCATTCAAATGTATTTTGTGATATAATGATAAATATAACAAAGTATTTAAATGAATATCAGAATCATAATGTTCTGTTTCAGTCCTTTGTGATGACATAACATCAATGTGCTTATCAATTTTTAAGTTACTAAGATAAATTGCTTCATTGATTTGTGACCAGTGTCAAAACATTCAAATCATGAATTTTTAAAAATTTTAATGAAAAACATTGAAAGAAAATAATCAACAGATTGAATAAATAGCTGATTGTTTGATTTATATCATGTAACTGCTGAGACAAAGTCCTGTTGATCAATATTCTGGTAAAATTTTTCAAAATTGAGGATTTTGTCCTTTTCTAGAAACTGCCAACTCCTGTTGCACATTCACATAGAAGCAGAAGTTTTGTTTGTTGGTTTTGGTTGAGGATTAGGTAATACACTTATTGCAAATGATCAAATATTGATGGTGGGTTTCTGGGTCACTTTTCTTGTAATAACCACTGTTTCATAATCAGATGGAAAGTGTTTGACTTGTCAGGGGTGTTTAACCATTGTTCTTGTTCATTATGATCTTGGGGAAGACTTTATTTTGTTAATCATAGTTACCATGACAACAGTACTTTTTATTATTATTATTTACATTTTGAGAAAGATTTTGGGGTACTGAAATTAAAAAAAATATTAACTTAAACTATTATTTTGTAAAAATTACATGGTGTTTCTAAAACATGTCACATATTGGTATCCTGACAAAGGCATTCCGCCAAGTAGCGATGACCACCGATCGACCAGGACATACTGGTGGCAGTGAGTAAGAGTCAACCCCAAAACACTGGTGGAAGAAACATTACAGCATCACGCCGTTCAACATATATTTTCTTTTTTAAATATCAAGGATGGTATCAATATACTTCACATGTTATAAAGAAAACACAAATTATTCCTTAAAAATAAATTTTAGAATCAAGCTATTTGTTATGAAGAATAATAGCATAAAGAAAATAAATTAAATTAATGAGAAAATTCTTAATAATGACATTTATTTGTTTGTGAATTTCACTGTTTAAAAAAAATTGAAAAAAATGTGAAAAAGAGAAAGACAATGTTGACAAGACAATTGTTTACATTTTTGTTGCATATTTTTAATAGTTGCAAAATATTAAATTTATTGAATTTAATTTTTGATATTAACTTTGTGATAAATTCTTTAATAAATAAATATCATTTTACATTAATTTTGTTGTGAAAAACATTAATTTTGTTTTTAATGTCTTCTATTTATTTATGAATAACAGAAAAATTCAACATAATTTCAAAAAGTACTTTTTTCTGTTAAAGAAAAACAAATTATTCATAAAATTTAATTTTTACTTAATATCATTGAAGAACAATAGCATACACAAAAAATATTCATTTATAATAACTTATTTAGATATAAAATTCTTAATGTTTTTGAATTTTGCACCCAAAAAGTTTGTTTATAGATAAAATATTGTAAGTTCAAATAAAATAAACATTACTTACAGTATCATGAATAAACTTAATTTAATCCAAAGGTAAAAAGTAAAAATTTAAAAAACCACAAAAAACTTAATTTCTTAATTCAGTTCCAGCCCCAAACTTTTACATGTTGGCAGTTATCCCCCAGTCCCTGAAGAACTATATGTGCTGTATAGGCCTGAGTTAAGGATCACCTTGGTTCATACTCATCCGTGAATTATTTGGATATAGGATAATCTGATATTCTGTGGCATCTAACCATCCAACTTCTTTCATGATGTGATCCAAATTTTCTGTTTATGGCTAAACATTGCACAAAAGCCAGGTCCATCACTATTATTAGTCACATATGTAGGAAGTTTATTGTCACAAAAATGCACTACACTTGACTAACTTTGTTAAAGTGGATTTTTATCCACTACCATGATGTAAACTGACAATGTCTTTGCATTACATGTACAAGTGGTAACAACTCCTTGACAACATGCATGTCTCACCATTGATATTCACCACACCTACTTGCATTTTTATTTTTTCCATGACCAACATATTGCATTGCCTACAATTGATTTGGAACATCTTGAGTCAGCCATCAACCTTGATCCTGATTAATGTTTGGGCTGTGTCTATAACTTGCACAGGGAAGAAACCAACACTAACATCTTTCCCCATCTCATTTTACAGACACACATTCCAAATAAATGTGGTCTAGACCATGACCTGGTAACAGCATGATTCTTGTCTTTGACTTATCCTTCATGCTGACACAATCTAGCACAACATAATTTAGCCTGTGGCACATGATTGATCAATGATATTAAAACTTTTTTTGGTCCTTAGTTCATAAAGGCTTTGCCACATTTTGCACTGATCTTGTAGCTGACACAACAAATTCTATTACTGTATAATATTTCCCAAGTCTGTGACAAAACCTGGTTAATATTCATAGTGCTGTGGAGATTACCCAACTTGGTCTGCCAAGACACCTGTTAGGTGTTGGTGTTTAAGGGTTATAAAAGAAGGAACATAATCTTTCTCTTTCTTTTTCCTATTTTCAACCTGGCAGGTAGCAATGCCAATATGAGAAATATTCTTTCCCTTGGGTGATGGATGACTGAACTTCTAAATGCACGTGTGTATATGTATGTATATATATATATATATATATATAATGCACACACACACACACACAATTCTTTAAAGCTATATTTTAACATTATTCCTGTCCTTTTCAGCTGTGTACACAAGTATATTTTCTCCTGTTTGTTAACCATTTATTAGTTATATAAAATACATGAAAAATGTTGAAATTGAAATTTATTGTTATTGATTTGTCATAACAATAGACTCTATACAAGAATGATGCTACAAACTGTTCATTCTAAAGAAAATATTCATTTATGCATTAACACCCTCAAATGGATAAGTTCATTATCAAGAATAAAAACAAAGATGTAAGAAATTTAAATGAAACAAATAGTGAGAACATTTACATTCCTAATCTGTTTATGAAAACATCAAGTGCAAATATATCTTGCCTAGACTATAAAAATGAAAGAAATATTGATTCTATGGTGAAAATTATTTAGCAATGGATTTTAATTAGTATGAAGATAAAAGTCCAAAATACATTAAATGTGATTGATGTCAAATGAAAGCATAGCTGCTTCTAGGTTTCAAAGACAATTTTCTAAATAACAAAATAATGTTAATGACAAATCTACAGAATATTTTAGAAATTTATGTGTGTATATATATATATATATATATATATATATATATATATATATATATATATATATATATATCCCTTGCTGGCACAAACAAAAATAAACACATCATTAACTTATTCTGTGATAACCAAATGCATCCTAATTATAAACAGGATGAAAAAGCAAATTTAAAACAATTCACCAGTACATGATCCTGACCAACACCTAATATTTATTATCTACTATAAAAAGTTTAAAACGTCTAACTTAATTATTACCAACAACACCACGCCTCATAAATCCTGTCTATGTAAAAATGTTGTCTTTGAATTTTCATGTCCCCACTGGGAAATTGCATTTCCAACACTAATAATCAAAAACAACACTAAATACTTACATTGGGCACATATGCACCAGTCTCTCTTGTAGATTGACATGTCACCTGTCAAAACTTTGTTCAATCTGTGAACGTTTCAACCAGCACATTATGAATGACCAAAATACAACTATCAACATAAGACAGATATTAGTGGATAAAACCAAAATCCCATACAAGGAAAAATTCTAGAAGCTCTTATACAAAATAAACAGCTTCATTAATTAAAATATCATTCACCACAGGAGATGGTATCTTGTGCACATGATATAATTAATGTGTGTGCATATATTAGTAATATAAAAAAAATGTGAATAAACTAATATTATATTAAGCATATGGTAGCAAGAGAAAGGAATAACAAGGATTAAAGTGAAACAATCTTTATTGTGGTACAGGAATATGGTCAGGTGTACACGTAATGTTGGGGATTGAACCATTTCTTATGCTAGTGTGGCCAGGGTCACAAGATACAGTTAGTGGATGTTTGCTTGATTGATGTCAAGGTATAAAGTCATCTTGCTGTTAGTAGATCTATTGTATAAAATTAATGTCGCTGGGGTTGGCTGCAAAAGGGAGTGCCTTGTAAACCAGTTGAAGTAGGTCAAGGTAGCCTGAGGTGATGGCGAGTATTGGGCAGCCAGTTCTTTGGAATGAAGGTAGCTGTATCAACTGTGAAAGGAGTGTCTTGTAAATGTGTCCAGGTAGGGCTGTTCTGTAGAATGGATGTCATTGGGGTTGACCGTGAAGGGAATGCCTTGTAAGCAAGTCGAGGTATATCAAGGTAATGCTGAGGTGACAGCATGTGTTGGTATCAATGGAGCTTAGCTAAGAATACTAGAATGCAGACAAAAGGAATTCCAACTACAAAACAGACATCACATCAGTTCTTGATAATGACTGCAAAAGTCAAAAGTATTTGAAAAAAAAATAACAAAATATGAACTTTAGACAGTTTACTCAATAGCACAATACTCAACATCACATCTGAAAATTGCAAAAATATAATAAAAAAAGTTTTAAATAAAATACAAGAAAGCATTTAGATAATTGCTGAACTTTTGCAAAAGAAATGAAACCACAGACAATTGCAAAATCTTTAGTTTTTAATTTTATTTGCTTGCCAAGCAATTGGATGAATATAAAAATGAAAATAATAAAATTCTATTATCTGCTAATAATACCATAGCCAGTCGTATTACTGATTTGTCTGAAGATACTGAGATTAATAATGTACAAAAAAAATTTCCTGAATGATGCATTGTACAGTACAGATTGATGAATAAATTGTGTGAAGTAGTGTAATGGTAAATTTACTGACCTTTGCTTCATCCATGAAGAAAGGATTTATGCTGCCAAGAAATTCCAGGCACTATTCAGAGTGAAGATACTGAAAGAAAATAACTGTTCTTATGCATGGGAAAATAACAGTGTTGGTCATCTGTATGAGTAGAGCCCCATCTGTGACTGACAAAATGAATGTTTGGTTTTTTTTTTTTTTTGTGACACTTGCAAAGTAACGATAAAATAATATCTTTTATTTTATTTTTTACATTTTAAAAAGCAATGAATGACATTGTAAAGATGGTGAATTTTATAAAAAGTCTTTAAAATTGCATTTTTATAAAAATATGTAATGAAATGTGTTCAGCACAACACTCTTTTCCACAATGAAATTCATTGACTAACAAGCAGTTTTAAGTTGTTTCTATAAACTCAAAAACAAAACTTATGAAATATTTGCTTGTAACAATAACACAAAAAATTATGGAAATGTTGCATGGTGAAATTTAGTGTTCAAAAATAGATTGATAAATGATGTATTTGAAAGTCTAAATAAGTTCAATTCCAAATGCAAGGAAAGAAAGAAAATATTTTGGCATCCACTAAATAAGCTGCTAAAAATCTTATTTAGTAGATGTAGATATTAGTAGATATTTTCTGCTTTCAAAGATAGAGTTTTGGTTGAATGAAGTGAGATGTTAAACATGTTTCCCAAATCAAAGGTCTCCAGGAAACCTGATATCAAACAATTACTTTCTGATCATTTTGAAAAAAAAATTTTTTTCTGGATTCCAGCATAAAACAATATGGTTGGGTTAATAAACTAATTCTCAGATCTGAGAAATATGAATTATCTCAAGTTTGTGGCCCCATTCACTGCAATTTGTTTAGGATGTTTTCTTGTGTCAATGAAATGTACAATTAAATTTTGTTTAGAGTGTTGCATATTTTATAGAAAAGAGGGGCGATTAGGTTACAGAAAGGTTGAAAATTGCTAGGTTAGTGTCACCTTTAACATTTTTATTCAGTTGCTGGTAAAAAGCAATTGCTCCACTTGATAGTATTCATTCAAACTTTGTTACAAGCTGCAAACCAACTCCATCTTTTCTTTTCATTTTATGCTAGATTGGTTGGCAATTACTCCAGAAAATTCTGCTATCAACTTTAAATCAAACCTGTTATTTACTATTCTTTATAAGGTGTTGAAATAACTAGTAGTTTTCTGAGAGGTATGTTACTTTGTTAAAAAATATTGTCAGCACAAAACTTAGCTGCTGACCTGCATATGCCATATTGACTGTATCCCAGTTAGAAGGTGCTCAGTATTATTAACATTAACTGTATTTTTTTTTAATAAAAATGATCAAAAGAAAAGGTTAAAGTTAAATTCTTTAGTTTTGCTAAATAAACATTTTTAGTATTAGTTCAGTTAATTAGCACTCCATCTGAAGCAAATATGGAAAAGTCAACCATATACCAACAAATAACTGAAAATAGAATTTCTCACTGTGCTTATAAATTCTAGTAACAAGCAGGTTTCTACACCATTCTTAATGTCTGTCTTCATTTGTCAGTTTTTGGATATGAGGAAAAGACAAAATCAAGAATATTGAGTTATTAGATTTACATTCAAAAACTAGCTCTCTTCTGATCAATCTATCAATTGTACAGTGAAACTGCCACCAATGTGTTAGAAGCAAAGTTTTCATTTCATCGTTGAAATCCCAGAGTGTGTCAAACAAGGTAAAATATTTTCTTGGGTAGAATTTGCAATAATTGTCTGAAAAGCTGTCCATGATTGATTTGTTTTTACAGCTTATCAGCTTTTTACAGATTATTCAAAACCAGAAAATATTTTTACATTGTGAAAATCCTTTTTAGAGATATAATGATTATTTATTGATACACGTCCTACTAATTAACTCATAGCTGGGGGAAGGAGATATTTCCCAATGGTACTTGGACATAAGTGAATATAACAAACCTGATTGGAAGAGAAATTCAGGTCTTCAATTTCCAATTCCGAGCTCTTATCCATTACACCACTTGCACAGACAAAGTTTACAGTATCTTCGTACTCCCAAGCAGTCACCCATCTTGGTACTGATCAGGTTCGATGTTACTCAATTTTGGTGATCATATGAGAACCAATGTTTGAACATGATATAGTCATAAGCCACAGATTACTAGACTGCTCTTGACTTTAAATTCAAAAATGATTATAAGATGAATGGTAATGAAAATAAGACAAGGCAAATTATTATGTTTTATTATTCAAACCAGCAAACTGTTAATCATTGTGAGTATAACAATCAAGATGGATGAGCCTGTTACTCTGAATAATAAAACACATAATAAAAAGAATTCCTCATCTCAAAAATTCTGACATAAAAGAAATTATAATAACTTTTGTTTTATTAATATTAATGTGTTGTAGAGTAGGACCAAGCATACTACCTGCTTTTTCCTACTACAGTGACAATGGACTGCTCCTACTTATGAATATGGCAAGTAGCCACATTAGAATAGGATTTTAGGAGTAGTTGATTTACTCCCTGTCATTGTGACTGATTACAGATATGGTATTGCATTCACAATTGTGAAATTTTTTGTTACTTCAGATCAACCAAAAAAACAAAGGAATAATTTTAAGACTTTATTTGTTTGATTTATATTGTCCTCTTTTGTAATCATTTTGTTCATTTCTGTTTTTATTTATTTTCTTTTGTTTTTCTTGGCTTTAGGCTGTATTTTTATTTCTGTTACACCAGATGACTGTTTTTTTTTCGTTTATTACACATGTTTCTCTCTCATAAAGTTTCGTTTTATATTCAAGCTTTTCTATTTTATCTTAACTTTTTCTTTCTGGTTTCACTTTTTTCAATTTTAGTTTCATGTTATAACTGTTGTTTTCATTTTCTGATGTCATTTTACAGCAGATTCTTTAATTTTTTGTTTATTGTTTTAAATACAAATTTTCTGTTTCTATTTTATTTTGGTAGGTTTTTGATTTTTTATGTTAATTGGTTTAATTTATGGACTTCTTGTAGACCCCTAAGAATTGTAGAAGGTTGAAAAAAGAATTGTGTCAGTCTTTGTGGCGGACAAGCATTCACACAAGTTTTGTCACTCCACAAAAGACACCGTTGTAAAACATTGATGTCCCTGAGCTAAGCCTCAAAGAATAATGAAGGGTTCTTTTTTCCCATAGGACATAATGCTGCCGTCGTCTGAAGATTGTATGGCTGCTGTGAGCTGTGAACTGATTACAAATGATTTAATTATTCAAGTTGAGTACCTAGGCAATTAACGCATCCAGTGGCAGTATTTGAGGTCCTGCTTCAAGTTTTAGGGGAGCACTTAGCAGTTTACCTTGCGCAGTACAGAGAAATATTGAGTGCTTCTTTGGATAAATTGAACAGTAGATGGAATTATGATATTATGCTAGATCATGAGGATTTTATTTTCATCACCGACTGTTTGGATTCAGCAGGCCATAAAATGATGCTCATTATGACTGGCCATAAACCAATTTGACCGGAACTGTGGAGAGACTTATCACCTCTCCTGTTCACACCCAAGGAAAAAAGCACCGGGAGTCTAGGACTAGTGGGCTTAAACCTCCGGGTGAGTCCTGTTCTGGGCCCTCATTTGCCAACACTACTTTGCCTGCTTGTGTGGTTGAGAAAAACAACGGGGAATGGCTGGTCATTGTCAAGAGCAGAGGGACACACCAGACAGCGGGGCCTCAGTTCCCGGAAATGTCCAAAGGGAATGACACATACAGTCCCACTCCCAGTTTTATTTGTGATGCTGTGGCTACAATCTCAATGAAACAACTTCATTATGAGCCGTCTTTTGAGAAAAAAAGAAAAGCTGGAAAAACTCAGGAAAGATTTACAAGCCAAGCATAAAAAGGAATCCTTGTCACTGGTGGTGAAGGGTTCCTCATCCTCTGCCCCATCATCCCCAACCTGTAGGGAAACAATTGCCCCTCCAACTCCACCCAAATCAGTCACAATCTGACTATCTAAACAGAACTGTACAAAATACACCATTCCCATCATCATTTAAAACCACAAACACCCTCATGTACATTCACTCCTACTCCTTCACAATCATGCAAAAAGAATGAAACTACAAAAAGAATCAAGTCCTGAAACTGGTTCATTAGGGGAAAAAAGAAAGAAATTCAAACTGCCATATCTTCCTGGGGAAGATGTCTGCTACGTATCCTGGGAACAAGTGAAGTTTACGGAATTCTAGGCACATAAATGGGAAAGACATTGAGATTCCTGAAAACTTCCAAAAGTGAAAAGGTTTCTTACAGTTGTGTAATCAGGCTCAGGTACACAGAAGATTTAGGGCATGATAGAGGAGGCCAATACTGCCCTGAAATTATTCCCCCCGGCAGCTTATATGTACTATGAACAAATGATGGAATTAAAACAATTTCATTCAGGGAGGCTCCCCATTTTTGTTCATCCCTCCCTGTATAGGGCCTTAAAATTAATGTTTCCTGGTGACATTGGCTGCTTGTCTGTTGAAGGCACCATCAAGACTGAAATGGGCCAAGGTTCAATGTGACCACCCATGGGTGTCCTTACCCCAGCCATGTTCAATCCATGGAGTCAACCCTAATGGAACTGACAATGGCACTCTGGTTAGTTCATGTGAATGCTCGGGGCCTGAAGTCACAGGGCAAGTCTCATTCATGATTTCCAGCACCTCAGGGTGAATATTTGTTGTGTGCAGGAGACCTTTTCTTTGTCAACAGTGCCGAGAGGAAAGCCATCTGGTCAGTGTCTAATTCTAAATGAAGAAGCTGGAGTGACAAATTTTGTGTGGACAAAATTTGAAATGATAATTCTTTTTGATTAATGACCTTAAAGTCAAGCCATGCTGAGTAGTTGAGAGCTATTGGCCAAAGAGTGGCCAAGGTGGCAGGTGCATTTGAAATACTGGGGGAAGTGGAAGAATTGTTCACACCCATTAGAAAGTATTGGTGTGAGATGCCAATAAGGAAGAAGTTATTGATTTGGAAATGTAATTAATTTTCAGAACCTAGACAGCAGAAAGAGGTTCTTGTTGGAAGATAGAGGAATCTCTGTAACCCCCTAATGCTGGTTTTAGGTGAATGTCAATAAATACAAGGAATCAAAAGCGTGAGCCAGAGTTATTCCAGCCACTGGATGAGAAACCTCACATGACTGCCTGCCTGAAGAGCACCTCTGACATCAGCCTTATGCCAAACTTAACCAAGCCAGCCAAAGTGTCACATCTAACTTAGAAGCAGGTTGGGTTGATAACTGTCCACATGAGAAACTGATAAATTCTAACAACAAAACCAACCAAGTATTGTACAAAGGAACATAAAGACATTTATTTTTTATTCAAGTTATTTTTTTCTTGCATCTTCATTCTACTTAGATTTGCCCAATATGAAGATGATTTGATCTTTGTCAGCCTTATGATTAAAACTAATCACAACATGGGATAAGGCAAGGTCTGGATTGAAGCAATCATCTCATTGATCAGCTGTAGGTGTTGGACAATTGGATGACCAGAAAAGGACAACAACTTATCTATGGTGCGTGTGTTCATTGGCCTCTTTAACGTTTACTCTCTCTTTATTTAGTTGGCCCCCCCCCTTAGGTGACAGACATGTCAGTTTTCTAGTGGATGCTGGATGCATTTCAATTTTTGGTTATGTATTTTGTATGTTGTTGTGTCTGGTTGAGTGTGTGTTTGACTGAGTGTTTGGTTAGAATTTATTTATTCTAGTACCAGATTAATTTTGTTTGGTTAACTGATGTTTCTGCCACAATTTAGGATTGTGGCGGCTATTTATTACTAACATATAGTGTGTGCGATGAGTAAATTTTTCTGACACAATAAAATGGTGAATACACAGAACAATCGTTGGCTTGCTATATCCCCAAAAGATGTACCAAGAGTGATGAAATCATCATGGTGTTTGGAGTGATCACTAGTGATGGTGACATTATGCCTCCATTCATCTTCCCACAGGTCCTCAGACTCAGCATGGAGTCTTACATCAAGTGCTGTCCTGGGTCAAGTGGGTGGCTGCTGGAAAACTCTATCTCTGGCAACAGAACTCTGCACCATGCCACACAGGCAAGAGAATCCAATCATGGCTGTTAAACAATTTCTGCAGCCACATCATCCCTTACATCTGGCCACCTAATTCCTCACACTGCAACCCCTTTCATTATTATATGTGGGATGCAGTTGAGCAAGTGACACCAAAGGTGAACTGAAGGCAAGGATTATGGCAGCATTCACCAACTTAAACAAGGAGAGCATCCAGAAAAGATGCAGGAGGCCATGGTTGAAACCAATAGCATTTTTGTTGAATAAATTTACTCTTTAGCATTTCAAGATATTTTTGTGTAATTTTGGTATATATATGTTAAAATGAGATGTTAATGTTATTTTCATTTTAGTGGATATTAGATGACAATTTATCCATCGCACCCTGTATTTTTGTTTAGTTTTGTAAATAGGATATTTGGATCATTGTAAAGACATTGGGGTTAAGTTTTTAAAGATTGTTATATTTTTCTCCTGCCCTCCACAGACAAATTTTATATATGGGGACTAGTTAGGATGCTATAGGGAAATCATGGCGTTATAGTGACTGTAGTAAGAATGGTTAGCATGAATGTGTTGCTTTGGTGTAAAGAAAATTATGGTGCATTCGGGTCAGTGATTGAGGCTAGATAGCTTAAATATAGCCTTCCCCATTCCCACTTTTGGCTTTGTGCCACATTTTCTGTATTTCAGGAATAAATATCATTAGTTGATTTACTCAAGTTTTTTCATTCTATGTATGAAGTTTTTTATTTTGTTATTAGTCTTGACAAAACATCTGCATATTTTTGATATCACTGAATCCTTAGAGATCTGGTCTGTGTCCATTTGAATCAATAATTTGTCCCAAATATTTTATACTAGCCATTAAAAACTTGCATTTTTTTGTTACTCAATCTGAATCCAAAATCTTCAATTTTTTAGAAGACATTTTGTTCAAAATGTTGTTGGTTTGTTTCACTTTTTATTAAAATATCGTTTAAATATGCACAAGCAAAATCTACACCTGACAACACTGTGTCCATTATTTGTGTGAAAAATGCCATGTGCCACTTTGACTCCCTTGATTTAATGGACAAGAAGAATGCTTTGCCAACACTCAAAATAGCATTAAAAAAGCTATTGAGGGCAAGATGGTCAAGGAAATGTTACAGCATGTTTGTACAGACAGGCACCAAATCCTAACATGTTGAGGAAATCAACTGCTTATTTAATGTTCTCAAGAAAAATAAGGACTATAATCTCTAAATTGCTGGCTGAATTATGAGGGAATGAAATAAAATTGCAACCCTCCAAATCCAAGATAAGGTAATTTTAAGAAATACCAGACAGGTAAACAGTCATGGGAGGATGGCATGATATTTCATCAAATTGGCCAATATATTCAGTTGAAAATCAAAATGAACTGCACAAGAAACATATAAACCAGCTAGGGTGGAGAGATTGTAAAGAAAACTCTCCTTGGTCAATGGCAATGCTGTTTGAACTCCTGTGTGACATATTTCAGCTGCACATGGCTACCATAACACCATGCAAAGTGGTATCAGCACCATAGGTACAAAAAAGAAAATGTACCAGCTGGCTGGAGGTGAATCCAAGTAAAAAGATATTCCATAAGATTCGGGAATATGAATTAAAAGGGGAGGTGTTATAGAGTAGGACTCAGTGTACTTACTGCTCTTCCTTACTACTGTGACAATGGACTGCTTCTACTTATAAATATGGCAAGTAGCCACATTAGAGAAGGATTTGAGGAATACTTGATCTACTAAAGTTTTTCCATTCTGTGATTATTTAATAAACCTATTCAACGTTTTCCTTAACTAGTCTTCTGTTCTTTTCATATTTACTCTCTATGTCCTTCCTAATTCTTGGCTATTTTTGAACGAATATGACATTACAACAGAATGTTAGAATCATGTAGTCCTACTGAAACAATTTCAATAAACACTTCATATTCATTTGTTCACACTTGGCTAAATTCTATTCCTAGTTGACGAGGATACCAAGGGCAGTTGTACATTTTATATTTTGCTACATAAGTTCATAACTATTGGTGAAAAAATTTTTTCTTGCAAACTTAGATGTCTTGATTTATTTAGACCAGAATTCTTTTCCAGATATTGATAGAATAAACCACCTTGGAGGAGAGGAGAGAAACAGCAGAAATTAAAGGGTTTTAAAAAAAGTAATGTTTTCTTCATTCCAAAGTCAAAAAGCTGTAACAAGAGATTAGAAATGAATTCATACCTTTCTTGCATTTCATTATTTTTAAATTGCGGAAATAAATTAATACTGAACAAAATCTCAGTATATTGAGTACACATTACATTAAGCATAAATTAAAAAAAAATTAATAACTAACTTCTGATCTATATCTTTTACAGCTTGTGCTTTCCCTAACCTGATTATTTAGATCAACACAAAGTATTTTAATTCAGCAACACAAAGGGTTTTAATTCATAAATTCATTTTTTTCATTGTCAAGGAGAGAAATATTAAGCTTTCGCCAAACAATATAAGCAAATGTCCCCCTTGTTCTCAAAAAACATTATCCAAATTATGAAAATGCACTTGCGCTTCATTTTCAACATTGAAATGATTTTGCTAATCTGGGTTTTTAATCTTATTTTTCTTTTATTTAAAAATGTTCTAAATGAACAGGAAGATTGTGGGAAGATTTTTTTTTCATCTTTTTGGTTTATTTCTTTTGAAAATAATTTATTTTAATTCATCATTCTTTTCATAGATCTTAAAAGAAAATGAAAGTTTCAATCATTCTTAATGATGATCCTTTCTTTTCTTACTTTTCTTATTGCAGTATGGGTAACCATCAAAAGACAACATCAATTTGGATTTCATTAATATTTTGCCTTTGTAATGTTAGATAGACTTCTTTCTCCAATCAAAATATTTTCTTATTTAAGTTTTCAGACTCACTTTGGAATTATTTTCCATTTACATTGTTTCTCATGTTTAGCTGACTTAAATATTGTACCTCTTCTTGTAGTTAAGGCAACAATAAATTTTAAATATAAAAACTGTAATTAATGTTTTTAAGAGTTAATAAATTGAATATGTTCATTTGCAGTTACTGAATTTAATCCAGATTGTTGCCATTTATATAAATAGGAAAATATTTCATGCAGTTTTTTAATGAAAAAAAGAGAAAATCAAATTAACACAATTAGAAAGAAATAACCTTTCAATTTACTTTCTTGTATCATGATATAAATGATACCTATCAAAGATTTTCTATCATTAAATCACTATAATTTTTTTTTTGTTGGCATGGATGGCAACATAAAATCATTTGCTTCCCTTTTCAAATGAAATTAGAAGCAGTTTATGCATTTAGTTTAGTTTTTTTGTCATGTTTCTACAATTGTTATATGCCTTGGTTACAACCAACTTGAAAAAAACTAATCTAAATGTAGACACATCATTACAATATTTAAAAGATTTTGACAAATTATCTCCACAAACTTCTTTCTTTTTCATTTTTCTTTATAAAAATTGATAAAATGAAAATCAGAAATGAAGAAATTTTCACAAACATTAAAACAAAATCTGAAAATTGAACCGCTCAGTATTATTTTTCTTTTTTCTTGCAATTCTTTTTTTCATCAAAAAATGTGAAATTAAAAAAAATGTGAGCAGGAACCTGTATGAAATTTTGTTTTCAAAATAAGTAAATTTATGAGATATTAGAAATTATTTTACATCTAATTTCAAGAAATATTTTGAAATTGAACAAAATCTAAAAACAAATAAAAGCTAATTTACTTTGAAATTTGGAATCTTATTGATAAAACAAATCACAAGAAAACAGCAAATTTGGATTGGAAATTCCCAAATTGAGCTTTCCAAAATAACTTTTTTGAAATGAGAAACAAGAACAAATAAAGTAAATGTTATAATTTATATTTTGCAAATCTAAAAGGGGCACTGCAAAATATTTCTAGATCCAAATACAACCACAGTTCATATTCACATCTTCTTAGGGTGTATCTATAATATATATTTCATTTATATAGTCTGAAAGTGGACAACATTTGTAGAATAATAATTTAAAAATTACAATGTTAAAAGCAAAATGATACAAGGTCAACAAGGAAAATGATAGATGAAATGCAACGGATGGATTCAGTCTAAGTGTTGCCAGGAAATGTTAATTTTTCAGTAGCATAATTTCCTTTCATACAAATGTTTTTGCATAAGATGTCTCTTTATTCTAGCTTTTTCAAATTGCGTTCTGTTTTTGATGATGGCCGATTTTGAAAAAAAAAAAAAAAAAAAAGGAGAATATACCAAGAGGACATTTGAACTTTTTTATGTAATTTTACTGGTTTTAAAACTTGTTTGATTTATGGGTATAGCATAGAACAATCAGCTGCATACTCAGATAGTTGAATAGTTAGTTTACAATAGGACAAGTCATTATAGTGCAATGTTGTGCTTGTAAATTTTCATCATATACAAAAATAATTCATTTCAGTTTTGCAATGAGCTGAGAGAGAAAATATAAAAAGTAGAAATCCTGACCATCAAAAGGAAAAAAAATATGGCTGGAGACAATTTGAGAATTGGTTGGTTGAAATAAAATGCTGAGAAGGAATATTAAGAAAATATAAACATAACATCACTAAAGTTTTTATCTTCAAAATACTTTGATATTGAAGAGATGTTGAGATTTACTTCTGAAATGAAAACTCAGAACAACATTTATTGGAAGAGCTGAATAACAGCATTGCTTTCATTACAAAAAATTTAACCTAACTGCCTGATAAGTATTTTTATCTTGAACTCCATCTGTGAACCATAGCTTTAAGGATAGATTTTAATGAGACTAAAATCACAACCAAAATGTTGACCCTAAATGAATATTAGTGAAATTCTATAATGAAGAGTTCAGTATTGAGTGTGAATCATTTTGAGATGAACTTTCAAGTTGGAAGAGGCTCTGAATGATTTAGAGCAATGTGGACAAAGATAAGGTTTTTCCCCTGTGTGAGTTCGAACATGACGTGTCAGGTTGCTCGGATTAGCAAATGCAGCGTCACAGGTGTGACATTTAAATGGCTTCTCCCCAGTATGAGTGCGAATGTGTTTTGTCAGATTGCTATGGATACTGAATGATTTCTCACAGTAATTGCATATGTGTGACCGTAATGGTTGGGAATGGGGAGTGAATACTTTGGATTGGTGCACCTTTGCCAATTTTCGATTTTCATTTAGTGAAGATTTGGAATCTCCTTTCTTGCTTGGAGAAAATGTCTGGTAAAAATCAACAAGATTAATCAGCTGCTCAGATTGTTTTTGATTTACATCTGGTTGGTAATGAGATGAGGTTTCATTTAACATTTGAGATGCTTCAGCTGTATCAGTAAGACATACAATGGAATGACAATTGCTACTTGTAGCATCATTCAGTTTTATTATTTCACAAACTTCATTTGGGTTGCTGACACTCAAGTCAGAAACATTAAAGTTAAGTTTATCTCTTTGATATTTCAGAGTGTTGGTAGAAAGAGAAAATAAAGTTTTATCATTTGTTTGTTTAGAAAGTTCCACAATTTCTTCAGAACTGTTACTGTTATCGCAAATGATGCTAACAGGTGACTCTCCTTTCTTATTAGTTTCTGCAGTTCTGAGAAATTTATAATGGCTTTTTAAATGCACCCTGTAAGTATGAAATATAGAAAATTTCTTTCTGCAGTATTTACATTTGTACAAAGAAGTCTTGGAATGTGTTTTCAAATGTTCTTTCATGTTACTTGAATTTCCAAAGGCTTTCTTACAAATTGGGCACTGGTAAGGTTTTTCTCCTGTATGGGTCCGAATATGTCGTGTCAAGTTACTGGGATTGGCAAATCCAGTTCCACAATAGCGACACTTGTGTGGTGTCTCTCCTGTGTGAGTACGGATGTGCTTGGTTAGTTGGCTACGCTTTGAAAATGACTTGATACAAAAAGGACAATGATGAGGTTTTTGTAAGTTCCTTGAGTGCCACATTACTGATATGTCCTTAAAGGTCTCTGGTTGATTCTGGGATAATGATACAGATGATTTGGTTGGTGATATATTAGGCTGTGTGTGTTCAACCATCAAGTGCTGGTTGGAATTCAAAGAAGACATGAAAGGACTACAACCATATATATCAAGCTCTATTAAAGATGGTGAAACTGCAGTAGCAGCAATCTGTTGTTGCTGAGTGTTCAAAGAATGAGCACTCAAAGAGTTTTCTTGCTGGCTATTGTTTTGTGTGAAATTATCATCATCGATACAAATCGTGTTAATAAGCACTTTGTCCTCAGCATGGATTTTCAGGTGTGAGTTCAGTTCTATATAAGATCCAAATGTTTGGCATCCATATTTACATATATATAACTCTCCTCTCATAAAAGAGGCATTTTCATTCTCTGTGTTTTTAGAAGAGTTTTTTCTCGAGTCAACCAAAACGTCTTTGGAAAATTCTTCATTATTACTCACTTTGTCTTTTGTTCCATAGGAGAGATCATGAATTTCCATGTGTTTACTGAATTCATAAGAATGTACAAATGTAAGATGACACACCTGACATTGGTGCAAGACTTCTTCATTTGGTTGAGAGAAAGTGTTTTCAAAAGAATTTTGCATAGAAGAGACAGAATTTGGAAATTCTTTCTTACACAAAATAGAATCTATAGACTTAGTAATTTCAGAGATTTCCAGGGGATTTCTACTTTTTTCATCGAGTGGATTCATAGAATTACTATTGAATAAAGCCAGCAAATCATTTTGTGCATAGATTGGGTTCTTCAATGTTTGCTCTTCTTGATTTTCTTTGCACTCGTCTTTTACAATTTCTTGTCCTTTGTTATTTATTTCCACAGTTTGAGAAGAAAAATCATCTGATGAAGCAGAGTCTTTCTCTTGAGCAAGTTCTTGCTTGATATGCATCTCATTTGCTGAGTCACTTCCCGGTTTCCTCACTGAGTTGAAAATAAGGGAATCAAAAGAGAAAACTGATAATTCTTCATTTCTGTTAAATGCTGAAGAACTTCTCTTAGAATCTGATAATGGAATGTTGACTCTACTATTAGCTCCTTTTTCAAATGAGTGATCTAAAATATTTAATTGATTAGCTACTTCCATAAATTGGTTTCCTTCATTTTTAGAATTATCTTCAATAGAGGAATTATCGGAATCTTTTGTACTAATAGATGAGAGTTGTGTCAAAAGAGAAAGTTTTTGCTCTGCTCTTGCAGCTGAGGCACTAAAGTTAGCTTTGCAATTATTACTGGAATATTTTTCTTTTACTGTTTTTTGCTTCCTTTTCATAACAACCATTTTTGAAAGAGACTGTAAATGAAACAAAAGGCCATCAGATGAAGAAGAAACATGTTTTTTAACGTGTTCTTTGAGGTTACCGGAAGCTGCAAATCTTTGTGGACAGTAAGAACATTGATATGGTCGTTCACCAGTGTGAATCCGTTCATGACGAATGAGGTTGCTGGGATTAGCAAATGCTTTTGTACAGAATCTACATTGGAATGGCTTCTCACCTGTGTGTGTACGGACATGTTTTGTTAAATTGCTGGATACAGTGAATGTTTTCTCACAATAGACACACTTGTAGATTGTTTTTTTTTGCTTTCTTCTAAAAGTAGGTACTACAATAAGATCTGGGCTCGTACTAGATTCTGGCCACTGTATTTGGTTGTGATGATTATTATCACTCACAGACTTAGAAGTAGTTTCTGCATCAGAGAAAACGGGCATTAAATTTTGTTCAGTGTTTCTGCAGCTGTAGTTAATAGGCTTACAAACCAATGGATCTTTATTTTCCCCAACATTTTCAATTGAAGAAGCAAATTTTACTGAGTAAGCAGCATTACAAGAATTCATGTCACTCATGCTGGAAGATTGAGAAAGTTGTTCCTTTCTGTTCAAAATATCTAAAGTTTTATTGGCTTCTTTGTGCTTAAGATGAATCATTTCACCTCCTTGAGGATGTTTTAATATTGTTTGTTGACTTAAGATTGAATGTCTTGGCACACTGTTGTAATTTGAATGATATTTATCAGCAAATGCAGACGATTTGCTGCAGAAATATTTTTGAGATGAAGCAGGCAGAGAGGAAGAAGAACCAAGATCTGAGGACATTTTCAAGTTTGGTCCAGGGTTTCCATGGCTGCGTGTATGTAATTTAAAATTGCTGAACATAAAAAATGTTTTGCTGCAGTAACGGCACTTGTAAGGACCGCCTTCCCGGTGCGTGCGCAAATGTTGTTTCAAATTAGAGGATGCTCTGAAAGTCTTGCTACAATGAGGACAGGAATAGGGTTTTTCTCCTGTGTGGGTTCTGACATGACGAGTCAAGTTGCTGGGATTAGCAAATGCTGCTCGGCAACATTTGCATCTGAATGGCTTTTCTCCTGTATGTGTGCGGACATGCTTGATCAGATTGCAGCGAGATGGAAATACACGCCCACAGAATTTGCATTTGTGCAATTTAGATGTCCTGATACTCATTGTAGCAGTTGCAGTTGGGTTTACAGTAGCTTCAACAGAGTCAGCAGTTTCTAAGATTGATAACAAGTTCTTTTTTTCAAGTTTAATCTTTGAGGAATGTACAAGATTTATCTTTTCTTGGGAATTCTGTTTATTTCCTACAAATGACAATGATGGTATCTTGCCATTCTCATTTTTTTCTAGCTGACTTGTCACAGTCTGTTCAAGGCAATGAGCTAAGGTATTATTTTCAGGAGGTTTATCTAAACAACTTTCTTTTTCTATTTGAACACAATTTCTGCCTGTAGAAGTCTGCAAATTCTTAAATTTGTGCTTTGCTGTCAACAGACAATTCGGAGCATCCTCATTATTCAATATTACCATGTCTGATGCTGGGTTAGAAATTTTCGATTCCACATTATAATTAGTGATTTTATTTGATATGACTGCATCAGTAACATGTTGAAGGGAATTTTCTTTTACTTCGGAAACAAAACTTTCAATTTTGGAGGAATTTTCTTTTCCATTCTGAGATCTTTCTGCTTGGCACATGATTTCTGCGATTTCTTCAAAAGTAACTTTTGAAGAAATTGCAGATGAATCTGCTTGAAAAGTGTCAAGTGTTACTCGATTATTGTTTGATGGGGTTGTAATAAAAGTAGAATTTCTCAACATTTTTTCTTTATGAGGAAGTGCAGTTCTACTGGTTATTTGATTCTTCAGGGTAAGGCTTTGTTTTGCGAATCCCAAAGGATTTTTGAGACGCAAGAAGCTTGGAATCATTGTGCTGGAAGAAAATATTCTGCCACCATTGAAAGATTTTCCAAGATTTGTTTTTGTGCTGTTCAAATTTGAAGAGTATCCTTTGATTTTCTTGCCTGCCATGTGTGTCTTGAGATGAATTTTAAATTCCTTATTTCGAATAAACATCTGATCACAGAAGGAGCACTTAATCTGATGAGTGGCTGAAAAGTGACTATTCATGTGAATCTTGAGATTGCTTGATGATCGGAACGTACAAGTACACAAACTACATTTATAGGGACGTTCACCTGTGTGAGTTCTAAGATGGCGAGTTAAATTGCTGGGGTTTGCAAATGCTTTTCCACAGTCCTGACATGCAAATGGTTTCTCACCTGTGTGGATGCGGATATGCTTGACAAGATTGCAGTGTACAGTGAAACCTTTGGAACAGTAAACACATCTGTATGGACGTGATTTGGACACAGTGGAAGAGCTGAGAGACTTGAAAGAAATCCTTTCAGGAGATTTACTGTTTTGCAATTTAGTTTGATCTGAAGAAATTTCATTACTTGATTCTAAAGTAAAGTTATTGATAAACAAAGTTGATGTCTTGTTAACTTTGTGCAAGTTTTCAAAGTGCCTTCTTTCAGAAAATTTACATGAAAACTGAGATTGGTTTTCTGGCAAATTTTCAATTTGGTGATCATTCAACAAAGCAGCAGGCAAAACAACTGTGGCATCAGAATCAGTTTGACCATAGCTATCAAGAGAATTGTTTTCCAAATTGATTACAATAACATTATTTATTTGCTTACTATTTTGATTATCAGACTTGAGGTTTTCTTGCCACAAATTTGGCTGAACCAAAGAAGTATCCTCTTTTTCACTGTTGAAATTCTGGGGGAATTGATTTTCTTGGATTCTGACTCCCAATGACTGATTTGAAACACTGGACACACTTGTACTATTTTCATTGTTAGAGGCAAAAGTGAAGGTTTTAGATTTTTGATCCTGCTTATGGGATAGTAAAGAAGTGTTTTGATTGTTTAACTTCTCAGCATTTACTTGTGTCCCAGAAAAATTATTCGTATTTACTTGGACATTATTTGAGCCTTGTTGATTTTGATGAGATTTTAAGTGCAATCTATAACGATTGACTAGTGAAAATTTTTCCTGGCACACATTGCACTTGTATGGAGGATACTTGAAATGTGTATGCTGATGGGATCTCATGTTAGATGAGGCACGAAACCTTCTCTCACAATGCAAACATTTATAAGGTTTCTCCCCTGTGTGAGTTCTGATGTGGCGAGTTAAATTGCTAGGATTGGCAAAAGCTGCTGTACAAAAGTCACACTTAAATGGCTTTTCCCCTGTGTGAATTCGGATATGTTTGATGAGGTTACCTTGAATGGAAAAGGCCTTGTCACAATAGCGACATTTGAAGCGTAGATCATGAGATGACCGGAACAAGGAAGGCTTTGCTTCTTCTTTAGATAATGACTGTTGAAAAGGATTCTTTAATCTGTTCTCTATAAGTTTTCGGCGTTTATTCAATACAGTTCTAGTGGCTTTACTTTTGGCTAGAAAATGTGTGTTGAAATTCTTTTTCCCAGCACAAGTGCCATGATCTCTGTAGTTTTTCATTGTTAAACTATTTTTAGAGCTGCATAATTCAACTGGTCCATTCACAAGATCACCAGATTTGCTAGGAATTAGATCTGCTTGAGAATCAATAATAAAAACATTTTTGTTACACAGATTGTCATTCTGAAGAACATTCATTTCCAGTGGAGATGACTGAATTAATTCACTGGACATACTTTTGCCTTTCTTTATATTTATTTTATCATCCTCTCTACTGTTTGTCCTACAAACTTTTTCAACAATAATCACTTCATTATCATCTTCATTTTCACCAGGTTCAGCTGATTGCATGTTGCTTTCTTTTAGTTCAATCTGTTTTATTTCATTAAAATTTTCTTTTGCGAATTCAAGGGGCTTTAATTCACTAACCAAAGTATCTTGTGCTTTTTCTCCTTTTTCAGCCAACGTATTTGCCATCAAATTTTGAGATTCACAAGAGCTTGGCTCCAAAACTTTAATTTCTGTCAATGGATCTTCATAATGAACAATAAAATCACTTTTACAGTTGTCAGATTCCTTAAAATTATCATTGGCATTTGAATCTATGGAACTTGGAGATTTTAAGAATGGGTTGTAGCGTTTGCCATTTATGTTTGTAACGCAGATGTGCTGTTTCAGTTGCCCTGGTTCTTCAAATAATGTATCACATAGCATACACATGTTCTTTCTTTGAAGGTCTGGTTCATCTGTAGTTAGATGAATTCTATTAGCTGATATCTTGTCACATGTTCCACAGTAAGGCTTTTCGCTTCCAAGTTGTTTGCTGGAGTCTTCAAGGGTGAAAATTCTTTCACAGTAAATACATTGAGTGAGTTTATTTGCAAGCTCATCTAATGTACAAGTAGAATCATCTCGAATTTCAATCTCTTCTGGCTGATCCAAGTGGTTGAATTGAAATACTGGAGACTTCTGTTTTTCATATGATGGCTCAAATGTAACAATGTCTAAATGTGCATCTTTGATAGAAAAGAGATTCCAGTTTTTATCACCAGTTTCAGAAGGCATGTCTGAATACTTGCTCACTGCTGCAGTTTCTTCTGAAAGATTAATTTGAGTATCTTGCTTTATCAAAAGTACTTCATCATCAAGGTCAACAAGTTCAACAGCAGATTTTGTTTTAGATGACATTAGATCTCTTGAGAGAGGACTCACTGCAAGCAAATTTGATTCTTGATTGACTTGGCTAGCACTGGAATTGGAATTAAAGTCTTTGGAAATGGCTATAGGCTCAAGGCTTGGAACAATACTGTTACTGTCCATATTGCTCTGTCCTATTCTATTCTCAATATTGAAAGAAGAGAAAGTTTTGTGTCCATTAACTAAACTCTTATTTACAGATGCACTATCACAGCTGTTGTTATAATTTTGGACATCACTGTTAATAGAAGCAGCAGCTAGGGAAGACATTCCCCAGATTTCTTCACTTGTTTCTACATTGGATGAGGTGAAGGATGGAAAAGAGGAAGATGAGATTAATTTAATTGCTGTAGATTCAGGGTTGTTTGTCAATGCATCTGTTTGGGAAGTGTTTGATTTTGTGTGAGAGGAAGGGAGGTAACTGTTGTAGAGAAGTTC
This sequence comes from Acanthosepion lycidas, assembly GCA_963932145.1. NCBI lineage: Eukaryota > Metazoa > Mollusca > Cephalopoda > Sepiida > Sepiidae > Acanthosepion > Acanthosepion lycidas. The sequence continues at coordinate 67,254,556 of OZ010590.1, read as the reverse complement.
TGATGCAATATCAAAATGGACCTTCATATGAGCACAGTAATCAGAAAATACAGAAAAAACATCTCCACATTGTTGACACTTGAAAGAGGTATCATTCAGGTGAGTTTTCAGGTGATATTTGAGATTGGATGAATCTCGAAAGCCTTTTTGACAGAATGCACACGTGTAAGGCCGGATACCTGTATGGAGACGACGGTGTCGAGTCAGATTGCTTGGATTGGCAAATGCCTTTTCACACACTTCACACTTGAAAGGTCTTTCACCTGTATGTGTACGCGTGTGTTTTATGAGGTTACTATGAACGGTGAATGTTTTGATACAGAATGTACATTTGTATGGCCGATGAACTGTGTGAACAACATTGTCAGAAAGTGTGCCAATGTCATGCACCATATTCAAGCTATTTTCTGACGCCATTTTTTTTGTTAGAGAAGACCTTTCAAACTTAAGTTACAAATGTCCAAAGGTTGATGAGACTGGTACTTTGTTCACAGCATTTTTGACATTATTCCATCTCTTTACATTTTCTGATATCATACAGAAATAAAAACTTATTTAAATTCTCCTTTTAATCATTCAATCTCTGATGTTTCATTTATTTACAATCTAGCATCAAACAAGTTGAGACATTTTTGTATTTCCAAGAGATGAGTATAGCATAATTGAAGGTTATATCAAAGAATATACAATTAAGATTTTTTTTTCTAATATTGTAATTACTGTAATTTAAAATAATTCTCTTTTGTGAATCAACACAGAAAAAAGTGACACTATAATTTGGCTCAAAAAGTCAATGCTTGGCTTAGAATTAGTCGCTTGTTTTGTTTTTGTTTTTAAATTTTTCCTAACTTCTAATTCACTGACCAAAATGTCTACAGGAGTGAAGCTGATGACAAAATGACTTGGCCAGCAATCAATATTCAGCTGACATTCAAGTAACCATTTTGGATCTAAACCTTCAACAAGTGTCAAAGTTGAATTCTCAATGCTAGAAATGGATGATCCATCTTTCACTTTCCATCTGCTGTATTAGACAGCAGCAGCTGCATGAAAATCTGAAAAATTATAAGGAAAACAATTTAAATAAATATTATCAGTTTTGATTCAAAGATTGTTCAATCAAAAATAGAGGGAAATAATTCAGGATTGTGAGAAAATAGAATAATGAACTGAATTAAAATCCCTCTATTCCTTCTCAAAATATCCAAATATTTAACATATCTAAAAACAAATCCTCAAATTTGTTAGTGTAAAAAAATATATAAAAATTCACATTAATGAAGTTACTTTCAATTATAACTTGGGTTTAATAATTTAATAAATTCTCATCAAATCTTTATTTTATAAATAAAAAATAGTAGCACCACTGAAACAACTGAACCTAAAATTTGATTTACGATTATAAAAAGATCAACAGGCATTATCATTTGAACAGATCCTTTTTTAGTGACTTATCTTCACTAGTATTGATATTGAATCTCTCACATTAGATCAAGGAACAAAAGTGTTGGTAGTAAGCTTTCCTCAGCAAAATTGTTTGATTTTTCTAAGCAAACAGCAAGAAAATGAAAATAAAATCTAAATCTTTTTCTCAAATGATGAAAAAAGAAAAATTGTAAATGAGATTCTTCAATTTATTAATTCAATAGAAACAAATGCAAAAAAAGTTTTCAAAACATTCTCATCATTTGGCAAGTTTTATCTACAAGAATTTAATTTCTTTTATTTTTTTCACAAACCTATAATTATTTACTTTCATAAAAATTGCTAGAATTTTTCAAGAAAAATAAACATAAGATGATTTTTCAATGTTATACAAATTGTGCGTGTCAAACAAATCAAGAAGGAAATAGAAATAAAGTTTACTGTCCAAGAAGATTTTAATTCTTATTAACAACATCTTACTGTTCTCTATTATAACTTTTCAGCTGAAAAGACAACAGCAAGATCTAAAAAGAGCAAAAACTGATTCCACTAGTGCAATAGTTTCTGATATTCTATTTCCCTTTTGAAATATTTCAATTCAAATCCAAAACTGCTCTTTAAATATAAAGTTGCTAAGAATAATAAAAAAAATTATTTAACCTATTATTATGATCACCTCTAATCACTTAAGAATTATGTTGGAGGCATTTTTCATCTTTTTGTGTGAATACTTTTCATAAAGCAAATATAATTTTATTTTCAGTTGAAAGGAATGTTCCAAAAACTAGGTAAAGTGTCAAATTCTTGGTTAGTAAATGACGTAAAGGAAAGGAAAATAAGAAAAGCTCCTAATTTGTGTATATGGGATGGAAACATATAGTACTAAATGGAATGTTCAAAGGAAGTTTATCCACAGGAAATAATATCTTAACTGTTTGAGAAATGACTTTAAAATATTTCATGTTTTCTCAACAAAATGATGTGACTGGCAGTTTCTTAGGAGGAGAGAAAATAATAAAACATAATAAACAAAGAAGAAAGGTTTCATTGTTTTCTTTTATATGATAATAATTCTTAAATAATTGTCTGTTCATTCTGGAGGTAAAAGTTCTTCCCCTTGAAACCAAAAATTTGTTTAATATTTTATGTGAAATAAGTGGCACAAGATGCAGATTTGATTTATGTCAGAGTTGAAAGAAATCCTAATAAACAAATGATCTTCAAAAAGGAAGCACAACTACAATTGATATTTTGTGTTCTGGCATTACCAAAAGGAAAACAAATTCTGTTGACTGAGGAATATGACAGTTGTAGAAAATGCATTCAAGAAACTCTAAAGAACCAATGACATTAAAAAAAAAAACAATGTGGCAGCAACAGCAAATTTTGGAATTAGCTTAACTGCTGTACATATGATATATAACTGACTGCTACATAGTACATCACACCATTAGGTGTCAGTGAAATATTTGGAATAGGCATAATCATTCTTTGTCTGCAGTCTCTTTTGAAGCAAATGAGTGGCCAAAAGAAAATGTGAGAAGCAATACAAAATATACAAGTACATCAATTAGGACAGGTGAAGGATTGTTGAAGCTAGCTGGTTAATTCAAATAGCACTTTGTGAAAGAAGAAGGGATGTGTCAATAACACAACTCAGTCTAAAACATGGGAGAGTTATATCAAAACCATAGATGACCATTAACAAAAAAAATCAGAGATTTTCAAGAGAAAAGGGAACTTCAGAAGCATCAAGCTAAAATCATGAAATGCCAGAAATACAGAATGATTTATACCATTCTATTAAGTTGGTGCAAAAATAATGTCGTTTTCGCAGATATGTTACTATGTGAGAAAACGATATTATTTTTGCACCAACCTAATATGTGTTTCTGGCATTTCATTCCTAAACAATTTTGACAACTGTTTTTAATGGAAATTCTGTTTTAATAAAATAAGTAATTTATAATTAACTATATTCATGTGTCATTGTACCAGAGAGGCCATTTTTATTTGAGCTAAATCTGCATGTTTGATTTTGCATTTTATACAATTGATTTTATACAAATGATTGATGGAGCCCAAAAAATGAGTTGGCAACAGTTCAAGGTTTTTCTTGGACAACAGTAGCAAGGCTATATGAGGAATATGCGAATTCCAGACAGGCATCATCAACATGTGAAAATTATTGGGACTATCAGCAATTGATAAGAGGGTGGTAAGGGCACCTAATGAAGAGGAACATTGCATCAAATCACATCTCAATTTAATGCTGGTGTCATGCAAACCATCCACTCAACGTACATTACAGCATGCACTCTATTCTATGGTATTCTTGATCAGCAATTGTATCAGCACTGGCATCATGTCATTGGTTACTGTGCCTCATCTAGACCATTAGACTATTATGCTCTTTTGGGCAGATAATCTAATTTCTGTGAAGGTAACTGTATGAGAATATGACTCCAGCCTGCCAGTATAATGGTGCAGAATATTTGAAAGGATCACTCATGAAACTACTGAAGTTACTCTTGACAGATATGATATCTTGTTGCAGATCATTTTCACCACTTTGTGCTAGTCGTGACAGTTTGTTCCTATAAGATAATGTAATCATAAGCTAATGAAACAAAACTAGTTTCAGGAACACTTAGCTGACTTCGACTTACTCCATTGGTCCTCTGTGGATTTAAAGTTCACAGGAACTTTCAACACAAACATTTTTCCTTTTTAGGGGTCATTGTTGCAGGAATCTTATTGCTTTGGATTTCAGATTTGCATCAAGGACACTTCTTGTCAAGTCAACCTGCAATTTTTCAAATTGACACCATTCCCATCAAAATTTTTACATATTTTGACAGTAGTCAGATGCACTAAACAGAAAAGTGAATGCTAAATTATAGCTTCTCAAATTGATTGGAATTATATTTTTCAATATAATTCACAATTGGGGCAGTTTAGGCAAAATGATATGCAGATATATCAATTTCTAGCCTTTACTCATCATCATTTAACTTCAGATCCAAGCTTCCAAATTGTCTGAAACTAAGTCTTAACAAGATAATGCAGTAGTGGTGGTTGGGTTTAACTTTGGTAAAGATGTGAAAAGGAGCATATGCTTTGTCATCATATGAAGTTTTCAGTAGGCCCATGTGGATGCATGAATTTGCAAGTGATATCTCCTTTCGCTTTAAAAATGATTGCCAACAACCAATAAGTCATAATCCATTGACTTCAATTACTTCACCATCTGTGTATGCTCAATATCAGGAACATTCAAGAAGGTGTGTGTGATGGAAAACACTGAATCCTCATTCAGTTGCTTTTCAAAGATGTTGTTTCAAGTACAAAGTGATAGTTGTGTGTACCTATAACAGTATTTCTCAGTGGTATTGCTCATCCAACTTTTGTTGAATAAGAAACATATTCTGAGAGATGGAATAGTAAGTGATATCTTTAATTGTGGAACAAAATGCTAAAACAGCTTCATAGGTCAGATTTGATCCTTTAATGGTCTTTGAAGGTTTACTTATATTATTTGTTGATTGTCAATTGCATCTTATTAAAACAAGTCAAAGAGCATTATGGAAAATATTGACAGGTGTATCAACATATTTAAATTCCAGATTGTCAAGAGTAATTAAAACTGTTATTGGAGCAGTGGATTCAATCCTTCAAGTAATATACCTAAACCTTCTGGCAAATTCAAAATCGATGAAAATCTAACATTACCAGACTAGGATTTAGAATTTTGCCATTAAATTTAGAGAGCAGTCAAGAGATGACTCACCCAGAGCTGGTGGGAAATTTAAAAATAACAGGTAAACTTGTGTATATTCTTTCATGGCCACTGGGAATAAATGTAATAAATGTCTTACTTTGCATGAAAACTCAGGATTCTTCAGAAATTTGTGTAAAGATTTCATGACCCTCTAACATCCTCCTCTAGCCCAATGGAATAATACTTTTGTCACTGCTCACTTAAAAAGATATTCCTCCATGCTTTAATATTATCAAAACAATGTACACAAATCATAAGCCAATCACCAAATTTATTACTGACAACATAATTCACATAATCAAATTCCATTCATTATTCACAGAATCTAGTTTCATCTTTTGATGGTTTTGCAGCACATAAATTTCATAATATAATTTCCTGCTGAAAATTCCTCATTTTTTCTGCTTTATTCAAACTTTCATGAGAGGCAACTCATGTACCCCATATCTTGTTTTGAGGGTGCCAGGTCCTGAGTTTCATACAGTAACCAATAACTGGGTGGTACTTGAAGGTGGAAATTGAGGCAGGTATATGGTGCAGTGATCAAGTAAGTACCCTGTTTCCTGATACACTTCAAAGTAGGAAAAGTTGACAAATGATACCACCAGATAATACCATAGTACTTCATGAAATGAAAATGAGAACCACCATGGGGCTATGCTCTCAAGTACTTAGTACTGAACCCCCACTGAACTGACTGATTTTAATTTCCTCATATCAAACTGAATCGTTATGAAATAGTTTTATGATGATCCAAACTCCAAGTGTTAAACAAATTCATTTGAAACAGAATATTTTTGCAAAAATGCATCCTGACTATTATAACAAGTTGTGCAATCTCAAAGATTCTCTTATATCATTGAACATTGAAAGTTGTATAATATTTAAGCAAAAGACCCTCACATCAACCTAATTATATATTTATATGGTTTATTCAACTTTATGATCTCTTAATTTTCAGATAAGGGTCAGTTTATTGAGGCAGAGTTTCATAGAAATACACAAAAATATAAAAAGATACGATAATTTTTATTAAAATTGGGTATGAAGGTCACATTATGTAATTTGATGTCTGTGGTTTTCTAAGTTCCAACGTTGCTTGTTAAAAAAATCAGATTACTTTTTGCTGCATTGCACCACATTTACATTTTCATCAGCTCCCAATATATGTTGAACTGGAACTCTTAAATCGTTCCTAGTCAAAATGGGATTTTTCCTTAGTTTTATAATCATTTAAGTATCACTTTTGGATTCTTTAGGTTAAAAACTATAGTGGTGCAAATTTTCAAGCCATTTCATTCAAAGTTAATTGGATTATTACAATTTTAAAATGAACTACTATGTTGTGAAATAGCATTCAATTAAAGAAAATGGTGAAATCTTCAGATCCATCAAAAATGGTGTTCCTGTGAATGTCTAGAGATAAAGTTCTCCAGTTTTTAATATTGGGGTATCTTAACATGGTTAAAAAAAATTGGGGGCAATCTGAGAAGGGTGGTTTTGGAACCCTGGTTAAGTTGACATGGATGTTTCATAACTAAAATTTCATTTTTAACAAATGCAAACCGATTTAAGATTTCTTTTCAAATTAAAAGAAAGAATCAATTTCAGTCGTTTGAGCAGCCATATTGAATACTTGAAGTTCAATTCAGAAGCTCAGTGGACAAAGTTAATTCAATTTTATATTAATTTTATTTTTATATGATGAAAAACATTCTAAAAACTGGCATAAATATTCAATGATCTCTAACTACTGAACTGACAGAATTAGTTTATAGGCTTTGGTATTTAATTTATCAGTTAAGTAACCAATTACATTTCTATAGAATTGTTTACCATTTAAATATTTAAAATAGACCTTACCATTTTCTCAGAACAGCTCCAAAATTTTAATTCAATCTTTTTGTTTGAGACTGATAGCTAGCCATTGTAATCTGGCTATGAAAAATTGAGTTGTATTTGCTGTTCTTTAACTGCAGCAAGCAACATAAAAGAAATCTTTTCTCTTTACTTTTTCTTTTCATAATATCGAAAACCACATTCTGATAATTACGCAACTGATAATTAAAATTAATTAGGCAATTAATAAGTAACGATGAGTTTTGACTTTTGATTTTTACAATGTCATAATTTGAAAGAAACAAACAAGTAAAAACAAAATTTCAAGAAATTAATTAAATAGAAAAAAATGCTGTTTTAGTGGGGGGCGGAATTGAACATTTTAAAAAGAAATGTATTTATTGTTGTCAACCCTGTTCGAAAAGTCATAATAATACTGTAGGCAAAAAAACTTCAATATGCGAAGGCAGTGACTAAAAAATTATTTCTATTAGTTATGACGACGACGACTATTAGTAGTCGTCGTAATTATTACGTGTGTAGTAAATTAACAGCTGACAAAAGATAGTGTTGATTCCATTCGCAACCAAAATATTTTTAAAACTGCAATCCAAGTAGAAATTTGGAAATTTTTGTTCCATTGATAGAAAATAATCATTAGTTTTTAACTTTTTCTTTACAAAGTTCAAACGAGACAGACGGCAGCAACAACAGCATTTTGTGATGAAGTATCAAATTAAGAATTATGGCTTAAAGCAATACTCAATTTAATAACCAAAAATAATGTTCTAAAACATTTATAAACTGTTCTATTTATTCTAGCTGATTTTTGTATCGAGACAAATTCTGGTTCGAGTATTTTAAAAGATCACCATCAACACTCGATAAGCACAAGACTGTTGAAGCGTTGTTTACAAACAACATTCAAACAACGTTCGTTAACTTTGAATAAAAAAATAATGTTTCTTTTGGGGCTATCGTATAATTTACTTAATGTTATCTTTTACTTAGTTAACTTATCTAGCCAATTTGATTCGAGATAATAATTTTAAAATAGAACATAACGCAATTTCATCGTCTACTAATGTATGACTATGAACATTTAAACGTTCTACACTGCAGTGTCTGTGTACGGTATCATTATCGATTCGTAAAATCGGAGTAGGATGAGAACAGAAAAATGGAAACTTAAAATATATAATTTTAGAAACTTACTTGATTCATTTCAAGACTTAAAAGATTTTTCTTAGAGAAAATTGTGGATATTTTTTCAGAAATATATAAATGTTTATATACAACATAGACAACTACAATTTAAGTGCTTCCGGTTTATGCGGTGTCTCGTGAAAAGGTATTCTTTTTGTAGGTGGACTGTAAAGGACAAAATTTGTTAAATAGAAAATTTCCACATTATGTATATAAAGAGCAAGTAAGACATATCCACATATTTTTAACAAAAAAAAGTAACTGAAATTTAAAATTCGGAAAAATGTGATAGCAGTTTTTTGATAATATCTTCTTATTTAGGCTGTTTAGTGGATAAGTGCCCTGAAGGGACGTAACACAGAAGAAATGGAATGGATAATTACAAAAAAGCAGTCATATTTAATTATTTTAAAATAAATTATATCCTTTTTTTTTTCTTAGAGTTCTGGTTTTAATTTAAAATGATAAACTTAAAATATAGTTAATTTTTGTAATGATCCAATAAGTCTCATCGTATAATATTAAAAGTTAGTCCTTTCTAAGATGTAAATGTTTTTGTAGACTGAATTAGAAGAAATATTGGACATTTTTATTATATTTTTTGTCTGTGTGATACAAAGATATAAAAATAATTATTTTAAGATAACTTGATTTTTTTTTTATAGAAATGGATATTTGTAAATGAATATTCATAATAAAAATGGACTACTTTATTAGGTCAAGCCTATTAATAGATTCAGTTAGCTTGAAGGAAATAAATTATAATCTATTGGATAAAAATTAAAAAAGAAACAAAAAGTCTATTTGTCTCTTGCTATATCTATATCTTTCTCTTTCTTTCTGTCTTCTCTTCTGTTTATATATATATATATATGTATATATATATATATATATATATATATATATATATATATGGTTAAGTAAAGAGATACACCAGTAAATCTATATCATAATAAAAATGTATTTATTTTAGACAAATACTTATTTCAACATAATTGCATTCCTTGGGACAACTTTACAGTTCAAATAGTTAAAACATTATACAGGTAAAATTTCAGATTAAAATATGAATGTTTCAATCTACAGACTTATTGGTCTATACTTTATATGAGTACATTTGATCTGTGTAAAAGTTTCCAGCATTTTGTATTATAATTAGTGAATTAATAATAATTAGTACATCTATTAATTCATCAGGAAATCCCTTGATATTTTATAGCAGTGTCCCAGATATTTTTGAATTCTATCTTGCTGAAACAACTCTAACTTCAACACAGTAAAGTTGTCAATGAAATGTTGAACATAAAAGACTTTTTTAAATATGGAATGCTGCTTTATCTTTTGCTATTCAGTCTAGTGTATGCATTGTACACTATTTTGACTGTTGTACTTTCTGACTTTCTTTAGCTGTCTGTTGTCATACACTATAACCTGCACAGAATTTTTGAACCAAGCTCTTTATACAATCCATAAGGGAAGATTGTTCGCAATATGCTTTCCATGCTTAGTAGAGATAACTCATATCAGGTTTGTACTACTTTAAGATCAAGATCACTTTCTGATTCACAATACATTTCACTAGACATGTCAACTGGATGTGAACAAAAGCAAAACCAAAATAAAGGCTTCAAGAATTATATCCTGTCCACAAAAAAAAACTCACAAAAATCTAAAACACAATAGCCAATCACAAATGTTATTTTACAAAAAAGAAAAAAGGAAGAGCCTGGGACCTAGCACCTGTTAAACCATGGATATAAAAATGGCATGCCTTGCAGTTTGGCTCAACATCTCGACCTGATCAAATGACAGCCAGCCCATCCACATACCTCACTGGTGTTGATTTTAACCCTGAGGATAGATGGGCCAACTTGGCCAACAACTCCCCACTCATGCCACACATATCATGCCACTAATCCACAACATGTTTCTCTCCTGACATTAACTGTGACCTGGGTCAACCAACCGAACAAATCCATCAACTCCCTGTCTTACCTAGAACACCCTTACACCTAATTGGTTCCTTTACCAATGGCTACTAAAGAACCACATATCAACAATTTTGTTATTTTTGTTACAATTACATCTACCAGCATTGAGCATTATATATATGTTTTGAAAATTGGTCAATAAACATGATCTGTCCTGAAAAGGGATATATTTGTTCGAAGTAGCAAAGTTGTTTTGGACTACTGTAACCAAATAGGACAATCTAGCAAGTAACCGTAATGGACTGGTCCTCGTTGTAGTGGTAGGCAATAGGCATAGGCAATAAGCGAAGACTATATGTGTAGCCAATAGGCGTCATCCTGTACCTCCACATCAGTCTGTATTTATGGCTGACACCAGCCAATCATATTACTGTGAGGGGGAACCTAGGTGTATGCATATTCATTACATCACCACCTCTGAGCTAAATTTTCCCGTGAAATTTAGCTTCAATATTTTCTTTTTTTAGGGTCTGGACTTAATCGATTGATTTTTTTCCTAAGTCTTTTTTGCCTCAATCCTCCTTGCAGTGGTGGCGTTTGACACACTGGTACCTCTGGCCTTGAGGTTGGGGATACCTCCATTAGTGAATGTTGACTTACTGGAACAGGAATTTCAAATGCATCATACAGGACTTCCATTGGAATCTCTTCGGTATTTTCCATGACCACTGTAGTGTGTCTGTGTCTCAATTAATTCCAATGTCTTTTGCACCGAAATTTTTCCCCTTTTATGTCATATATGACTTGTCCAATTCTTTTGGTTATCATTTCTTCTTCCCAATACCTTTTTCCAGCCCTAAAGTTCTTAAAAAAAACCTGGTCACTTTAGTTATCTGGTTTTCTTTTTTAACAGTTTTCTTTGCACAGAGTGTATTTTTCTCACAAACATTAACTCTACTGCCGATAACTCTGACGTATTCTGGTTTGGTGTGATTCTATATACTGCCAAAAATTTCTGAATACTTCTTTCATTCGTGTACACGCCTTGGTTTTTCTTCAATGCTCGTTTAAAGGTGTCCATGAATTTTTCCGCCTGTCCATTCGATCTTGGATGATATACTGGCATTGTCACATGATAAATGGACAATGATGTACAGAATTCCTTGAATTCTCTTCCTGTAAACTGCGTTCCGTTGTCGCTGACTAAAGTTTTAGGGAGTCCAAAGTGACTAAAAATTTCAGTAAGTGCATTTATTGTATTTGTTGCAGTCGGATATCTGCACTTAACAATTTCTGGCCACTTAGTGAAACTGTCCACAATGATCAGGTAATAAAATCCATATGGTCCTCATCATAGTGGTAAGCAATAGTCAGAGGCAATAGGCATTGTCCTGTACCTCCACATTAGTCTGTATTTATGGCTGACACCAGCCAATCATATTACTGTGAGGGGGAATCCATGTGTATGCATATTTATTACATCAAAATACTTGTTGAAATTTTAATCCTTTTTTCTTCTTTCCTTTGAAACCATACATTTGTTATAATATCAGTTAATACCCACCAATCTTTTTCACCTTGTCTGTTTCTGATGGAATGAATATGCATACACCTGGTTCCCCCTCACAGTAATATGATTGGCTGGTGTCAGCCATAAATACAGACTGATGTGGAGGTACAGGGGACGCCTATTGGCTACGCCTATTGCCTACCACTACGATGAGGACCAGTCCATTATGGTTACCTGCTAGATTGTCCTACCCAGTTACAGTAGTCCAAAACCACTTTGCTACTTTGAACAAATATATCCCTTTTCGGGACATATCAGTTTCTTTCACTGAACCAGAGCTTATGACTTTTCAGCATTGTGTAATTTAGGTATCTTAAACCTAATATCCATAATTGAGTTGTAGAATTGTATGAGTGTCCTCACTCAAGGTGAAATAACTGCTTTGAGTACTGTTCTGATATTGGATGCATTTTTATATAAGTAAAAAACACCGTTAAAAATAAAATTTTTATTTTTTTAGATGTTGATGGTAAACAAAATTGCAACAATCTGTGTTTCAATTTACTCAAGATTAAACATACATATAACGTAGCTGGATTACAGCAAATAATCATGTATACAGACTAATTCTTGCTTAGGCTTCAAAATAGGGTAACAGTACTCAGGCTCCCTTATTATTACACATAGATGTTAATACTGGGTTATACTTTTGTATGTCTGTAATCATACAGATGGTGAAAACCACTCTGCAATAAATTATTCCATGTTGTTGCACCCATTGACACAATACAGCAAGACTTGTAGGTTGGCTAATGTTAGGTGCTGACAGATCATGTCTCAAGTATATTCAGTAGAAGATAGGTTTGGCAATTGTGCTGGCCAGGAAAGTTGTTGAACATTTCAGAATGCATGCTGAGTGTCATGAGCATCATGTGGGGGAAGAAGCACACACCTTGTTTCCTGTTTAGGATAGGGCTTCTTGATTCCTTTCCTTTTTTCAGGCCTTAATAGTGGTGCTGTCATGAACTTTTATGATATGTGATGATGGCGAAAAAAGTGTCTTCATACTGAGGGTACCAGGTTGGCAGTTTTCTGGTTGCTGTTCCTGACTGATAGTTAGGAGCCCAAACTCTTGTATAACGTCTTGAGAGACTGCTCTGATCAATAGTAGCATAATATCAGGGTTCTTGCAGTGTCATGCATGGAAGGGTGTCCCACCAAGTACCAGTGGACAACTCCGAGGCCACATTGTTACAATCTGTAACAGTTCCCTACCTACACATGTTACATTAGATGACCAACTGCTACTACTACTCTAGGCTTTTCTATACCAAAATAACACACCATGACTATAAACAACCAAAGATATAAACCTAAGCAGCTCAACAATAACATGTAAATACCTCAACCTTTTTTTCTCCAACATTCCTGGTATTCATCCCAAGTTCTGCAGTGTGGGAACATTCCTCTTGGAAAAGTCTGAGCACATCCTAGTTCTCTGTGAAACTAATCTTAATTTTTCAAGCTCCTCATCTGATTTCTCGATTCCTGGTTATCTTCCTCATGCATGTGAACATCTCTCACTGACTAGGGAACTCTCTTTTGAATCTCCAGACTACTGTTACATGTGTCTCCATCTCTCTCTACTAAACTCAGTCACCTATCTCTTCTTTCTCTACTGTTCCCTTTCCTCTCATGACTGTTGACACTACCATTTAATCCTGTCTCAATAGCAAATCTGTCAAAGCTGATGAATTTAATCTGGCCACTGTTCTTGAAAAGGACCTCCAATCAGTGGTTAACAGTGCCAAAAGATAGCTTGTAAATTTTAATGTGTCCAAAATGGAACTGCTCTCATTTAACCTCCATAGAGAAACTATGGCTGATGCTAAACTCCTGGAGAGGAACACACTCTACTTTCTTGGCCTCGTGTTTTTAACTGACTTGAAGTAGAATTACTACATCAAATCAATAGCTGCACCTACTGCAAGGGAAGTTGAATCACTGTGTTGTATCATCTTGCATATTTACAAATCTACCATTTGTTCATGCATTGAATACTGTTGCTATATCTGGTCTGGTGCTCCTGCTATTCATATTGAGGTTCTTGACGAAATCCAAAGAAGGATCTGCAATTTAATTAATCCTGACTTGGCATCTTGATTTCAGTCACTTCTCATCAATGTGATGTAACTTCCTTCTGTCTTTTCTACAAATATTTTCATGACAACTGCTCTAATCAGCTTTTTTTTCTTGGTGTCCTAACTATGTGAATTTAAGCATACTACTAGATTGGCATCTAGTATACCACCCTTTTATTGCTGGAATATGGTAACCACCACTTCTAATCTAACAGTTTCTTTTCTTGCACTTCCTGCCTGTGGAACTCCCTTCTGTTTACTTGCTTCCTTGATAACTAAATTTAAATGCAATGTCAATCACTATCTTCTATCTTCTTGAATCTCTTATTCTTTTCTCAATCACCCATTACCCAATCTTTTATCTCTCACCTCCACTGTAACTCCCTGTGTTCTAGTCACATTCCCGCCTTGCTTGGAGTGAATTACTAAAAAAATATCAAAATCAATTGAGAGTCATAACATACGGCACCTGGCAACATAATAGTCAGGAGGTGATTGACAATCTATAGCGTTTAGTGACACAGTGATTCCCTTATTGTTGTGGAGTAAATACTACACCTCCAGTGACTATATGAACTATTCCATAACTATAAATAAAGAGCTCCAGGTCAGAGGTAAGAAGACGACGTTGGGAGTCGGTTTTCAGACTAAATTAATTCAGGCGTCATGTCAAGTAGCTGAAGCATTACTTATATTATAAATGCTATGAAATGCATTATAACACTTATGGAGATGTGTATAATGATGCTGTGGTGTGCGTATGTTTGGTTAGAGGTACACATGCTTATAGTCTTGCTGCAAGTAAACGATTGTGCTGACACTCTTGGAACCACAGTTGCTCTGACTTGTGCTGTGAATGCTATTAACCCATTAACGTCAATGTCCCCAAAATAGGTAGAAGCCTATAATTAATACTAAATTTTTATAAATCTATTAATAATAGATCTTTTATATAAACCTATAATTTGTATTGGATTTTTTAGAAAGCTATAATTAATGGTAAATTTTAATTTTAATTTTTTATAATTAATATCAGATTGTATGGTAGGCATTAATGGGTTCACTTACAAATCTACAATCAATTGGAAATTTTTTACTTTTTACATTGAGTAATTTTTACTTTTTACATTGAGTAATTTACAACTCATCCCTTGTCCGAGAGAGAATCCAGTACAATCGTTGTATAAAACATCGACTACAAGCTCGAGGATTTCTTCAACAAAATTACTAATGAAGAAGACCAGAGAAGGATCCAAAATGACCTGGATAAATCCTTCAGACATGAATCTGATGTAGTCAAGGCTCGCCAAGTGCAAAAATTAAATAGATTGAAAGATCAGAAGGTGACGCACAAGGTCTATCATCCACCAATGAAAGCAGTAGTCAACATCAGCAAATATCAGCTGAGTGCCTCTGAGGAGTCAGTATTGAATAAGGGTCTCAACTTCGCCACAACCATCAGGCACGTGCCATACTTGGACATTATTGCCAGAGTCAAGGAGGTGGCCCTGAACATCCCTCAGGCTCAGGTGGATGAACTGAGATGGGAGGTGAGACAGACCTTGGAGAAGGCCAAGCTGCCTAGGTCTAACATAACAAAACTGGAGAGGCTGGCGATTAGATCCCTACAGAGGAACGAAAACATCATCATATTACTGGTTGACAAAGGCAATGCGACTGTAGTGATGGACAAATCAGATTATACAAGAAAGCTGGAAGACCTCATTAGCAATGGTAGCTACAGCAAAGTAAAAAAGGATCCTACTATGAAAACGGAACGCAAACTGTCACAGATCCTAATCAAGAACAAGGATAACTTCTCACCTAAGACGTATAGGCAGTTATCGCAGCGTTACACCATGCTACCTCACATATACGGTCTCCCTAAGGTATTCCGCTCAGGCCGATTGTTAGCTGCCAAGGCTCTGTGTGCCACCCTCTGAGTCGCTTCCTTGTAGATATAATTGACCCATTGATCGGAAAGTCTCCTTCATATGTCCGAAACTCCGCCCACTTCGTGGAAATAATCAAAGATGATCCGATCCTATCCAACCAGATGGTGAGCTTGGACGTGGTGAGTTTGTTCACCAAGGTACCCACAGAGGAGGCACTCTCAGTAGTCAGAGACAGATTGGCCTCTGACTCTTCCCTAGAAGAACGGACCAGTATTCCAATAGATAATCTGATGGAGATGTTGACTTTCTGTACACAAACAACACACTTTGGAATGGGATCACACATATATCGACAGGATGAGGGCTTAGCAATGGGCTCGCCATTATCACCAGCAATGGCGAATATATACATGGAATACTTTGAGGAAATGACATTAGAATCTATATCTCTAAAGCCAACTATATGGTTACGGTACGTAGATGACACCTTCATACTCTGGCCACACCAGGAAGATGTTCAGGTTCTACTGGACCATGTGAACTCAATAAGACCTTCGATACAGTTCACAATGGAGAAAGAGGGTAACAACACACTCCCATTCGTAGATGTTCTAATATCTCGAACAGAGCATGGGTTTAAGACATCCGTATACCGTAAACCGACATTCACCAGACAGTACCTCAATTTCAACTTCCACCATCCATACAGCATAAAGAAAGGGATCATCCGTTGCTTACAACACCGAGCAAAAGTCATAAGTGGCGACCCAGAGACGTTAGATAAAGAATTGGTCAGTATAAGTAGTGACCTACAACGTAACAACTACCTTGGGTACATGGCAGCAGCCCTCCAAAACTGGGATAGGCGGGTACAAGAGGAGGAGGACAACAACACTCAGAAAACAGTATACCTGCCTTATGTGAAGGGGTTATCAGAGAAAATACAAAGGATCTGCGGTCCATATAACATTAGGACAACCTTCAAAAGCTTGACGACACTTCGCAGATATCTCTCCCGTGTGAGACCTCCCATAGAGGAGAATATAACTAAAGACTGTGTGTACGCTATCCCGTGCAGCTACGCAAAGGAATATAACGGAGAGACAGGGCGCCCCCTCGAGGTAAGGCTTGAAGAACACCAGAAAGCTGTAACATGAGAGGAAGTAGAAAAATCAGGCGTGGCTGACCACATATGGAAAGAGAAGGGAGATCACCGCCCTCTGTAGGATCATGTTGAGATCATAGACAAGGAACACCATAGGAAAATTCGTAAACTTAAGGAATCAGCACATATGCTAGGCCACAGAAATCTCCTGAGCCGACCAAGCATAGAAATGAATACAATATGGGAACCAGTAATAAGGAGTGCTAGAGAAAAGCAATGATAACAACAAAGTTGCAATATGAGCTCTGGTAAAAACATGGATGATAACAGCAAAATTGCAATATGAGCACTGGTAAAAATGGTTGCTGAGGACATTAGGTTTACAATACCCAGAAATTCATATCCAGATGTCCTCAAGGACACATGGCACAGTGGATAAAGGCGTTGGTTAGATCCAGTGACAGGACCCAAAGAGTGTGAGTTCAATACCCGGTTAAGGCAGTGGAGAACTTTCAGGAGGAAATTAGCAGGAGATAACTGATAACTGACATCCATCAAACATGGCACGTGGAACTAGAACAGTCTACCCCAGTGATCGAAATAAAGGGTTCAGTTCGAAATTCGAACCACCTGAAGAAGGTCGGAGCGTACAACGTTGTGATAAATATGGCGACAAAGATGAGGACAATAGTCCGAATAATTTAAATAATGTACATAATACCTCATCTCAGAAATATAGACAGACCTCTGAGTAATTTACCTATATAATTTTAGACACAGTAAGGTGCACTGACATCTAATGAAGAATGCTGCTCAACCGTCTGTGACACTAATGCTGGAAGATATTTAACGCTGAAAAATAAGGATTAAAAGATATACTGATCAGCTATAATATTTAACGTTGGAAAATAGGGATTAGAAGATATAATGAAGGATAGACTGTTCAGTGTTCAGCTACAATGAAGAAAATTAAAGATTTTATTTTTAAGAAGAAATTAAATTTCTCAAAGAATGAGAATTGCAAAAAGGATAATGTTTTGATAGAGCAATGTGGCAAGTGTGAGAGTAATTAATTATGAAAGGCGCTGGAGATAATCCGGATGGGCTGACTCAACCAGGAGCCTGGTCGAAGGCCTCGGAGCTGAGAACAATAGTGTCTTAAGTTTATAAAAGCCGTAATTTTACAAATAGGCAATCTTGACAACTGATGAATGATGGTCATTAAAAATGCTGGTTATCAAAACACAATAGAAAGCAGACGGGCGTTAAAGAAGTGTTGATTCAGGATATGGAGTGGCTGAGGTCAACGGAGATGCGATCTGTCGTCCAGAAGTGGAAAACAGACATTCTTCGTAAACAGGCATAGAATTTAAGGAACGGCTGATCAAGAAGGTCCATGTGTTAAATACCATAATTATGACAAGGTGAGAAAAAGACTTGCGTAGTCAAATTTCCGAATGATAATTTGAATTCTAATGCTGACAAGCCGGAAAACCCTACGTAAGCAAAATGTCGAGGAGATAAAGTCCTCTAATTAATCAGGTAAATTGAATTGCATCATGAAAATCGAGAATCCATTGGCCAGGTGGTAGCCATATTGACGGGCACAGCTAAGACAACAGGGAGAAATTATTAACACCTTTCGAGATGTGTTAATGTAAGATGCCAATAGATGATAGAAGGAGTATGGGCGGATCGATATCCTGTGACCATACCCCACAAAAGAGTTCTTACCAAAAATTGCAAGCGTAAGCGATTTTAAACAATGGATCTTTATTGGAGTTAGGGGAATCACCGAAACCCCAGACCACGTCTTGCCCCATGCCAATATGGAGTGAGCGCCCATATAAGCAAACGCGCAAGGCCGAGAAGTGAGAACCGCGGAGAATTCCGTCGAGCGCTGTCCGTGGTGTCCAAGCCAGAAACCGGAATTAAAACAAGCAAAAAAAATGAACAGCAACATGTTGACGCCACAGCTGTTCGCATCTGACCAGCCAGGATAATGGCCGAAGTGGATAAGGAGATTCACTTGCTACAGAACCATGTCCAGCTTCGAAGAGAAGCCCAAAGAGTTCAAGTGGACACCTTAATATATAGTATGGTTGACAAAGACAAGGTCATCCTAATTACATTAAAGTTATCTCAGGAGGACTTGGCAAATTTCGATGTAGTCAAAGAAAAATTCAACCAGCATGTCACGGCCAGCATAAACGTGATATATGAATGAGCTATGTTCAACAAGTGCTGTCAAGAAGAAGGTGAGTCTATTGATGCCTTTGTCACTGACCTACACATGCAAAGGCATGCGACATAAGGGGACTCGAAGATAAGTTCATACGAGACAGAATAGTAGTGTGGTGCAGAGACGTAAAATTATATGAGACTTTGATGATATCCAAACTCACTCTGGAAGGTGCAGTCAAAAGGGCATCCCAGAATGAAGTTATGAATTCCCAATAAAATTTATTACGATCAACTGAAACAAAAAGAGTCAAGCAACTAGAAGAGGATACTGTCGTTCACTTGGTTGACAGACATTAATGTAAAAAATAGAAATACGACAAAAGAGGAGAAAATCCCTCTAAAAATCACCAAGTCTATGACCCAAAAGGATACAGACAACATTTGCAAGTCAGAAACAGGGTGTCATCATTGCAGCAACAAAGCAAACCACCCGAGATGTACATGCTCTGTAGTAGTACTAAAATGTTAATTAATAGAAAACGATTGACATGAGTGCTACAAAAATAGAGAAGCTTTTCTTTTCTTTTCTTTTTACAACACAAGATTTGTAGAAATATCTGATAACAAAAATTATTTGTTCGTTTCTTGTTTTGTTTTTCTTTAAAGTCTCTGAGAGTTATAAAATATCAGCTGCCGCGTGTGTTAAAGTTAAAATTTGACATCCTTGATTTGCGCTCCTTTCATTTGGAACTTTTCCCTTTCGAAATTACTTTTCTTCTTTTTTCCTTCACTCTCTTCTTATGTTAATTTTCAATAAATAAACATGTGTATAATTTTCCTCCCCAAAATTGTGAACCTTCCTTATTTCAATTTGACCGCCGTATATTTGGATATGTCTAACTTAACAGCGTGGCGTTAAAACTATTATCACCAAGTTGAGAATTGTAATTTGATACTGTTCATTCAGCGGTCAAAGGAGCGGGCTTGCGGTGAGAGACAGTTGTATTTCATCTTGCCAGACAAGTAAATTGTTCTGAAGCGTTTTGAAAATATTCTCATTATTTAAATCAGGGGTTCCCAAACTTTCTTGCGTCATCGCCCACTTTCACATGGAAAAATTTTCCACCGCTCACCTGTATAGTGATTTACTAAGCGTAGTTTAGCTGTGACATTGAGTGAGGATCGAAAACCGTCCACCTGTATAGTAAATATTAAAAAAGCATACAGTGACGGGTAAATTATGTTTTGATAGGCATTTTTCTTACCTTGATAAATTCGACATGGCCAATGTGATGAAACCCCCCACCAAAAAAAAACATACTTTTATATTAAATAAAAAAATATCCTGAGGTCAATACTTAATTTTACTGTACTTGACCTTCCCTTATCTGATTATTTCCGAAAAACAAATATTTCGTCTGAAGAATTATTTCAATATTAATAACCCTTCTCAAAACTATAGAAAACACCAAGATATTTCTAGTTTGCCAGGATAATTTATATCTATTTAGGAATGTGACTCAGTTATTCCCATTCCTCCTGCTTTTTTTTTAATACAGGTTCTTTGCATATCTCCTTTGGATATTTTTAGTATAGCATATGTTGAAATACTTTTTTAATACCAAAATTCCTATATTGCCCATCAAAATTTCAAATACCCCACCATTTTCTGTTCAGTTCCTCATCGTCCACCCAACAGTTGAAATCGCCCACCGGTGGGCGATATTGCCAAGATTGGGAAACCCCGTTTTAAATGTTCTAATAGGATCACGCACATGCGCATTAGCTCCACAAATTTCTTACGAAGCGACCGCATATTTTTTGTACACCCGATTGGTCAAAAAATATGGTCGAGTGTTTTATTTTTTTAGAAAACGTTGCATAGGCGTTTTTTTTATATATATATATTAGAAATGCGCCAAAGTTGATCCGATTTTTCTCGAACATTCCTTGACGAGAAAATGCATCATTTCCTGCCATTCTAGCAGCATGCCACAACTGTAAAGTAGTTGGCTATTGCGCACAGTGTTGTAAGTCGAAGAATGTCTACACAGTACAATATGATGATTTCTACTTCTATAGCAACAACAACAATATCATCCTGGGTTTATTGACGGTATCTGAAATTAAACACAGCAAACCACGAAGAATTGAACTGGCAATAAATAATATGCCACTGAAATTCAAAATAGATTCTGGAGCTGGTGTCGCCACAATCCCAGAAAACATCTCTAGAAGAATGAACTTACCGGCACTAGCAGCAGCAAAGGAGATGCTGCATGGCCATAATCTCCTAAAAGTGGGAAACTAAAGGCAACCATTCAAGGAAATAAAGGGCGATGGACAACACAACATATATATGTCATTTCCGACTTGGAGGCACCACTATTAGGAAGACCAGCCATTGAAGCACTTGAAATAGTGACTGTAAACTCAGTTGTGCAAAGCATCAGAAACTGACCTGAGGAAAGAGATGAACGGCTTGTTTCAGGTCCTTGGCATATTCAGGGAAAACTACACCATACTCCATACGTGAGGACGCTAAGCCATACTCCATCCCAACACCACGTTGCATACCCTTACCATTAATGAAAGTGACACAGAGGGAACTCAAGAGGATGGAAGAGATAGGGATGATAAGCAGGATCGGAGAGCCCACAGAATGGTGCTCCCCCATAGTAGTGGTGCCAAAGGACCACAGAAAGTTTAGAATATGTGTTGACCTGACAAACCTAAACACATATGCCAAAAGAGAACTGAATATGCTGCTGGCAATCAACTATATGCTAGCCCAATTGAATGAAGCCAAAGTCAGGACCAAGTTAGACGCAAACTGTGGATACTGGCAAATCTTGTTGTCACGAGAGTCCCGCAGACTGACAAATTTTATTACTCCATTTGGCAGATTTCAATTCAGTTGGCTACCATTTGGAATGACGTCAGCAGCGACATATATCAGAAACAGATGTCAGCCATATTAAAAATCAAAAAGGGAAACGATATATTGATACATGCGAGGAACAAAATGAGCACGACACACGATTAAAAGCCACATTAAAGAAAATCCAAGCACCTGGAATAACTCTAAAACCCTCAAAATGTGAGATATCCAAAACATCACTGAACTCAGAACATACCCTCATGGCCCGACCCAGACAGGCTTTCTGGGGTCTATAATTTCCTAGAACCAAACAATATAATAGAAACTTTTAGATTTCTGGAAGTGGTGAACTAAATGGGGAAGTTCATCCCAAACCTAGCAGAAATAACAAAGCCACCATGGGACTTAGTGAGTCAGAAGAATATGTGTATATGAGAAAGCGGACAAAAAAGAGACTTCAACTCAAAAAAAGATGTCATGTTCAGCACTAGTGCTGTGATTGTACAGCCCAACAAAGAGAATAGTGATATCCATAGATGCTTTATCTTATAGTCTTGGAACAGTACTCTTACAGCAGCAAGAAGATACAAAACTACATCTGGTGTCATATGCATCAAGAGCCATGTAGGAAACAAACCCGATATGCCCAGGTAGAGAAGAAAGCCCTAGCTATAACCTGGAGAGTGTAAGCAATTCTCTGACTACCTCATAGGATTGGAATTCTCAATCGAGACAGACCATAAACCACTCACCCCTACTAGGCATTAAAGACATCATAGTACAGAGATTCTGCATCAGCCTCATGAGATTCAGCTAAAAAATCCATCATCTTCCCGGCAAGGAACTATACACTGCCGATGTCCTATCAAGAGCCATGCCTAGCAACATAACGACCAACCAAGTCAAAGAACTTGAGGAAAGCTCAGCAATATTTGTCCAGGTCATCATGAACTCTATACCTGCAACGGATAGATGGTTAGTAGAGATAATGGAAGCTACCAGCAATGATGACATATGTACGTGTATCATGAACTATATTAAAAAGGGGTGGCAAGTTTCTATGCTACTCAAGCCATATTGGACCCATCGAGGAGACATTACCTGGGAAGAAGGCCTACTAATGTATGAGAGATGGATCATAGTCCCCCAGTCGATCAGGCTACAGAGAATTGACAAGATTCACTCATGTCACCAAGGAATTACCAGGTGCCGACAACGATCCCGCCAATCAATCTGGTGGCCAGGATTATCTAAACAAATAAAGAACACAATGGACAACTGTGAAACACGCACCAGGCTTAGACACCAACCGGCCGAACCACTATTGGCAACCAAACTCCCACCAAGACCCTGGTACACCCTAGCTTCCGACTTATTTGAGCTAAACAGTCAGATTTATATCGTGGTTATCGACTACTTTTCAAAATACGTAGAGTTCATTTAAGTGAGTTTGATTACCTCCAGAACAGTAAAAGAAAGCCTGTAATGCATATTTAACAGGCATGGGGTACTACTGATCCTGAGAACAGATTCAGGAAGCCAGTACACATCAAAAGAATTTAATTTCATGATAATCTGGGAATTTTGATACATCACAAATAGCCCTAGATTATTCAAAAGCAATGGAGCAGCAGAAGCAGCAGTAAAAATAATCAAGATAATGCTGAGGAAAGCAAGAGACCCATATATGTCCCTGCTAGCTCATGTATCAACGCCAATGGTCTGCAGATATTCTCCCAGCGAACTTCTAATGGGAAAAAAATTAAGAACCATTGTTCCAATCCATCCAAAGCTACTGACACCCAAGTTAGACAACTTCGAACCTATTTATGAGAGGGGGATGAGTACAAGAAGGTTCAAGAACAACACTCACACAACCAGAGACACAGATTTAGAGATCTGAAACCTCTTGAGACGTGAACCTGAGTGTGGGTTAGAAGCCTAAATACCCTCAGCCAGGAAAGCAGTGTAGTTGAAAACGCCCTCACACCATGAGCCTAGATTGTGGAAACAGACAACAGCAGAGGATACATCCGACGCAACTGCCAACATATCTCAACAGGGAGATAGAAGTGGAAAGTCCGGAAAGTATCCAACCCTCGATAAATGAAACCGAGGAAACGATGCGTCAACCGACCACTTCCCCCGGAGTATACTGTTTAACTAAACAGAGTTACTCCCCTTACAACAAGATTAACGTTCCGTTTCTAACCTGAACGAGACATAAATAAATGAGAGCCCAAGAGTGTCGGGCAGTCAAAAATAAAGCATAGATCATCATGCTCCTTATTTTCTTAGACCATAGGCAGAGAGAGAGAGAGAGAGAGAGAGAGAGAAAGAGAGAGAGCATAAAAAACAGTAACTTATACAAAGGATGGATATCATGCTGAATTTGCAAAAATACTCTATATAGGGTTCTGTCTGGGTTTAAGCTCTGTATTATTGTCATCAGCATGTAATAAAAATGATTAGTGATGATCCGGTCAAACACAAAATTTATCTTCTGAAGTAACAATTATGCATTCTTTTTTGTTTTCTAAGATGGAAACTAGGAAGTTGAATAGAAAGGTGCAACTGTTAAAACACGGGGTAATTTATAACAGTATAACCATTTTTCATAATCTCCTTACAAGAGTCGGTCTCTTAAGAGAAAAGGATTTTTACTAAAAGATTACATTTGTAACATTCATTTGTAACAGATGTAGAAAATGATATGAAGGAAACAATAGTTACCTCTTAAAGATAGACTAAGAAACATAAAGCCCAATCCAAATGGAATTATAAAAGTCTAAAATGGAGAATTACATCTGGAGCAAAAAGCGGCCATATTACCATCTGTTGGACATGGTTAACATAGCTGATAGGAACATTGTTGTAAAATGAAGCAACTAATCCAAGTTATAGATAGATTTCAGTGCAGTATGATGTTTAACCTTTTTTCAGTATAGTGTTTTGTTCAATCGTTTTGCACAACAGAGTTAGAACTTTGAAAATGCACACGAATAAATAAAAATACATTTTGAAATTCCCTCTACAATTTCATCAAGTCTAAAAATAGACATGTAAAAGCAGAGTTTGTGTCACTTCGTGTGGATGTAGGAGTAAGCCCTCCACACATGACCTTTCTCAACCAATAGAACACAGCAAAAACAAATTTTGTGAGTATTTTATTCCTAAAGTTGTTATGCCCTTTGAGGCAATGTTGTTTTGTTACCTCTCATTTCAATTCCTTTCTTTGTATATACCCCCATAGTGGTTGGGAGAGCTATTATTTATGTGTTTTCTCCAACCTCAATACACTCTTGCCGTAGTTTACAATAAGCTATTTCGGCACTCGCGGCGGATGAAAAGTTCAACCTGAAACTAATCCCTGAGTTTGATGGTTTAGACTAGGAACCATTCAACTTCGTTGAATGGTTAAAAAATGTTGAATTGGTTTGTGCGACATAAGGAACATTGATAGCATTCTGTCACTCTGATTGTTCCAACAACTCAGCAAGGAAGAAAGAATGGATGTAAGCCATAGAGATGCCCTTTACGTTGTCATAGCCTTAGATCCATTCGTAGTAGTTCGTACCTAGGCGCTTGAATTCAAATGAATATGTGGATGTCTACTTGGCAGACCTCAATAGGCTGTCAACTTTGCACGGTGGGGTGTCTGACCATGGACTTTCATGTGCATTTGCAGCAGGGTTGCCTGAGCATGTCAGAAGGCTGCTTCGTGCCTTCTCTTGAATTGATTCACTGGATGTTAACAAGCTTTTAGAGCAGGCTAGAGCCATATTGAATGATGATACACCGACAACGAAATTGATTGTGGCAGCCGCAAAGCCTGAGCAACTGGGTAAAGACTCGATACGCAGAGCGATATAGTAGTATGTAGTGCTAATTACTTGGGTAGGTATTGTTTGTGTTGATGAACTGGGCAAAGTGGGAGCCGTCGAGGAGACAAAGTTATCACTGTGACAAACTGGGCCATATTTCACAGAAATACCTGGGGACCGTTCGGTCAACACTCCTCCCCCTACTCTTGGACATGAGTAGAGGCTTACGCCTTGTTCCTTGTTTAGGAAGGGGTTCCCGGTACTATCTCTCTCTCTCTCTGGCCTCTGTATTAGTGCAGCTCTGTTTCTCCCGTGATGTGTGCAGTCTGTGGCATCACCTCTTCACTCTGAGGGTACACGGTTGACAATTCACTGGTTGCTGTTTCCGACTGGTAGTTAGGAGCCCTAACTCTTGCGTAGTGTCTTGAGCAGCCGCTCTGATCAACAGTTGTATAATACCAGGGTGTTTGTAGTGCCATGTCGCGCATGGAAAGGTGTCCCTGCAGTCACCTCCGGTGGGCAACCCTGAGGCCACATTATGATGCAGGTTGTGCCAACTCCTCTCTGCCCAAACTGTCTGCTTCTTTTACTTCGGGCCTTCTCATCTTCCAACCAAAATTCCACATGACTTACAAAGACCGAAAAAGTAATCCTAAACCGGCACTCAAAAATCACCTAAACCCCTCAACATTTCGTTCTCCAACATCCGTGGCATTAGAACAAACTTCTGCAGTATGGAATCTTTCCTCACTGCAAACTGCCCGGATATACTGACTCTCTGTGAGACCAACCTTGTCTCGTCTATCCCCTCCTCTGATCTCGCGATCCCAGGCTACCTTCCTCTCCTCAGAAAAGACTCTCTAACCCACATGCACGGCCTTGGTGTCTACGTCAAGGACCATCTCCCTCTGGCCAGAGAGTTGTCTCTCGAATCGCCAGACCAGTCGTACATGTGTCTCCGACTATCTCTTTTCAATGCGGTAAGCTATCTCTTCTTCCTTTACCGCTCTCCATCCTCTCAAGACTGTGGGATACTCGATAGCATTTCTGACAACATAGATAAAGCTCTCTCCCTCCACCCGTTTACTCATATATTTGTGTTTGGCGACTTTAACGCCCATCATACGAAGTGGCTTAAGAATACTACTACCACGCAGGCATTCAAACGCTCAATTTTTCAGTCTCTCAATCCCTCACGCAGATAGTTAACTTCCCCACTCGTTTTGCCTTCAACCGGGAAGGTAAAGCCTCTCTTCTCGATCTGTGTTTTACCTCCATCCCCGAGTCCTGTAGCGCCACGCAACTCTGCCCTCTTGGTAAATCTGATCATGCGGTAGTATCTGTTAACATCTCCTTCAACTCCACCCCCTGCAAAGAACCTCCTACCACTAGAACTTCGTTCTACTATCAACGAGTTGACTGGGACGCGTCCTGTGATTTCCGCCGCGATGTCCCCTGGGATGTTGTCTTTACGCTCCCCGTCCAAGAATGTGCTTCTGAGGTCTCATCCTGGGTTAAAGCTGGAATCGACGCTTTCATCCCCTCAAGGAAATATAGGGTCAAGTCGCGCTCCTCCCCACTGGTTATCCGCTGCTTGCTTAGCTGCCATCGCCCATAGGAACCACTTCTTTCACCTATTTCGTAGCGACATGTCTGACTGCAATAGACGTCTCTTTGCCTCCGCCCGTAACGAGTGTAAGCGTGTCCTCAACGATGCTAAGTCACTATTTTCTGCTCGGATGAAGGAGCATATTACATCTCGCAAATTTGGCTCCAAAATTTGCTGGCGTCTCTGCAAGAGCGTACTGAACAATTGCAAACCCTCTATACCTCCTTTGTTCAACCAGTTCGAAGTCCTGACCTCCTCTGCCGACAAGGCTGAATGCTTTGCTCGGAAATTTTCATTCAACTCAACGCTCGACTCTTCCGGTGTACCCATACCCGACTTCCCTCTTAGAACTGAGGCCCTATTGAGTGGGTTACACATAACCCCGTCTTTGGTATTGGGCATTATCTCCAATTTAGACCCCAAAAAGGCTAGTGGTGGATATGTGATACCAGCGATTTTCTTGAAGAAATGCGCGCCTGAACTGGCGCCGCCCTCTCTAAACTATATAACTACTGCCTCAAAGAATCTTGTTTTCCTGACTGCTGGAAGTCCTCTTCGATTGTAACTGTCTTCAAGAACTCTGGCGACCCCTCTGACCCTTCTAACTACCGTCCTATCAGTCTCCTACCCCTCCCCGGCAAAATTTTCGAAGCCCTAATCAATACCGAAGTGGTTAACCACCTCACATCGCATGATCTGCTCTCAGACAAGCAATATGGCTTCCACTTTGCCCGATCTACAGCTGATGTGCTTATGGCCATCACTGAAACTGTCTACCATGCTCTTCAAAATAACGGGGAAGCTCGTGCCGTGGCACTAGACATCTACAAAGCGTTTGATAAGGTTTGGCATGCCGGCCTTCTTCGCAAGCTCCAGGCTTATGGCATTACGGGTCGATTGTTTGACCTAATACAATCATTCCTGTCAAACCGTGAATTGAAGGTCGTTCTCAACGGATTCTCCTCCAGTTCCTATCCCACGAACGCAGGTGTTCTTCAAGGCTCCATCCTAGGCCCCACTCTATTCCTTATCTACATAAATGACCTTCCTGACGCCATAAATTCCCAAGTTGGCATCTACGCGGATGACACCACAATTTATTCCTGCCTCAAAAACAAATCTAGTGTCACTGACAAAACTAACCTGGCCGTGCGTCTCGAAAAGGACCTCCAGTCGGTTGTGAACTGGGGCAGGAATTGGCTGGTCAACTTTAATGCTTCAAAAACAAAACTGCTCTCTATTAATCACCACAGAGATCCTTCCCTTCCGTCCATTAGAATGTCTGACGCTCAACTTCTCGAGAGCAACTCTCTGCGGCTGCCCGGTCTCACGTTGACTGC
Source organism: Acanthosepion lycidas (assembly GCA_963932145.1). Classification (NCBI taxonomy): domain Eukaryota; kingdom Metazoa; phylum Mollusca; class Cephalopoda; order Sepiida; family Sepiidae; genus Acanthosepion; species Acanthosepion lycidas. Next base: position 67,225,885 of record OZ010590.1, on the reverse strand, counting down.
TGACCTGAGATGGAACAAATACATTGAGTCAATTGCTTCGTCCACCGCAAGGAAAGTTGGCTCCCTGTGCCGCGCTAATTTTTCTCCCAGGAATCGATCCTTCATATCTACAAATCAACAATTCGTCCTTGCATGGAGTATTGCTACCATATATGGTCTGGAGCCCTTCTGTTTGTCTGGGGGTTCTTGATAGGCTCCAGAGGCGGATATGCAATATAATTGGCTCTGCTCTGGCATCTCGTCTACAGTCACTTTCTCACAGATGCGCCGTCGCCCCTCTCTGTCTGTTTTACAAATACTTTCATGGCAATTGCTCCGAGGAGCTGCATTCGCTGGTTCCCAGACTTCATGAGTTCAAGCGCTCTACGAGGCTGGCATCCCGTTCTCACCCTTTCACTGTCGAAACTCCTAAATGTAGCCGTCTCTTCTACTCCAATAGCTTCATGTCTCGCACCTCTCGCCTGTGGAACTCCCTTCCCTATTCCAGTTTCACTGAGAACTATAATCTCCCGCTATTCAAATGTAATGTCAATCGACATTTCCAGTTGCCTTGATCTATCCACTACCCTTCTCCTCATTCTTTCTTCTATCACTTCTATCTGATCTTGCTCCAAATTTTCTGTAACCCCTTGCGTCCTAGTGGCGTGTCGCCTTGCTTGGGGTGAAACGCTTAAAAAAAATGGATCAAAGGAACAGACATCAGCGCCAGCCTTATTCCCTGCTCAGATGTAAATGTAGTGCTTACCTGTAGTCAATGTATTGGTCGACATGGAATAGTTTTCAGCTCTCACTAACTATTGGTTGCTCTTGGTCGATCGTTAGTGCAGTCGTGGACTGAAAAGCACGTAGAAGTGGAAACAATTGGTGGCAGAATGTGGGCATGTGGTGTCAGTACCATTAATATTTGCACCGACAACGGTAACTTAGCCAATGTTGCAGTTCACGTGGTGCATGACAAACTGCTATGTTCCTGCAGCAAAGAAACCAACATATTTGGCAATCCATACTGACCTTTCTGTAGAATTCAACCAGCAGCAAAGCATCTGAACTGCAAAATGAATGTGGACAGCAGTGCCGGCTCAGTTACACAGCAGGGTGTCAGTGTACCCCGTTTTGAAGGATGTTAGGGATGCTTTTAGCAAGAACTCCAGACATGGATCCCCAATGTTTGTCTAATACCATCCCTCAGAAAATGACTAGGGCTACCCAAGGGCTTAGTGTTCTTAATGGCTCTCATGCAGCACAACAAAAAGGAAAAGTGCACCCACTAAAGGACTGTCGCGAGCTTAACAAACACATTGCTGAGTTCACTGCAAATACGGGCATTTGTTCAGCCAAACTGTGAGAGTGGCGCAAACAAATGTTAAATGTGGCCATACTTGACTTGCGAAAAGCATATCTTCAAGTAGATGTCCATAGCCATATCAAACCATGATGATCAAGGCGAAGCGGTTTTGCCTAATGCTATTTGGAGTTGGCCTCAACGTGTCACCTCTAGTCATGAAATTCATTATTGACGCTGTGCGGTCACAACAGGAGTCAGTTGGGAGAGCAACATCGGTGTACATTGTCAATGTTTATGTCAATGAGAACACCATGTCCGTAGAACATATCAGGACACAATTTGCCGAGTACGGACTGATGGGCAAAGACCCAGAACGTTTGAAGGATGGGGTTCGTGTGCTTGGGCTGGAAGTCTGGGGGAGTGTAACACTCTGCAATGAACATGAGGAAGTGCGATCCCTGATGTCCCTGATATCATGACTTAGCAGAATGTCTTCTCATTGTTTGGGAAGCTGGTGGAACATCTGTCCGTGTGTGTATGGCAGCGTGTGGTCACTGGTTCATCAAGTAACAGGCAAACCCAGTCACAATTGAATGGGATGACGAAGTTGACAACATCCCCCTCAAGCAGATAGTGAAGGAAACCCTGAACAGAGTTTGACAAGAAGATCCTCCCCAGGGTAACTGGTGCGTGAACAGATCTGAAATCATCATATGGGTCAATGCAAACTCCCTAAACTGGATGCTTCAATCAAATTGATCAGTTTGATTCTACAGTGACAGGCAGAGTTTCAGCATAAAAACCTTGAGTGTGTACCACTGGATGTCTGACACTCACGGACAAAGCTGGCGTATGTACCAAAGCAGTGAGTGAGATGCTGGTGTGACGAAGGTTGAACACAATAAAGGAATTGGTCCAAGAATACAAGTTGTCTGTTGATGTGATGCTGGTTGCATCAAACCTGAGCTTGGCAGACAAAATAACCCGTGTGCCACAAAGGTGGCTCGATATAACCAAGAAGCTGCTTCCCTGCATACATAATGGAAGTTCATCAATGCAGTGGGAATCCAGGAGTGCTCTGTACCACATATTTTGTGAGGAGGGTTTGTCCTTCCGTTTCAAATGCCATGGTAAAGTTCACCATTTGGATCTATGTACAGTGAACAACAATATATCTTGCACCAGTTCATTGGCAAAAGGGCAGACTGGGATTGAACAGTACTTGGCACTACCATGGCAGCCATTACTTGACACTAACAGACTGTGGCCCATCACATTTTTCCAAGACTCATTGAGTATTGCATGTCAACTGCAGTCGGTGTTCTTTGAGAAGGGATCACCATGTGAGCTACTCATAGACAATGACACAGGGAGTTTCATGTCTTCGCCGAAAGATGGCATGTGCATTTGCAACTCCAATTCATGCATGTCCTGACAAGAAATGGGATGACAGAGTGTTGTCACAAAATTGTCAAGAGTATTACAGCCAGGATGAAATGTACTGTTGAAGTGGCCACCTACAATGTACAATGTAACCCCCAAAGATGACACCTCATCGCAAATCAAGTCTACAGATATGAGGTTTGGCTTAAAGGGATTGATTCAATGCCTTCAAGTGTACAAAGTGGTAGACTCTGTATGGGTAAAGGCCCCACACAATCGGGTATACAACAACATTTGTAAAGGGATGACATACTGGACTTGTTAGTTCACAATCAGTCTTGGTGGACGGAATAACACGCCATGTCAAGGACCTTCATCATGTCCTGAGTTCACGATCTTCAACATGTAGGGAATATGATATGACCGAAAATGAGGAGGAAATCAATAAAAGTGATGGGAAAGCCAGCAGTGGGCAATACTCCTTGTCTTGTGAAGTCAGTTCCATGAGCATTTTGGTTCTAATTTTTCTGCGGCAGTGTCATTTTGTTACCCCTCATTTCATTCACTTTCTCTGCCTATTACCCCCGTAGTGGCCGCGAGAGCTAATTGTTTAGGTGTTTCTCCCAACCTTGGTATACTCTTGCTGTAGTTTTCAACAGAGAAGCCTTCTCATTTGGGTACTCACATCATACAAAAAGATTGGCCCAAGTGAAATAAAATACTTGCCTGAACACCCAACTACATTGACTGCAGAAGAAGAGAGTTTAGTTATTTAAGGATGTCGGCTACCCATTCATGAGATAAAAAAGTAACACTTCATGTGGTTTGAGTTGAGCAATCTCAATATTTAGGTTTGTTATTTTTTTAAAGTATCCCATAAAAGGGGAGGAGGAGCTACTTTATATTGAGCTGCAATACAACAATAAAAATTGTCAAAATATTAAAATTGTGCATAATGTCATATCTTTCTACTATTTGCTTTTGATTTTAATACATATTTTCACAGAGAACAGATAAATAGAGTATATTATTCGTTCTACTATAATATTGGTTCTGTGATATCTACAATAAAATTAGGAAAAGATAATCTGTTTTTACTCTGCAAGATGGTAATTTGCTATTTAAAAAAATAAAAGCAAAAAAAATATTCTGAATAACTGTCAATGTAGTTTTCTTGGGACTGCTTATTGTCATAAGATCATGAATGATTGGATAAAACCCTACAGCAGATATTACATGTATGTTCAAGCTGAACATTATATGTCCTGATTCAAGATTGGTTGATCAAACCTCTTTTTTCCAAACACCTTACAAACCATCGTTTGCCATTTTCCTCTACAGAGATTGATTCTCTCTTAATGTTTTCATTTGCATTTCAGATGCTTACCATATGGGAACTCTCCGTAAAATAACTGCTTAGGTAATAGCCCAAGTGTTAGGGTAGGCCTGCATAAAATATATCCCATTGGCTGTATGCAGCCGATGAGACTATCAAGTGGTGTTTGCAAGGGATTTCTAAAATAGTAAATTTTCTGTAATCATCAGAATAAATTTGACGATATCGCATACAAAAATTTCAGTTTTGTATGAAGCATAACATTATTCAGAGATTTTGTATCTAATTAATACTTTTTACTCTATGTAGAAAAAGAATGAGTTTTCTTTCTCAACATTCTTCTATATTTTATATATTAGTTTATATCTCACTTATACTAATAATTCTATTTACTGATTTCATCCCGACTAGAGTTAAATTGAAATTACTGCTGTCAGGAAATCATTCACAAAGAGGAGACTTCATGAAGAAGTGCAATTTATTATCATATTAGGATTATTTCCAGAGACAATTGTGATATTTTAGAATGCCTATCATGCATTACAATACAAAGAAGAATGGCTGATAGTACTGTAAACTTGACAACAATTAAAGCTGTGTGTAAAATAACTTTGTTTTTATTCAATAGCAATGGATGAAAGCAGATTGTAAAAATATAGCTCAGCTTCTTTATATTCGAGTAGGTAAAAATTTACATTCTTTGGCTCGCCACACAGTTGGCATTTTCTTATAATAAAATAAGAAAATGTGTTGGCATAAAATTGGAAAATGATTTGACAGAATTATTGTTTGCACTGATGGTGCTCCTGCTATGTGTGTGAAAAATATTGGAGTTGTTTCTTTTCCACAAGAATTCTTTGGGAGACAAATATTTAGCCACCACCGTAAAAGTTTTGAAATTCAATCATGTTATATCTATTGTAGTTTCCAATATAAGCTCTCTTAATTCCAGAGAGCTTAAACATAGACTATTCAAAGCCTTTCTTGAAGGAATGGGTGCTGAATACTGTGACTTGGTATACCACACAAAAGTGAGATGGTTCCGTGGAGGAAGGGTTACATTATGTAACTCTGAAAGGGGAAATATTTCAATTTCTAGAAAAATTTCTGAACTGAGAAATTTTGAAAATGAAGCCTAGATTTAAGATCTCTTCTTCATTTGCGATATTACATATTATTTGAATGATGTTAATATTCAGCTTTAAGTGAAAAACATCTAATTTTCAATTTAGTAGTAGTAGCAAAAACCTTCAAAATGAAAATGGAACTTTTTAGAAGTCAGTTGGTGAAAAGTGAAATGTATCACTTTCCTACCTGTGTACATCATATTCCCAAAAGCAAACGTTGAGTTGGGGGCAAAATATGCCAAACAAATTTCATTTTTTTCTGGAAGCCCTTTATATAAGAGAATTGCAGCCAAAATAATGTCAACTATGAGTATAATAACAAAGTTCTTAAATGTTTGTAGCAGCAAAGTGTTATATAAAAATACTAAATTAAAATACTATAATTAAAAAATCTTTTTAAAAAAATCACATGTTACCTCCCTTGCATAACAGTGAAATATATTTTGAATTTATGGTGTTAATGCATAACACATCCATAGATTTGCAACCCCGGAAGATGGTCTCAGATGAGATTGAAAGGACTTGGGAAAAAAAATTATTTGAAAGAAAATTTTGGAAATTTTCTACAGCCACTGAGAAATTAATTTGTGAACTTCAAAGGATTAAACTAAAATAACATAATACATCTAAATTATTCAACCAAACATGCTTGATTGAATATATATAAAAAATCCACCTACATCCCTGCCGACGGCTTAGTGGTAGAATCTCCGACTGACACCAATTCAGTCGGGTTTCGATCCGAGCTAGAGACAACCGGATGTCTAGCCACACTGAACAGCTGCGAAACAGTCTGTCTGTGGATGACGTTATATATATATATATATATATATATATTGTGTGTATTTAGACAGCATTTTTTCATTCATACATGTTTCATTAAATAATATAGACAAGTGTTGTCTATTTATTTTATGTAAATTCTTTTCATAACGTCTGATAATCTTAATAACATTATCATTAAACGAAGAAAGAAAATCACAGTATTGATACATATTTTTTAATCCAATCTAAGTTTTCGGCTTACATAAGCCATTATCAAAGATGACAATTACAGTACAATATATTTTTCAATACACGGACAAGAATGTGATGATAGTCTGTTTCTGTTTACATGGATGATTTCCCAGCAACGATAAACACGTGCATATAAGACGCTGGAAGCGAAAATCGCACCACAGCTCATGACGTCACACATGACTACGCGAGAGTGAATTTGAGAAGTATTAAGTATGGGAAGCCATGGTATAAACCAATGGCTTCTGTTACCAATTATAAACATTTAAGAATATTTGTGGAGATTTCATAGTTTATTTTGTTCAGGTTAGGTTTCAACTGTTTTATGTATATAGCTTCAAGAATTTTTAGCTTTTGTTTATGAAAACAATAAACAAAAGCTAAAAATTCTTGAAGTTATATACATAAAACATACCACGTTGGAATTGCACAGCTCGTTCAACATTGCTATCATTTGTAAGAAAATGATTTCCAAGTTTATTTGAAGGCCTTCTAGAATCGTACTTGAAGGTAGTGGAACCACTTCTTCATCCTCACTACTATAGAATCAGACATTCTCTGAAATACTCTCTATAATTTGTTCTTCATTAGAAGCTTCATCAATTGTTAATTCTTGCATATCTTCAATTGTTAATTCTTCAAAACCTTCTCTGCCAATCTGACGTGACAAAGGGATGATATCTCTATCTATAAAAGGCAGGATGTGTGTGTGTGTGTGTGTGTGTGTGTGTGTGTAACGAATGCACGGCTGCAATTTTCGACGGATTTGCACCAAAATTTACATGCACATGCTCCAAGTTAGTGAGAAGGCCAAGACCGACTTTGCATTTCCCAACTCCCATCGATAGTGGAAATAATCGATTTTTTCATGCTTCTACGGCACTTTTCATGCAGTTTGCGGCCATTCTGTACTGGCCAGAGTGAGAGCCTATAGCTAGCTGCCACTGCATGCTAGCATGCAAAAAGATCGATAGCTGCATTCGTCACAAGTGGGAAAAATTTAAATCTGCATGGCACTTTACTCCAATTGGCTCATTCACTTGCTTAAACTCAACGTTGATTCTGATTCTGCAGAACTGGGTTGGGTGTGAAAAAGTATTTGTTGTTAACATTCTTTTTTCATTCGGTTTTTCCAGTTATGAGTCCTTTTTTAAAGCTGATCGTTTTGTGTTCATTTTGTTTAGTTCTTTTTTCGTAACAGATTTAATGTTTAGTATAGAGCTTAGAAAAAATTCGCAATGTGAGATAGGCCATAAGTAAGGCATGTAGCAACATCAGCACGGCAATGGGCACTCCTTTAAAGGCAAGGAAGGGCAAAAATATTTTAAGTCATGTGATAGAGATTGCTGTATGAGTCGTACGATTTTTGAATCAAGCACGGGCAACGCCGGGCCATGCTGCTAGTCAGAATATAATTTGTTCGAATTTATATTAGATTTTTAGGCTTTACACATTCTGGCCAAAGTGATCTTCTGCATGCATTTAGGGTGGATGGCTTTAATTTGGACCAAGCAGGGCCACATCCAGGGCAGCATATTTAATACAATTATTGTCTATAAGTAAAAGGACTTTAAACTCAAGACATTTATCTTCCATATATCGTCTTACTTCAGGAACGAAGCAGTTGTTAAAACACTCAGTAAATATTTCTTCTGTCATCCATGATTTTTATTGGCTTTCTAATGAACTGGTAATTTACTTAAGTCTACACCTTTCCTTGCACGCTGACGAACTGAGCGATTAATTAATAACGGTTTTAACAATCTCCTGAAGCATTGCTACATAACAATAAGTTACATTTAGCTGTCATAAAACTTCATTTTTCTCTGATTTTGCTATGTACGTTTTGTTTGGCATTTTCCCAAGAGAGACCAGTTTCATCTGCATTGAAAACTTGGTCTGAAATATAAATGCCTTCTTCAATTATTTTAGCTAGTTTTGGAAGTGATTCTTCAGCAGCAGTCTTATCTACCGATGAAATTTCACCTCTCATTTTTATATTATGCAGTGCGTGTCTTTCGAAGAATTTTGTAAGCCATTCCTTACTTGCAGCAAATCCATTCTCCTTTCAAACAGATGTAACGCACTTGATGACTCAAGATCGTTAATTTCCTTGTAAAATCGTAATGTCACATGTTTTATGGTTTTACCATCTGCTGTTATCTTTTTTTAATTGTTTTACTTTTCTTCTATCCATAAAGCTTTCTCCATTTTGTTCTTGAATCATGTCTCTTGTTTATGACGACGACTTGGTAGATAATTTTGTTCCAGAAGTTACAGATCTTCTAATGGCAGCATAATTCCTTTTGATCGTTTTTATCGTAGATTCTTTCAGGTAGAAAGCTCTACCCAAGGACACTGCACTTTCAACCTTACGAAGACGTTCCAAAGTTTTATCTTTGTCTGCAAAGAAATTGGTGCTCTTTTATTTTTCTTAGATGTATCAACCGACATTTGGCGGTACCACTATCACGATCGCGAAAAAATATAGCAGAGGATGAAACACGCGACTCGTCTTTTGTATTAGATTCGATGTCGACTATTGCCGCCGAGCGCCGGCTGATGGAGCGGTTACAGTATAGCCAGTGCTATGTACAGTATAGTGCATAGGTCCCGCCCAAGCCGGAGAGTGGGGGATCACTATACGGAAAAATAGATTGGATTCAGTTTTACTTCACTAAATTGTTAGTTAATCATGTTACGTAGAGTTTTGGCCTTTTTGTAAATTATGATTGATGTTACTTAATCGTTTACTTGCCACTTGCAATAAATTCGGTGGTCACACAAGGGCAGATGCTTAAACTGTGTTAAAGTAAAAAAAATAATAGTGTAAAAAATAATCGGTTCTTTTTGTTGGACCATGTTATTTCGAAACCGTGCAAAAAGAATTTATGCAAAAAGAGAATTGAGCGTACTTCTAATACCAAACGCAGGTGAACAGATTTCTAGCTGTACAATGAAAAATAATCATTAAAATTTCAAATCATTTTAATTGTATTTCTAAGGATACCTTTTTTGTTTCAACTTCATAATTTTGAATCTTGACTTTGAATTCAATTTTCTGTTCATTATATAACAAAGAGGGAATGTGATTTTACCTCATCAGCGATGTTGTCCATTGTAAAAAAAGCCTGTGTTAAACAAATTTTTTCATCCAGTAGAATCATCTGACTTGGTTTGAAAAAGTTATAGCGGTTCCTATGTTTTTCACACCCACATACACTCATTTTATTTGCCTGCAATTGGCTAATAAATTACTACTACCTTTGTATAGGACACTTTAGCCATTGCAGTCGTTCCTTTGAATTTTTTGGTTCTGAGCATACTTACCTATTCTGTTTAGTACCTGTGTAGTGATTGGTTAATTTTTAACCAATCACATATTTTTAATGTAAGATCAAGTTTTCCAGCGGTTCCGTGGGAGCCTATCTCTTTTCCTTAAATAGGGTGACTTTTCGCAAGTCGCCAGTATGATCCAGTAACAACCCAGCTGTCAACACGGTCCACGACCTTGATCATCATACTCTAACGCACACACAGACACAGAATTTCGTAACTACAAACTTACATTTTCTCTCTGTAATTTTCGCCAAGGACAATCAACCAGAACTTTGTTGATTCAAACCAGTTTATTCACAACACATTTCAAGCAATTTTATTCTTGGTGTTATTCATTCTTCACGTGCAAACTTTGTTCTAACAATTATTTTGGAACATTTATCTCACAAGAGAACTTTCTCCACACAGTTGATTACAATCAATCTACAGTCAAAGGGAAAGAACTTCCTTCTTTTTAATCTACATTGTGAATACATAATTATTTCATGCTTGTTGTTGTATTTTATTCAATGTATATTTGTTGGTTAACAAATTGGAGTTGTTGTTATTATTTCTTGAATCCTGTATGTGGAAGAATCATTAATATAAATAGTAGTCGTACTCAACAAACTCTATATTTGACCCAAAGAACATTCTCATTCTCATGTTGTATATATTTGTTATATAAATACATTTATTCTTATTTTTTCTAAAAAGGAATATTGTTTTATATTTTGTCATTGATGACTTAGGGCTATACCCAAAGTTAAATGTTTGTAGAGAAGTCTATATTGACGCAGCCAATCCAAATAATACCTTCTTATATATATATATATATATATATATATATATATATATATATATATATATATATATATCCTAATGACCCATACCTCTGCAACAATATCATTGTCAAATCTGATGAAATCACCATATAGAAGGAAAACCAGCTCAGATAGATTAAGTTTTTCTTTGTTATTATCTAATATTAACTAACTTAACTTTAACCAAGACACGTGATGGTAGTCAATTTCCTTTTGTCTGACTCTTTACTCTACATTTTGTTTTTCATATAACCAACATATGCAAATAGGTAAAATCCTATTTGCCATTCCCACTACAAGGAAAATAGTGATGAATTGAGCCCAGTTACTAATAATTTCTGATTATTTTGGTGGATTGGTTACAATGGATCAAAGACAGAGTCACCTCAGAGATCCATTGTCACTTAGCACACATTGAATCTCATCTGAGTAGAGATATGAGTATGTACACCTTTGAAAGGTTGAATTAGAGAGCCAAGTTAGCAGAAGATGATAGAAGTGGGGTGATTGTGACTGGGGTTGTTCAGATGCAGTTTGTTTATATCATTAAGGACAAATATACCTATATATTGTGTGTGTGTGTGTGTGTATGATCAGGAAATAATTTCCTGTCCTGATCACACACACACACACACAATATATATATATATATATATATATATATATATATATATATATATATATATATATATATATTAGGTTGGTGCAAAAATAATGACGTAATAATGTCATTTTTTGACGTATTTATAACGTCAAAAAACGACATTATTACATCATTATTACCAACCTAATATATATATATATATATATATATATATATTAAAACCTGTCTCATTAAATAATTTAGACAAGTTTTGTTTTAGGTTAAAAAGTTAAGTTAAGTTTTAGGATACGCTCATATTTATGGATGAGTTTCTTAGTATCTTTATTAAAGGAAGAAAGAAAATTACCATGTTGATGTATATCCATTTTATTCCATAGTACTTCTGATGTATTAGCACAGTGTCGTCTTCAGGGTCTTGTTTTTGCTAAGACAAAATTGCTGTGTTCATCTGAAAATTAGATTGTTTACTTATGAAGTGAAAAATGCTAAACTTATGTACTGTAAAATTTTTAAATTTTATGATGTAAACATGCACATGCAGTAACTAAGTTATTAAGATTTCTAACTATTTTTTAAAAATTATTTAAAGCTATTAGTTATAACTGAGATATTTTAAATTATTTCCTGTAAACATTTTAAAACATTTGCGCAGTATTCATAATTAATTTTATTAAGAGTTGGTTTTAATTTTTAATATAGATAGCTTCAAGAATTTTTAGTTTATGTTTATTATTTTCATGGTAAAGTATAGATGTATTTTCAGCAAGAATGTTTTTAAATTGCAAATGTTGGACAGGCATGCTATTGTAAATGTTGAGAGATGTTAGATGCATCATTCAAATGAAAACTCAACCTTCCAGACAATGTAGTTGTGATATGACCAACATATATAGTATTATTTCTGTTGGAGATACAATCTCCCAAGGGACATTTAAATTTATATATAATGTTGGTTTTCTGCAATACGTTTACTGGCGGGAAGGAGTCATTATGAATGATTAAATTGGATATATTGAATTTAGTATAGTATATAATTATTTTTATTTTTTACTATCATCTGTGGTGGATATATTAGTATTTATTAGTTTTTAGGATATTTTCATCCTGTTTATAATCAGAATGTATTTGCAATATAAAAGATTAATATGTTTAGGATTATTTAAGGAAGTATTATATTCTATTTGTTTTATATTAAAATTTTTAATAGAATGTCTTATTTGTTCATCGACAACATAATTAGGGAAGTTATTATTAATAAGAGTTTGTATTATATTTTTTTAGTTTACTGTAGAAAATCCATTTTGTGGATGAGTTAATTTTGCGCAGTTTATTAGTTTTTTTTATAATTGCTACTTTATAGTAATTTGGACATTCACTCTCATAGTTAAGAGTGCACAAATTTATGCTAGTAGGTTTTTTATATGGGGAGATAGTGAATTTATTAGTGTTTATCAATATATCTAGAAAAGGAATTTTATTACTATTATTAATTTTGTATGTAAATTTAAGGACAGAATCATTTTTGAATTGTTTTGTAGTTGATATATTTAATCCATATTCTTGACTAAAATAAGGATATCATCTTAAGTAGATGGAGGGTTTTTAACTTTGTCAAATATATTATTTTTGAGACTAGACATATAGAAATTACTAAAAGTTGGGCCCAGAACTGAACTCATGGAAACACCATCTGGTTGTACATATATATTATTTTGTGATTGCAGAATGGGACTTCAGTAGTACAAGTTAAAAGTAGTTTCTGTAATATACTAGATCCAATTTTAATTATATATATAATACTTGTCATAAGTATTTGAACAAACAGACATTTTACTTTGATTTTAAAAGTTAAAGGCAAAAACATTATTCAAGAAAAACAAATTTTAAAATTTTATTGCAATCAACACTTGGTCATATTTTATAGTAGAGAATGTTAACTATCTGGAAAATTATTTTTCAAAGAATTAGATTGTTAAATAAAAAATAAACCTTTTTCTATCCTTCTAAAATTTTTGTCAAGTGGGTTCAATAAAGGCAAATTCATTGTTTTTTGGAAGAATTGCTATATATGTAAGTTAATTCAGATGCCTATATGAACAAAATCATTTATAGCCTCTTCAATCTTAGCTGGTAGAAATTACTGCTCATAAGTATTTGAACAAAAGGAAATTTTACATACAAAGCTTTTAAAAAAATGACATTTATCAACAAAATCAAATTGTATGGTAATCCACTGAACATGAAAAGGAAAAAGCCTATGAAATTAAAGAAATATTTTTCTAATATTTTGGTTATTTTTTTTATTGTATTAGTTTAATATTTCATATAACCACCACTAGGTTTTAGAACCCTTCTGACTATAGAGTATAGTTTCAAGTTGTAAGAATTTATTAAACAAAATATTTGAAAAATTAAAATAACAATTTTATCTGAAAGATATTTATTAAATAGAACTTTTAACCATCCTCCTTGTTTTATATTCTGTTAAAAGTGAATCACCAAATAGGAAATAGGCACCAAAACTAATTACTAAAATCATTTGTATTAACATTTTCTTTCTGGGTAAAATCTGTGCTAAAGGAGGATCAAATTGAAGTTGAAATCAGATAATCTTAAAAATGAAAAAGAAAAACTTAATTTAAATTTTGTAAAACTCAACCTGATTGACTGAAAAATCCTTTGCATACCTTAAAATAACTTTTGGAGAAATTCTATTTCGATTTGTTGAAGGTCAGTATGAGACAGGAAATCAACTCAGTGCAAGTAGTTAATGAACAGATTGTCAACAATATGACTGATATTTATTTCTTGAGGATGCCTCTTAATAAAAACTGTAAAGATGACCATATTTTTCCTTCTTATCTCTAATGTGCAGTATTTTTAACAAATTATTCAGAAATACTCAGATGCACAGTTTCAACAAAATTAGAAGAACTTTCTTCTGTTTGCCAGATTTTTCTGGGAAACTAAGACATGAACAGTGCCACAAATCCTTCTTACTGACCAACCAAAACACAGAAAACAATTTATGCAAACTTTATACATAACTTATAAAATATCTTTTCAACAGCTAAACTGATGAGTTCCTTTCAAACTTTGAGAAAGATAATCATTCTTCACATCTTTTCTCTTTTTTAATACATAACTTGTAAGAATAGAAAACTTTTTCAACTTTATACATTGAGCATATGCTCTTTATTTCTGCATTTCTTCCGTTATGTTCATATTATCTAATCAGTTCACCAATACTACCTAATTTTTATTGTTCCATTGAAGGCAAAACTCATATTTCTTGCCAAGCAAAAATCTTCTTAATATTTTCTTCAATTTTATATATTTTACAAAATATTCCATATATTGCATGAAATATTTATACCTTACACAATTTTTTATAATATTTATTTAGTTTGTTTTCCAATATTTTACCAGAAAATTCAAATTTGTTGCAATAATGCTTCTTTGGATCCCTTGGAAATTCATACATATTCAATAGGATTTAAGTTCAATTTTGGGGTCACCAATTCATGATACACCACATGCTTTCATTCCTTTTTTCATAAAAGAAATTGCATATTGATTTGAACATTGCTTTGGATTATTGTCTTTTTTATACTAAAAGCCATGGCCAATAAGTTGAACACCATTTTGTATTGAATGCCTAATATGGATTTGGTGATACATTTTACTGTATATTATGCTATTTATCAAGCTGATATTTCAAAAACCATCAGCAGAAAAGCAATGCCACACCATAGCACTACTTCCACTGCTTAATAGATGGATTAGGAAACTGTCTTCCAAAGCAAAACATGTGAACCATGTAGCCTTTGCACAGTAGATATACAACTATGCAGTAGAAGAAAACATACGCAATAGACTCTTCCAATCACCACAATGGACTTATAATTAATACACCTGGCCTGAAATTTTCTCCAGGAAAAAAATGAAGAGAAAAAATAATTCCTCAGTATTTAAAAATTTGGTTGATATTAGTTGCAAGAGGGAAAGTTGATTGTCTCCCATGTTTGTCTCCTTCCTGCTGAGAAATGTCATAAATACTTGTGAAACCAGAATCATTACCTTGAAGTAGTAAAGAATATTAGCATTCAGTCAGAGGTGACAGTGGGTGTGTCTGACTGTAAATTCAAGTGCTGTGTGTTAAGATAAAACTAAAGTAGGAAACACAGAGAATACTGCCTTTTACACTAAAATTTGAAAATAAACATTAAAAAAACTAAAGGCATAAGAAAGCAAAAAATAAAAGTAAAAAAAAAAGACTGGGTTTATTTTTTTTAAGTTTATCCAGGATAATTTAAACTGATATGGTAGTGTAGGGGCAGCAAATAATTTTCAATAAAACATGCTTTATATAAAAATGTCACTCAGTAAACTTGCTTGTGAATTTGTCAATGCAAACCAGTGTTCAAAGTTTTTAAATGTTACACAGTTTCCACACAGTGGATGTATTCATTTTGATCCTTCATTTGCCTCAGTTGGAATGCACACACACGCACACACACACACACATCATTATTCAACAAATAGGAAATGATCATATCTCATAAAGATTTCTCTTGATAGCAGAATTTTTATTTAAGTACCTTCATTTCAAATCTGTCTTTTATATTCCTGTTGATAGCAAATTCAAATCTGATTATATTTGAAGAATGTCACCATTCATTCATACATAATTAAAATGCATTTCCTTAAGTTAAATTAATGCAGTTGTGCATTGTGTACATGATACATGCTTATAAACATTAATTAAAAAACATTTTCATCAGGAAATTTTACAATATAAAAAAACAATTCTTGTAGATAATCAAAATTTGATGAACAAACTGGAGTTGGGGGAAATCTTTCCTAATATTCCAATGTTTATGCATTCAGACTATTATAGACAGATGTAATAGATGTTATAGAAGTAAAAGACATGCTAAACAAGAAGAAAATAGATCCCAAGAGAATAAAGAAAACAAAGACAGAATGACAAAGCAATAATAAAAGAAGTGATTTAAATAGAAGACACTGGGATTAGTCTCTTCATCTCATATTTCTGGAGAATTTGATAGTTATTTAGAATTTGTTATGAATTATAAATTTGACAGAATTGCTTTTGATTTGAGTGAAAATGAAAAGATCTTATATTTTAAAGAGAGTTTCTTTTCTATATATGTAAGAGAATAGATTTAAAAAGGAACCTGCAAAAACCAAACAAATTAATTGATGCATTTTTTCAAACTGACCTTCATATTTTTAAGAAATCTGATCATGATGCCGCATGTAAATAATGATACAACTACTGGTTATCAACCCCCAAAGTGAAAAGCCTGAAAATAATAATAGTAATAATGATTAACTGAATTCATGGAATTTCCACAG
This sequence comes from Acanthosepion lycidas, assembly GCA_963932145.1. Classification (NCBI taxonomy): domain Eukaryota; kingdom Metazoa; phylum Mollusca; class Cephalopoda; order Sepiida; family Sepiidae; genus Acanthosepion; species Acanthosepion lycidas. Next base: position 67,209,609 of record OZ010590.1, on the reverse strand, counting down.
GTGTTGACAACTAAGGTTATCTATTATCTCATACCTCTGCTTTTCTCTGACCCTTTGCTGGTATCTTCTGATTCTCTCCCTTATCCCTTCTAATCATTGTTGCTTGTCTATGTTTTTATCTAAAAGTTATACAAACCTGAATTAGTTTCATATACAAAAAGGGATAATGACTGCACATATATTTTTCGACTGTATCTTTTTTCTTTTCTTTCTCGATAAAGACTTAAATGTCTTTATGTTTGTTTCAATCTTTCACTTATTGTTTCTTGATATCCAGCCAGCAAGCATATCTCACTTTATCTTTCTCCTTTGACTTTCACCTGGTTTTCTTTTTCTGTAATTTTTCTGGTGTTCTTACCTTTGACCTTTTCTCCTTCACATTCACTTTTACTTTTATTTGTTTTTCCCTATTCCTACCTCCTTGATACTATTGTGTAGGCTTCTTGATCAGACAACATGAACGATTCCTGCTGAGAAGGGTTGGGGAATGAGCAAATATTACACTGTAATCATATAAAGAAAAGTATAATATATGTTCTGAGAATGATGTGAATAAACATTGAAATATCAACAAAAATATTGAAAGATCAACTTAAAACTTTCACTTGTTGTAAAGTGTATTTGTTAGAAAAAAATTATTATCTGTGCTTTATTTTTATGTATTAGAACCTTGAATAAGTTCTCACTATTTTCCGACAGATGGCGTTCCCAGAACTGTGTGTGTAGTTTCAGATGGTAATGCATCTGTAAGGTAGTACTATAAGCAAGCTTGAAATTCAGTGTATGCGATTTCGCTGAAGTGTAAACAACTTTGTTTTTCATACATGTTAGATTTCATACCACAGAAAATGTATTTGCAGGAAATTTTACTGCATTACTTTATTCAAAAGAAATCTGCAGCTGAAGCACATGGAATTCTTGTTGAAACTTATGGTGTCCATGTTCTGTTGGAAACAACATGCAGAGATTGGTTTAGATGCTTCAAAAATAATGATTTTGATGTTGAAGATAAAGAATGCTCTGGCGCAAAAAATTTGAAGACGAAGAATTGGAGGCATTACTTCATGAAGACTCATGTCAGGTGCAAGGTGAACTTGCAGAATCCATTAGGAGTTGATCACACAACAGTTTTGAAACATTTGGAAGCATTAGGAATGATTCAAAAGCAAGGACATTGGGTGTTGTAAGAGTTGAAGCTGAGAGACGTTGAACAGCATCTTGTCATGTGTGAACAGCTGATTCAATTACAGAAAAGGAAAGGTATTTTGCATCGTATCATGACTGGCAATGAAAAATGGATATAATACGATAACTCTAAGTGTAGAAGATCATGGGGTGAGCCTGACTGTGCACCGACACCGGTGGCAAAGCCGAATATCCATTGTTAGGAGCTTCTGCTCTGCATTTGGTGAGATCAGCTGGGTGTAATTTATTATGACCATCTACAATTGATGCATTTGAGCTGAGCATTGAAGAAATATGAGCAGATATATGACAAAGTGATTTTGCAACATGACAATGCTAGGCTACATGTCACAAAATGGGTGAAAACCTACTTGGAAACACTTAAATGGGAAGTCTTACCCCACCCACAGTATTCACCATTGTCCTGTCTGATTAACACTTGTTCTGATTGATGGTACATGGCCTAACTGAGTAGCACTTTCATTCTTATGCCAAAAAAGATGCCAAAAAATGGGTTGACTCGTGGTTTAGCCTCAAAAGATATGTCATTTTTCCAATGTGGAATTCAAATGCTGCCAGAAAGATGGGAAAAAGTAGTGGCTAGCAATGGACAATACTTTCAGTGACATGTTTTATATTAATTTTTAAAAATAAAACTTTACTTTACATGAAAAATCAGCAAGAACTTATTCAATGTCCTAATAAAAGATTCCTAGAATCATTTTCCAAACAGTACATGATGCCAATAGAACCACCAAATATTTCTGCATTAGTTTTTTACCCACTTCCCTCAAAACCTTTACAATCTTTGGTAAGTAATTAATTATTAGAGTCAAATAATCTTTAAAAAAATGGTTTAAAGGACAATCATTTAATATTTAATTAATCTTGGGATGAACAATAATGAATGAAAATGAAAGACAAGTGTATTTTAACATTATAAAATAACTTTTATTTATTTACTGCTTAAGAACAGCAAGGATTTGTTGGATTTAAACCATGAGTTTCCCGTGCGTGTCAGCTTATCACCATGTTGAATTCAGAAGTGTCACTTTAGCATCACCCTACCACTTTTTTTTATCAATGTTGAATTTTGTACAATTTTGTGCAAAAAGAGGATCAAAAGCTTACCCAGCTTCATACAGATTTTCAGGAAATATCAGCTTCTAATTGGTCAATAAACACACAAGTGGGTGTTGCAATCCACCCACATACAAATATTTTTCCAGCATGTGACCAAGTCAAGTTTTCCCACCATGTTCCTGGGAGCCTACCATGTGATTAAATTAATTGTAAATAGCAGACATGAGTTTGCTCATTCTTCTTCTCTTTTCTCTCTTCTCTTTTCCTGCGAAGATATAACCTTAAAGGATCCCATCTCAGCCATGTTTGGTCAGATGTTAAAAACATATTTACGCATGCACATACATACAAAATTTTCCAAACCACATTACAAACATACAAAACATTTCCAAGCAAGCAACAAGAACTTTTCTCTTTGAAATACTTTTCTAAAGCTATAGTTTATTCAGCATTTCTCAGCTTTATAATTCATTCAACTTTTGTGAGCTCAGATAAAAATATTTCAATTTCATCAGTACACAAAAATAAATATAAATTTTGTTATAAAACTATTTTTGTTCCTTCTTGTTGTTTCATATTTTGTGGTATTTTGTGTTGAATATAAATCGTGAGGTCATGCTAATAAACAGATATCTACAAATGGTCATATATATTAACATACCTCTACACCACGGTACAACTAACAGACACAGGACATAACACAACTGAATTTTGAGTTATTGTCCTTTACAGGGAGAAGAAAGTTAACATCTCCTTACACCTCGTCTTTTTAACCTCAATGCTCTTATGACTTGTTGGGGGATTTAATTGCAGTGGGGGTATGGCTCACTTCACGGGATTTACTTGATGCACTTTTTGTCAGAGTCCTATCTTTGTTACATGTCATTACTTGGGAACTTTGTTGACGCAATTTAAAGGCATCCGATAGAATGTCCAGCATAAAGTGGAGTTTAATTTGGTCTCTGGAAACCAATTACGACCATTAAGCTAATGTAACATACGATGTGTTTCATAACAACTTCTAGTCATAATAGCAAAATATCAACTACTCAAGATTACTATGAAAAGAACAAAAGTAGTATTTATATGTAACCATAATGTCAGAGAGAGAGAGAGAGAAAGAGAGAGAGAGAGAGAGAGTCTGGGAAACACACACACATGTTTTTTAGTGAAATTGGAGTAGATTTGAATAGCGAAATTAAATCAGAGCATTTTGTTTACTGATGCGGAAAATCTGATCGAGGGCAGAAGTTGTACCCATTGAATCTGTGTCATCAGGCGACAATGAAAATGGTAAAAATAATTTTTATCGATTAAAAATTAAAATAAAGCTGAGTAAGCTAGAAGGAACTTTGGAATTCACATGATTTTGGTTGAAGCAGCCAGAACCCCGTTGAATTCATGTGCGAAGTAGTAGGGCTGAGGGTCGGTTACAATCAGCCGGGTTTATCTATATAAATGCGTAGTTATGCTGAAAAAGGCAGACTGGAGAAAATTCTTGAAGAGAGAAGAGAAAATTGGCCCAGGCAAGTGTTGGGAGGAGGAAAGCCACTATAACTTTAAGTCCTGCACAGAAATCTTTATTCCTCCATCGCAAGAGTCATATATCGTTCTGAGACGATTTAACAAGTTAATCACAAAAACTCTCTCTCTCTGTCTAGAATCCAGTGTATGAGTTTTTTTTTTTTTACTTTTCTTTTCTGTAACCTGTTTCTCTTCTCTACTATTCTTTTCTGCTATATAAAAGACATTAACAATTCAGCCATTGAATCGATGTTTGTCCGGCTTTCTGCAGATATTAATTTTTTTTTTTTTTGCTGCATTCTAAATTTCTTAGCGCAGACTCCCCAGCTGTGTCTACCACTTCAGTCAACCATGAATGGACGGACATCACTTTTGCTTTCTGGATGAAACAAATCACAATGTGGGCAGGAATCAGGATTAAACCAGTGGACAGATCGAATAATCTACGGATGTTCAGGGGACCTACGGCCACTCCCTTAAGTTCGGTTAGGACCAAGTAGACACATCAACCCAGAGAGTAAGACACCAGAGGTTGAGGGGCTGAGGCGAAAGTGTTAGACTGGAGCCGTGACCAGGATAGACCCGTGGAAATTACCACGGCCGTCTATAAGAGGAGAGAAGGTTGCATTTGTTTTGTCCAGTCAGGACCAAGTAAGACCAGAAAGGACTCTAGTCTTCGGACTATATTGGTCTAAAAGGAAAAAATATTGGACGAGGAAAAGAGAAGGAAGCAAAAGGAGGAGAAAAAAGAAACAAAGCACGGAGCAGCGGACCTCAGGTAAGTCATTTTTGGTTTCCTTTGTTCGCTCATTGCACTTAGATCTGCCAGTAATATTGTTGATCTTGTTTTGACTTTGTCATCTTTGTATGCAGTTGAAGTGCCACCACTGTGTTAAGTATTTTTCCTTTCGTTCTGTCGTTGGTCTCTCTTCTCATGGGAAAGTGGTAGTTGACAAGATGCTAGGATGAGCGTAGCAGGATCAGACGCCACAACTGACCTTGGGGGTGTGGGAGTCCCCAAAATATCGATGGGTTTCAGGCGGCTGATAGAAACTACCTACTTATAAAGGAAACCCTGCGGATCTACACGAATAGATTCTGTCCATTCAGAAGAAGCAGGTGACCTATGGCCTCTTGGATCAAGAAATGGTGCTCCTACTTTAAGACGCCACAGCGGGGCAGGTGTCCAAGTTCATAGGGGGTGGTACAAAGTAAACCCAGCCCTGACGTGGACCGAGCTTAAATCTGCTCTGGTGCGGCAATATGCAAGTGAGTGTATGGACATTAAGGTAGTCAGGGAATTATTCCGGCTACAGCAACAAGAAGGAGAGACCAATGAGGAATTGGGAGAAAGAATTGCGGGGCTAGCAGCGTTAACTTTTCCGGAGTTGGAGACTCGGGACAGTGGTCCTATTCAGGCCATGTTGGCCGATGTGTATGTGGACGCGCTGAGTGACAGGGACCTGAGGGGCAATGTTCTGAAGCGGGGACTGGTCAGTCTGGTCGCAGCCATAGAGGCGATTCAGACCAGCGAATGACTCTGGGATAGAATAAGAAGGGGTGTAGGTAGGAACCTGGGGTGGGAGGGTTGTGCCAAAGTAGTGATGAAAAAGAAGGACCAGGAGCGGATCCAGATACGAGACCCGAAAGAAGAGGTGGAAGAGGACTGGAAGGCTGAGGCAGTTCCCAATAGGAGAGCCTGGGATCTGAGTTATGGGTTTCACAAGCCCACACCGGGCCGATATGGGCTGGTGTGTTGGACTTGCAAGTATGGTGGGCATCGGGCCGCCACTGTCCGACAAACTATGGAGGCGACCCAAGGTCTTTGGGGCCAGACTGCACAACTTGTGGCGAGTTTGGACACAAGGCTAGGTGGTGTACGGCAGAGGGAGGCTGTAAACTGGGGATAAAGCGAGTTAATATGCTGGTGCCCCCTACCGAGAAGGAAAAGGGTCCGTGAAACACTGATGGGTCACCCGTGAAAAAGTAAGATGCAGGGTGGCCCCAGTGCAAGTAAGACCTCTGAGATGCTGGACATGTGGTGTGGTCGGGCACTTTCCGGCCAGTTGTAAGGAGTGAAGGTGTTGGCGCTGTAGAGGAGCGGGTCACCTGAGACGAACCTGTCCTCGCAGGAGAAAGATGGACCACACCAAACGGAACCCTAACTTGAATAGAGGGGAGAAATGGGTTGCTAGTCTGAGAAAAGAGAGTCATCCAAGCTCTATCCCATCCAGGAGGGTCCCTAAGCAGAAATTGGAGCCCCTAGAAAAAGGTGAACTCCTCTCACCAACTTTCACGTCTCGGTTGTCGAGAAAGCGGGAGGAAGGGGGAGAACATACCGTTTGGTGAAGGAAGAGCCAGACTTCATCTGTAATGTGTTGCTGGGAGACAAGAAGGTGAAGGCCCTTGACGATACGGGAGCTTCAGTGTCACTGGTTAGCTCCAAGGTTTTTTAGACAGTTGGGACTGAAAACGAAGTTCCGTCAATCTATTAATAAGTCAGGCTGATAGTAGCATGATGAGTATAGAGGGTATGACGTGGCTACCTTTCCAGTTGGCAAGAGCCAGAGGTAAACTTAAGGTTTATGTGGCACCTGACTTGTATGGTGAGCTAATTTTGGGGAGTGACTGGCTTAGGCAGAATAAGGCATAGATCCGTTTCGAGCTTGCCACCCTAACATTGGACAGGGTAGGAATACTGTTGGGAGAGGATAATTATGAACAATTGCCACTGGTGGTCCAGACAGATATAAAGCTTCCCCCAAGGACTACTGTATCTGGGAAGGGCAAGATTATAACAGAAGGAGTGCTGAACAGTGACCTGTACCAAGTGTTCCCTACTGATAGGTATGATAATAGTGAAGGGGAAATAATTGTGTGTGATTCGTTGGTCAAGAGGTTGGGGACCGTTCCCTTACAGTTAACCAACACTGCCAATAAAACTATTAAAATAAAGCAGGGAGAGGAGTTGGCACAGGCGTGCCCAGTGAGAGAAGTTGAACAGGTGAGAGTATGGAATGGCCTGGGAATAAGACAGGTAGCAATGAAATAAGGGATGAAGATATAACAGCTCCTGAGGAGGAAATTGAGGCAGTTGCTGAACAGTAATCGGGAGGTAATAGCCATTACGGATAAGGAACTGGGACAGACGGAGACAGTTGAAATGAAGATAGACATGGGTAATCACCCACCTATTAAGTTAAGCCGTATAGGACCCCAATCCACAAAAGAAAATTAGTAGAGGACGCAGTGAATGAAATGATGGAATCAGGGATAATCGAAAGATCCAAATTTCCCTGGAGTTTTCCAACAGTGATTGTTGAAAAGGATGGAGGGCATAGGTTTTGTGTGGATTTTCGTCAATTAAATGCCATTACGAAACTGCTGGCAGTGCCCCTCCCCTTGACTGATGATATTCTAGCTCTTTTAGGAAAGTCTAAATGTTTTTCCACCTTGGATTTGAGGTCGGGATATTGGCAGGTAGCACTTAGCAAAAAGGATCAGGTAAAGACCGTTTTAACCTGCCACATGGGTCTCTTCAATTTTAGAGTTATGCCGTTTGGGTTAGCAAACGCCACGGGTGTATTTAGTTAGTTAATGTCCATTGTATTGAAGGGCACTGATGACTTTGCCATGGCATATCTAGATGACATCATGGTGTTTTCAAAATCACCAGAGGAGCATTTTGAACATCTGCAGAAGGTGTTCGATAGGTTAAGAGAACATGGATTAAAGTTAAAATTATCAAAGTGTCAGTTTATGAATGAAGAGACAAAGTACTTAGGTTCATCATTAACAAAGAAGGAATAAAAACGGATTTAGACAAAGTAGAGGTTATAAGAGCCATGTCCGCACCGAAGACCGGAAGAGATATTTAGGGTATTTATTGCAGCCATCGGATATTATCGGAGATTCATACCAGCATTTAGTCGGCTAGCAAACCCTCTAATAGCTCTAACTAAGAAGCATGCTAGGTTTAAGTGGACCGAGGTTTGTCAGCGTGCATTCGAGGCTCTAAAGGACCAGCTGAAAGCTGTATCCCCGTTGGTCTACCCAGACCTGAGTAAGCCCATGGTGCTGTACACCGATGCTAGCAATAAGTGCATCGGAGCGGTTCTTACACAACCATGTCCCGATAAGGATGGACCGGTACCGGGTGTGCCTGAGGAAGTGCCGATCTATTTTCTGTCTCATCGGCTCTCCGAGACTCAGCAAAGGTGGCCAATAATAGAAAAAGAGGCATTCGCCATTCTGTATGCTGTACAGAAATTAGATTATTATTTAAGTGTGGCTGTGTTTACCATTAAAACAGACCACAAACCCCTCAAATATTTGTTAGGGGCAGAGTGGACGAATAAGAAGATACAACAGTGGGCATTGAAGTTAACTACGGAATAGAATATTTGGCAGGGAAGGATAATACATGTGCCGACCTGTTATCGAGGATTCCGAGACAATTAAACACCAAATCTGTCAGGTTGGAGCCGGGTGTGGATGATAAAGCATTCCAAATTAATGTGATCAATTCACAGGCGTTGAAGGAGAGACTTGGTTGGGAAGATCAGGTACCGAGTGAAACGGAGATTGTTTCCGACCCCCCACTAGAGAGATATTATTAGGCAAAACCAAGAGGATAGCGAGATAGCAACTATCAGGTCCAGGGTAGAGGCAGGGCGTACCTCTAAATATATGGTGCATGATGGAGTGTTGTATTACCTTTCAGGAAGAGGTGAGGAAGTAAGTTTAAAAATGGTGATACCTGAGAAGTTGAGAGCTGAAATTCTAGACCAGTGCCATAGGAGGTTATGATACCTGGGAATTGATAAGACGTATGGATTAATAATGAGAAATTACTACTGGCCTAAGTTGTTTAATGATGTTGTGAACCACGTAAAAAAAATTATTCCAAATTATCCTTTTGAGAAAGTAAGCATGGATATTTCCAGGCCCTATGGAGAAACACATAGAGGTAATCTTTACATAGTGAGTTTTGTGGACTGGCTGACGAATTGGCCTGTGGCATTTGCCATACCGGATAAGAAGGCACAAACAGTGTCATTATATCTGACACCGTTCGTGCCTGAACGAAATATTCCCTAGGTATGGGGCCCCCGAACAGTTGGTTACCGATAATGGATCGGAGAATGTGAATCAGATTATGAGAGAGACGTTGCGAGAATTAAACATACAGCATATGACCACCACTCCATATCACCTCAAAGTAATGAGAAAGGTAAGACCCTTTCTGATGTGTTAGCTAAATTAACAGAGGATAATAAGGAAAATTGGGATTTATTCATAACGCAAGTGTTGGCAGTTATGAGATTCTCGATGAACAAGACGACAAATTTTTCCCCTTATTACTTGATATATGGCAGGGATGTAGTCTTATCTATAGACAATCTGTTACGACCTAGGAGGAAGTATTTAGGAGAGGATCATCACCAAATATTTTTAGAACAACAGCATCAAATTTTTACGCAGGTGAGGAGGAGGATTCAAAGAGCCCAGGAAAGGCGAAACGATAGGGTAAATAAAAATAGAGAAGTTTCCTTCCAGAGAGAAGGTAAATTGGACCAGAGATGGAGTCCATACTATAGGATCGTGGAACAGACAGTTCTGGTTTCCTTTGTGATCTGGGACCAATTGACCGGACAGGTAAAGAGAGTGCATGCGAATGATATAAAGCTAGCTGAAATAGGAGAATGGAAAGGAGCCGAAACAAAAACTCAACAGAAAAGGCTGAGGAAATCTACGTTGGTAGAACCCGAAGGGTTAGAGACTGAGAGTGAAAGTGAAGGGAGTGAGGAGATTGAAATTAGCCCAACTAGCCTTCAAAAGCTGAGGGAGGTAAGTCGGGTCCCAGTGGGACATTCTGAGGAAGCAGGGATTGAACCTAACCTTAGGGAAGAAGAAGAAATGAGTGAATGGGAAGAAGAGGATGAAATTCCGTTAGCTCAATTGCAGAGTAAATTCCGGGCTAAAAAAGCACCTAGTGTTAATGAGGAATTACCACTAAAACTGCGATTAAGCGGGGCGGTGCTGCCCGATCCCAAAGATTAAGTGAAACCAGTACAGTGGCTGTGGTGAATGAGTGGTTGGTAGGGGAAGAAATGTGACAGAGAGTCTAGAAAACACACACACGCACATACGTATATATTTTTTTAAGTAAAATTGGAGTAGATTTGAATAGCGAAATTAAATCAGAGCATCTTGTTTACTGATGGGGAAATTTGATCTAGGGCAGAAGTTGCACCCATTGAATCTGGGTCATCAGGTAACAATGAAAATGGTCGAAATAATTTTTATCGATTGAAAATTGAATAGAGCTGAGTAAGCTAGAAGGAACTTTGGAATTCACATGATTTTGGTTGAAGCAGCCAGAACCCCGTGATAATTATGTGTGAAGTAGTAGGGCCGAGGGTCAATTATAACCAGCTGGGTTTATCTATATAAATACGTAGTTATGCTGAAAAGGGCAGACTGGAGAAAATTCTTGAAGAGAGAAGAGAAAATTGGCCCAGGCAAGTATTGGGAGGAGGAAAGCCACTATAACTTTAAGTCCCACACAGAAATCTTTATTCCTCCATTGCAAGAGTCATATATCATTCTGAGATGATTTAACAACAAGATAATCACATATACTCTCTCTCTCTCTGTCTGGAATCCAGTGTATGAGTTTTTTACTTTTCTTTTCTGTAACCTGTTTCTCTTCTCTACTATTCTTTTCTGCTATATCAAAGACATTAACAATTCAATCATTGAATCAATGTTTGTCTGGCTTTCTGCAGATATTAATGTTTTTTGTTGCATTTTAAATTTCTTAGTGCAGACTCCCCAGCTGTGTCTACATCTTCAGTCGACCGTGAATGGATGGACATTACTTTTGCTTTCTGGATCAAACAAATCACTTGGACAGGAAGAAGGATTAAACCAGTGGACCAGTCGAATAATCTACAGATGCTCAGGGGACCTATAGGACCGAGTAGACACATCAACCCCGAGAGTAAGATGCTGAATGTGTTAGACATGACCTTGACCATTTGGGTGCGTTCCTTAGGGGTTGATGCACTGTGCATCTATATTCATGAACAGGAATATTGTGGAAGAATTGTTGTCACTTCTCAGGAGGGTTGTTTTTTTTTTAATTTGAAGGATGAGACAATCAGGCAATTTGTGAGTGATATCTAGATATTTTGGAAATACTCTCAATTGAAAATTATCTGAGTGTACTGATTTACCTGACCTGGAAGTATTTGTAACTGGACCCCACCTGCAAGATTATATACTGCTTTTATCAAAACTTCTCACTACATAATGCACATTTGGCTGTCATGCTGTGACTCTATTTGATACTATCATGAGTAATAAATGGCACCACAAGGCGGTGTAATGGTTAGCAAGCTTGTCATGCTAGAACAAAGTAGTGAGTTCGATTCTCACTGGGTACCCCATACATTTGGCCTTGTGTCACATCTAAGCTATGCTTAAAAAAATCACTATCATGAATAATAAAGTTTTTGGATAGCAAGAATGATATACTGATAAACCATCACATTCTTAGAAAGCCAAAATTTCTGAAAGAACCAGGTTAAAAACAACACTTATCTTTTATAACAGGAACATATAGTGATATTTTGACAAATGATTAATGACCACGGCCATGGGTGCTACCAGTGGAACCAGAAGTGAAGAGAATTGGATAAGATTTGAAATCTCAATTCAGAGCTAAAGGTTTCCTTGGAGAATGTCTTTGACAGGAAAGGCCATGTGGTCTGTATCTTATTTCGGACGAGAAAAATATAAACCCGATATGGGGAATTTTTCTGCGCAGGTGACAGGTTTGAAATAACAATTCCTTGACTTAATTTTTATGACTGGGACATCTAGCGATATTTTGAAATTTGATGGATGACTGCCACTATGAGTGCTAGCTGCGAAACCAGAAGTGGAGAAGAATATAATATAATGTGGAGATAAAGGTTTTCCTTTTGAGAATGTCTTTGGCGAGGGTGGCAGGAGAATGCCATTTGTTATTTGTTCAACTTTAAGACCAGGAAAAACCAACACTAATGTCAGTTTGCTTATGAGATGATAATCTTACAAACCTTACCAAGTTAACAAAGTGTCATGTCTGACTTAAGAAGCAGGTTGGGTCAATAGATTTTAACAATTAACAAACAATTATACAAAGGACTTGATATAATAATAGTATGTATATTTTTATATTATTCACGTGTTATTTTTCTTTTGTTTTCTTGTGTCTCTTCTCCCTGCTTGGACCAGCCCAATATGAAGATACCTACAATGACTCGATTTTGGCCTCCTTATGATGAAATGCCTTATACCATGTTGTGATTTGATTTGATCAAATCAAATCACAACATGGGATAAGGCACTTCATCTATCAGCCATAGTATTGGACATCTTGAATGACCAAGGGAGGGGTTGAGAGTGACAATGCATGTGCCTGGTATACCCTTATCAGCTTGGGTGTCATGATGAATATATTAGGCTTTGTATATTTGTACTTCAATGTCACTTTGTTGATGTTCTAATCTCTCACTCAATAATAATATGAAAGCACACATGTATTTTTAGGAATATTTTTCTCAGATTAAGATCAACTCAAAGAAATTGAATGAATTTGCATGCAGAAAAACATGAGAAGAATAAAAAATATGAAAAAGAATAATTATTTCTGTTATGAAGTAGAGTACTCTCTGGAATTGTCAGGATAACAGATGGTATCTCGACTGGCATTTGCTGTGGTGTACTGCTTTTATAGCAATACCTCATTTATATACAATGCTACACTTTCCTGAATTGAAATAGCTTCATTGATATTTGACTTCTTTTAATTATTCTTGAGAATCTAAACTGTTTTTTTTTTGGTGTGTATCTTGATTTCTTCTTATAGGGGACATAGGTCTGAGTTAATTTTCCAACTCCACATCAGATTTCTGGTCATTATCATCCATAGATTGTTCAGTTTCATTACTGGACTCATTAGTCCCCTCCCCCCCTTCATGTTTTTCACCTTCAGACTCTTTATCCAGTTCTATATCCTCAGGTTCCATTCAGCACATTATCTGAAGTTTTAGGCACCGCATTTGTTGAAAATATTGTTCTTAATATCTGTTTTACAGTGGTTGCTTTTCTGTCAGCAACCTTAATTACTTCAGTCCATCCTGAAGATGAGTCGACTAAAATTAAAAATAGCCCCATGCCTTTAATATGAGCATGATCCATGTGTACCTGAGTCCATGGTTCTTTTTCTTTAGGCCACAAGTGAATTTTGTTTTCCCAAAAGTTTTTATTTTAGTACATTTTGGGCACCTTTTTATATAGATTTCTACATCTTGAGAATATCCCAGCTACCATGCTTGTAATTTTAATCTCATTTGTGTTGCTGTTATACCACAATGTGCATCATCATGTACACCTTTTATTACTCCTTTTCTTAAACTTTGTAGGGATATTATAATATCTCCATTGCATATTGTGCCTTTCTCTACAGTTAACTTATGTTGTGATTCTTTGTAGGGTTTTTCTGCCATTGAATAATTGCTCTATGTGTTTCTTTTTATTCTGTCTGAAATTCTACTTAACACTGGATCTTGTATTGTTTCCATTTTGAGACAATTTAGGGGTAACATGTCCATTTCAATCCAATGCAGTATTTTATCTCATGAATTTTCAGACATTTCTAATTTTTTACTGTTGAAATTTAGTCTGAATACTGCATCCACTTATAGAATAGTGTTCCCTGTTATGTATATGATGTCACCAGTTTTATAGCCCATCTTAAAATTCTAGAAGATGTGACTTTTGGTCATACCTTTCTGGTGTTATCTGACTTTAACAAAAATTTTTGTCCTAACAAAAATCTCAAGCTCTTTCTGTGCCCCATACTATTGCTAACACTTCTTTCTCAATATTTGAGTAGTTAGCTTCAGCTGACATTAATGTTTTCAACAGGTATATTATTGGATGACATTCTTGAGATAAATTTGTGGCTACAGCATCTTCAGTTGTATCCATGTCACTTCTTTTTTGAGATCAGAAGATTTTTGAAATTGCATTAAGTTTCCATTTGGGTTCTGTCTTTTTTCTGGAAATTTTGTTCTTTCTTCAATAACCATTTTATTTTATTTTTTATTTTTTTTTATTTATTTTTTTTGGTCACAATTTTCTTTTTATAATGGTTGAAATTTTCTCATATGTTATGTCTTCCAGTATTTTTGGATATACCATAATGGATATTTTCTTTATGGCTTCACATCCTACTGAAGCCAGAAATAAATCAGTAATTTCATTCTCCCCTCAGGAGACTTCCTTGCCTTTCAGTTTCTTTACCCTAGCCAATGCTGCTAAACATCTAATCCACATTTCTACATGCTCTGGTTCATCCAATGCAGTTAGGAATCCTATCAGCAATGCCATATTGTTACTTTCTGGAATAGACATTGTCAGGTCAACTTGACTGGCATTTGCTGAGGCATACTGCTTTTATACCAGCACCTTATTTACATACAATTCTACAATTTCATTTTTAAAGAAAATTAATCTGGTTTATTTTTACAAAATATTTAAAGAAATATTTATATTATTTTATTAAAGATTTTTCTATTTTTTCTAATGAAAATAAATCTATAATGTTCTGAATGTACAAAAGACACTATTCATGTTTGAGATGTAGGCACAAATTCATTCTTTTTCTATTTTGCCAAAACCCTGAACTCCATCATTAGTTGCTGACCTCCTCTTGTCAGCACTATTTTTTTCATGTATGAATGATTCTTCTGTTAAATGAGCTTTTGAAATTCTAGAATTACCAAAATTATTGGTGTTCCATTGTGAGGAATCCAACATATGGGGAAATAATAACAAAAACAGTAATCAAAAAAAGAAAAACAAATAAAAACAAACAGATTTTGACCCTTAGAAAATATTTCACTCAACAAGGGATGCATAGAATGAAATGTTTTAAATAATATGCCATGAATTTGAATAAGAAAAAGGAACCTTCATAATTGTATATTTGAACAGATTTTATACCATGAATCTGATAAACTGAATTGGTATTTTGGTACATTTGATACTTATTGATATTTTCACATCAGCCTGGTTAATTCCTGTTTTTGAATTGCATTAGAGGAATAGTTAAGCAAAACCTCATACTTGAATAATTGTAGTGTATGTGTCAGTTTGTCAAAATGTTTAGGTTAATTCTGACAAACCAACAAAAACAAAAAGCTCTTAATCTTAAATGCATCCAGCTCAAACCTCTTTTTATTTTCCAAAATTCAATATTTATCACTCAACTTTTTCTTTTGCATGACAGAGAGTAAGAGAGAGAGAGAGAGAGAAAGAGAGAGAAAGAGAAAGAGAGAGGTAGACAGACTGACAGACAGACTATAAATGCAACATCTTAACCATTATACACACACACACACATCTGAATACAAATACATATATTCAAATACAGTATATAGCATAACCACACAGAGGCATATATGCACAAAAACACAAATATGGATGCACAAAATGTTGACAGCATTTTCAGGATATACTTATATTTGTATGATATATCTACCATGTGATTTTCAGCTAATAATATCAATTTTTATTAGAAATATTTACTTGGTGGTGTGAGATTTTAAAATCCAACAAGAGCTATTCATCATATTCTAAATAAATATATATAATAGTATGGTTATTCATTTTTATGTTTTAATTTCTGATATATAAAGAAGCCTGTAAGAAGGATTTAACCTATAAATTAAAACAAGTTATTGTAAAGTTATTTACAGTATTGGAAATTGCAAAACATTTGATGAGAGATTATAGAATAATCAAGAAAGAAATTGGTAACATTGGCAAGAACAAAAAATGGTCTTTCAGAATGCTACAAAATTTTTTAGAGTAATTAAAAGAGTAATTAGCAAGAAAAATGGATTTATCAATAAGAAAGTATTTGAAGAAATTGGTATTGACTGAAATGAATTAAAATTATATGTCCCTTCCAAGTTGATGGTATCAATATAAATGCAGATAATTATTCTAAGTTCTTGGATATGATGTTTTTTCTTACAACCAAGAAGCTTTAAGTTAAAGATTATATTAATGCAAGACAATGTTCCTTTACATTCTGCTAAATTCACTATTGCCAAGAAAGTTTTCAAAGATCAAATGAATGGAATACTTCGTTTATCTATAACAATATTTAGATGTTGAATCAGATGAACAAGATTTATTGTCATTACTTGAGTTAAAATGGCTTTCAGAGTTATTAATTCACATTAACTTACTTAATTTTTGAAAATCAGTTCTTTATTCTTCCTATATCAATAGTAATTAATTATGAATATTAATAAATTGTTATGTCAATTTTTACATTCTCTTTCTCAATATAACTTTTCCTCAACCAATAATGAACAAGTTTTCACTTTTTACTGTATTGAGAATAGTTTTTCTGAATAATCTATGGTAAAATATGAGCATTCAGCACAAATAAAATTCTTCTTTCTTTTCAGAAACATTTCTATCCATTTGTGCTATTCAACTTCAATCAGAAAGCAGATTTTAATACACATGACTGCAAGCACAAAACAGCAGTGAAAAATAAAATACCTCAACACATGACTACAAGTTGACTTGGTACAAATGCAAACAAGAAATTGGTATCAACTCCAGCAGATCCTGAAGGTCAAAGTTCACAAGCTTCCAAATTTCCCTCTCAGTACTTCTATAACTTTCCGTGTATCATCTCCTTCCTTACATAGGAAGTGGTTGCTCTAATCTTTCACTCCAACATAAATCAAGGCAATCATATCACATTTATGCACAAATTCTTATCTTCTTTTTCTGTCTGTGCAGTAGCAAAAATAAAACAGGAACACACTTCCAAAGCCCATAATTTGCCTGGGACTTATATCAAATTAGTTTATAACTTGACACATAAACAATGTTTTCTCCCTCTCGACCTTCTAAACCAAAGCTATTATTACCTCTACCCCCAACACCAGAACTGAACAAAAGCTGAGGAAGTTACAAGTGCCATCATAGAAAAATGTTTTGTCTTGTTTTTATTTATTGCCCTCAGCATTTCCTCTGAAAGGTAAAACTTGATCGCCAACTGAAAGCTTTATCAACTCTATGCTGTCTGTGAGGATGAAACTATAAAAAGATTTTACGTTGATTATGTTATATAATCATACAATTATGAGAAATCCTGAAATAAATTTGTTTAATTTAAGTAATTGTGTCCTGATATTGGGAAGAGGAAATTTTTCCTATTATTGCTGCTCCCTTCATCTAGCCCATATTCTAGACATTTAAATCAGAAACTCTAGGACTCTAGGAGTCATTTTCATTATGATGATGTAGTATTTTTGTAATGGATCCTTATTTCTAAAATGGTTTGAATCATTTTTGTAATTTTTGTTTCTTTTTTTTGGGGGGTTTACATTGTTTCAACTGCTGACTATTATCAAGCAAACTTCTGTATTTGGTCTGATAAATGCACAATGTATAAAAAATTTCATAATAAAAAATGAAATATAAATTATATAAAAAAATAATACAATAGACCAGGTTTGTTTATTACACTTTTTTTTTGAGGGGAGTGTTTAAAAAACATTTATTAAAAGAAAAAATTTATAAACACATATTCTTTAAATAAAAAACTGCTATAATGAAGACAGAGAGTTTGTAAAAAAGAAATGAATAAAATTTCATGTGTAAAACTTTGTATATGCGAGGCTTAAATTGATGTTGTAAAAATACTGCCAAAATGAAGTCTGACAGTTTATAAAAAGGTACATGTATAAAATTTGTAAAACAAAAGCTCAAGTCTGATGTCTTAAAACTTGCCTAAATAAAGTTTTCAAACAGGCATGGTTTTAAGAGATACATTTTGTGATTTTTTAACCACTTACAGACACATGGCATTAATTTTCTGATTCAATTTGGAACCAATTTGTGGCTATTTAAGAAATCTGACTAGTCAGACAGGCTGACGATGAAAAGAAAGAAACTGAAAGAAAAAGAAGTAACAAAGGAAAAGAAATAAAAGCAGAAAGAAAAAATTCTACAAATTCTACAAATTTAGAGAGATATATGATTATTGTTATATAGTTGTTTGTGAAAGTTTGTCACAAAATTAGATGTATTAACTCTGATTTTGAACTTTTTATGAAAATACAAGTTACAAGACTATCTCATCTCAGTTTGAAAAACTGAACTGTTGTCTAAACAAACCAGAAACCATGTGACACCTGTTAATTGTCAACGTTCTCTACTCCTTTTGGCAGTTGAATGAATCAAAGTAAGTGAACATTTTGTTGATAATTATAATTGCTTTTACAAGTCCAACAGAATTGTAGTTTGTACTTAACTGTGTTTGGAAAATTTCATGCAATCTTCTTTTATAAATTTTATATTCTATATCATTATTATTTTTATGCCATTTAATAAATGTAAATTTCTTTTAAATTTCACACTTTAGTCTTGTACTTTTTTGTTTGTACAATTTTTTTAGAAGCCATTAACTGTTAAAGTAAGTTTGGTTGGGGGCAATATTGGAAAAGGTTAAGTCAGATTTGAAGTGATGAAGAAGGACTCTAGAAATAAAGAAATATTCTCCTCTGTGTATGCAATAACAAGGTACATAAACTTATGCCAATCTTTTAACTCCAAGTAAGCCAAGTGACAAGTCATACAAGCAATTGGTTAGAAGTGAGTTATCACCAGATAGAGGAATCCATATCAGATTTTGTTGCAGAATTCGTTTTAATTGGGATCACCCCAAGCAAAGGTAATAATGCCACTAAAACACAAGGAGTTACAGGGTGTGAAGGTATTAGAAACAGAAACAATAATGACGAGCACAAAGAGAAGAGAGTAATCAGGTGGACAGTAGATAGTTATTGAAATTGCATTTAAATTTTTACAGATGAAAGTTGGCTGGAAATCAAGGAGCCGGAAGGGAGTTCTACAAGAAAGAAGTGTGAGAGAAGAAATTGTTAGCATATAATTTACAGCAACATCTAACCAACTCAACTGTAAATTGATGAGATCTCTATGTCAGTCTAGTGCTGAGCTCAAATTCAAAAACTCAAATTCAAAAGTGCCACAGCGAAGAGCTCATTCAATCAATTACCATAAAAGTATTTATAGAAAAGATATAGAGGCCACCTTACAGAGATGGAAAATTGACTGGAGCTGAGCCACCAGATCAAGACCAATGAAAAAACCCAATCCCTTCACAATCTGTTGAGGTTTCACCCCCAACAAAATCAGCAACTTCAGCACTGTGCTTTTCATACACCAACTAATTTTGTGTGTCTGCTTGTTGAACACAAACACTGACACTGTTCTCTTCACAGTCTGCTCTCAGGCATTGAGGTCTATCAGACAGAATCTCATAAAATATATTTACAGGAAGTGGTTAGAAAATCTCAATGTCTACTTTCTTAACTCATTTCTGTGATGATTTTTTAATTCTTGCTTAAATTTGAGCCATTATCAAAACTTTGTAGGAAAGAATTTCCAAAGGCAACACTAAAAATAACATCAATAAGAAGAAAAAGAAGTAACAATAAAAAATCAAGTCATGTAATTTTCATCCTTCCTGCTTCCTTCAAACATTTAACTTATTTCCTTGAAGCTGAAACCACTAAGTCACCTGTCAGCCTACCATATAAGATCTGTTATTTAGCTGATAATATTCTAAATTGATGTCATAGAGCAGCAGAGTTGTGAGCTTCAAATGGTCATTTTTGCTTTCCAATAATTTCTATGGCTATCAAATGAAATGGAATATTTGTTTCCATTCTTGTTTTTCTTTGCACCACTTTTCAAAATAAAAAATGAAATCATGTGACTACATAAATAAATTATTATAATTATGCATGAAGAATTAAAATGACTCAACTACGTATGAACCTAAATACACAAAATTGTTCCTATAACTGCATTTGCATAAATAAATACAATACTTTCTAAATATGTAATTATGTTAATATGTGATTTTATTTTTTTACATTAAATGTTATTTCCATTAATGCATAAACATATCACATTCTGTTTTTCCTTTTTGTTTTCAAACATCACAAGCAAAACTGTTTTTTCTCACTAAAAATTTGAATGATACCTAAGAACAAATTTGATAAAAAGGATATTCAAAATTTCTCATTACAATTTTTTAATCATTTCACACCAAGCAAAGCAACAAAGCCATTACACAGTGTAAGAATATGAGAAAAAGAAAACACTATTAAGGAGGAAGAACAATAAAAGAACAGAAATTAAGAAAACAGAAGATAACAATTGAAATTGCAATTAAATTTTTGAAGATTAAAGCTATTAGGTTGGTACAAAAATAATGTCGTTTTTTCACATAGTAACATATGTGAGAAAACGAGATTATTTTTGCACCAACCTAATAACTGGAAGCTGGAATAGAGTTCCACAAAGAAACTGTTAGCATAGCTGTTACATTGCACCATTTCAAGTGTAAAACAACGAGACCTTGCCACCAATCTAGTAGTATATTTAAATTTATAAGGTCTAGGTACCAAAGAGAAAAGCTCCAGTATCGTCAAGGGTCTTCACCTTCTTGTCTCCCAGCAACACATTACAGATGAAGTCTGGCCCTTCCTTCAGCAAACGGTATACCTGTGCCTTTCTCCTTCCAGTATGTTCCCTCCCTTCCTCCCGCTTTCTCGACAACCGAGACGTGAAAGTTGGTGAGAGGAGTTCACCTTTTTCTAGGGGCTCCAATTTCTGTTTAGGGACCCTCCTGGATGGAATAGAGCTTGGATGACTCTCTTTTCTCAGACTAGCAACCCATTTCTCCCCTCTATTCAAGTTAGGGTTCCGTTTGGTGTGGTCCATCTTTCTCCTGCGAGGACAGGTTCGTCTCAGGTGACCCGCTCCTCTGCAGCACCAACACCTTCACTCCTTACAACTGGCCGGAAAGTGCCCAACCACACCACATGTCCAGCATCTCAGAGGTCTTACTTGCACTGGGGCCACCCTGCATCTTACTTTTTCACGGGTGACCCATCAGTGTTTCACGGACCCTTTTCCTTCTCGGTAGGGGGCACCAGCATATTAACTCGCTTTATCCCCAGTTTACAGCCTCCCTCTGCCATACATCACCGAGCCTTGTGCCCGAACTCGCCACAAGTCGTGCAGTCTGGCCCCAAAGACCTTGGGTCACCTCCATAGTTTGTCGGACAGTGGCGGGCCCGATGCCCACCATACTTGCAAGTCCAACACACCAGCCCATATCGGCCCGGTGTGGGCTTGTGAAACCCATAACACAGATCCCAGGCTCTCCTATTGGGAACTGCCTCAGCCTTCCAGTCCTCTTCCATCTCTTCTTTCGGGTCTCGTATCTGGATCTTTTCCCAGTTTTTCTTTTTCATCATTACTTTGGCCCCCCGGGGGTTCCTACCTACACCCCTTCTTATTCTATCCCAGAGTTGTTCGCTGGTCTGAACCGCCTCTATGGCTGTGGCCAGGCTGACCGGTCCCCCCTTCAGAATATCGCCCCTCAGGTCCATGTCACTCAGCGTGTCCACATACACATCGACCAACAATGTCTGAATACTCCAACTCCGGAAAAATTAACACCGCTAGCCCCACGATTCTTTCTCCCAATTCCTCATTAGTCTCTCCTTCTTGTTGCTGTAGCCGGAATAATTTCCTGACTACCTTAATGTCCATACACTCACTTGCATATTGCCGCACCAGAGCAGATTTAAGCTCGGTCCACGTCAGGGCTGGGTTTACTTTGTACCACCCCCCTATGAACTTGGACACCTGCCCTGCTGTGGCGTCGTAAACTAGGAGCACCATTTCTTGATCCGAGAGGCCATAGGTCACCTGCTTCTTCTGAATGGATAGAATCCATTCGTGCAGGTCCGCAGGGTTTCCTTTATAAGTAGGTAGCTTCATGCTACCTATCAGCCGCCTGAAACCCATCGATATTTCTGGGACTCCCACGTCCCCAAGGTTATCTGTGGCATCTGATCCTGCTACGCTCATCCTAGCATCTTGTCAACTACCACTTTCCTATGAGAAGAGAGACTGACTACAGAACGAAAGGAAAAATACTTAAAATGATGGTGGTGTACAAAGTCAACAAAGTCAAAACAACATCAACAATTATTATGGGGTCCACCCTTTTCTGATATAAATGGACTCGTCCTGCTGCCATAAAATAGCCACAGTCAGTCAGTCAGAGAGTCTGATAATAGAGGGTGGAGAAAGAGAGTGGAAAGTACATAGACACTGTGAGTGAGTTGACATTAGAAGTCAGTTACAAAGACGTCCAACTCTAAGGAAGTTTACTTCGAGACTGTATATAGCGATCTTTGATTAATACTAACCGGCGTTCCTGGATTTTACTAACAGCATTACCTTTTATATTTTGTGTAAATACATTTAATTTCTTAGCTTAAATACTTGCATTTGTCATTTATTGGAGACCAATTGTTCATGCGGAATCCATAACAACTTGGCGAACAAGGATTCGAAACTCACACGGATTCGAAACTCACGTGGATTCGAAACTCATGCGGATAACCCACAACAACAATATTACTGGCAGATCTAAGTGCAATGAGTGAAAAAAAGGAAACCAAAAAGTGACTTACCTGAGGTCTGCCGCTCCATGTTTTGTTTCTTTTTCCTCCTTCTTTTGCTTCCTTCTCTTTTCCTCGTTATGTCCCTTTTAGACCAATATAGTCCGAAGACTGGAGTCCTTTCTGGTCTTACTTGGTCCTGACTGGACAAAACAAATGCAACCTTCTCTCTTCTTTCAGATGGCCATGGTAATTTCCACGGGTCTATCCTGGTCACGGCACCAGTCTAACACTTTCACTCCGAGCACCTCAACCTCCGGCCTTTTGCTCTCGGGGTTGATATGTCCACTCGGTCCTAACCGATCCTAAGGGAGTGGCTGTAGGTCCCCTGAGCATACATAGATTATTCGACCGGTCCACTGGTTTAATCCTGCTTCCTGCCCACATTGTGATTTGTTTGATCCAGAAAGCAGAAGTAATGTCGGTCCATCCATGGTCGACTGACGATGTAGACACAGCTGGGGAGTCTGCGCTAAGAAATTTAGAATGCAGCAAAAAAAAAAAAAAATTAATATCTGCAGAAAGCCGGACAAACATTGATTCAATGGTTGAATTGTTAATGTCTTTTATATAGCAGAAAAGAATAGTAGAGAAGAGAAACGGGTTACAGAAAAGGAAAGTAAAAAAAACAACTCATACACTGGATTCTAGACAGAGAGAGTGTTTGTGATTAACTTGTTAAATTGTCTCAGAACGATATATGACTCTTGCGATGGAGGGATAAAGATTTCTGTGTGGGACTTAAAGTTATAGCGGCTTTCTTCCTTCCAATGCTTGCCCAGGCAAATTCTCTCTTCTCTCTTCACAAATTTTCTCCTGTCTGCACACACAATTATCATGGGGTTCTGGCTGCTTCAATCAAAATCATGTGAATTCCAAAGTTCCTTCTAGCTTACTCAGCTCTATTTCACTTTTTAATTGATAAAAATTATTTCGACCATTTCCATTGTCTCCTGATGAGGCAGATTCAATGGGTACAACTTTTCCCCTAAATCAGATTTCCCCATCAGTAAACAAAATGATCTGATTTAATTTTGCTATTCAAATCTACTCCAATTTCACTAAAAAAAATATATGTGTGTGTGTGTTTCCCAGACTCTCTCTGTGTCACACATGCAACTGACAAGTAAATCTGAGTTTATTTCCTGTAGCACATTTCAATTGACCAAGACAAAACATGAACATGCTAACACCTTCAATAAGTTAAGGTCAAAAGCCATAAGACCCATGCCTGGTGTAGCATTTATTATTATTATTATTATTAACATTTGTGCATGTTATGTTTCCTGTTTTGTATCCTATAGAACTGGGTCCAAACTATAGTCCTTAGGCTCTATAGGAGAATTGTCATTTAATTGATAACACTTATCTTAGTCTATGGGATGTTCATAGTAAGGCGTTATTCTGGGCAACTTATGTGTTGATGTTATCTGGGACACTGTTAGTACAAATGTCTATTTCTTTTCTTACAAGGCTTCGATTGCTATTGTTACAGTCTCAGTCTTCATTCCCCACATCCTATTTTATCTCAATCATCAGGTCCTTGTATTTGGACAATTTCTCAATAATTTTTATGGAGGTATTTCTCTCATATGGCACTCTTATTATTATTATTATTATTATTATTATTCTCCACCACCAACACTGAGTCTTCACACCAGAAGTAACAGGTGGTTTACACTGGAGATTAACTGATAGCAAATCACAATACTAAGATACTCTTCAAGTTTTTCCAAATACTCAACATCAGCACTGATCCCATGATTGTATGAACAAGAGACAATGCCTCTTCAGATATTCAATTCTTCCAGTCTTTGGACTGTTCCCACTGTATCAGTTATTAAAGATAAAAACCTAATCTATATCCTCCACAGCTTGACAAATTCTACATTTTCCTAATGCTTTAAAGAAATTATTATGTTAAATCTGACAGAAATTTCCATAAGAAATATTTAATAACAGGATTCATATAGTAAACACAGGTGTCAGAATAATATCCCAAAAAGAAAGAGGATGAAAACATTTGAATAAGTAACAATATTGTTATAAGAACTGACATTTCATCCAAAATGCTGTTGTTGGTCAGAATACAAAAATATCAAAATTTTAGTTAAAATCCTAACTTCTTTATTCTTTAAGATTCTTCTTAAAACAATCAACAAATGATTATAAATAAAGACTGTTGCCTTGTTTGTTTTATTTTAATACAAGACCAAAGAAATAAAAAAATAAAATTCTTCTTAAGTTATTTTTTGTGACTTACTTGTAGAATATAACACCATTTTTTCAATTTTGATATCATGATAAAAATGTTCTCATCCTCAAAAGTAAACCTCTTGTAGTTGTATGACTGCCTTTCTCCCTTTAAATTTCTCAAATCATTCACACACCGACAGAAGTGATGACATGGAGTCCTTGAGTTTATTCCCAACTACCATTGATTCAACCAAAGTAGAGTAGTGTGTAAATGAGATTTTTTATCATTCTACTCTGGAACTCAATTCACAAAAATCATTTGTGATGTCAATAAAATCATTTTTGAGACATCCATTGAATTTAGATTTTTGCCAACCAATTCTTAGACAATTGCCATTAAGGAAATCCTTAGTAGGAATGGAGATAAAAAAGATCTTAAAATATGACCAAAATGGAAATTCATTGCATGCCACTTATGCAAAATTTTAAAGAATCTGTATGTTCATATTAGTTTTATGATTAAAGGAAACCTTTAATATTTCATGCTTATCTCTTTTTATCTTTATATTCTTAAAAAGAAAATAGATTCAAACATATTTTTATTAAATTTAGAGAATCTTAGGATCACTGACAGGAGATTGAAAAGCAAGATTTCTCCAAAATTAATAATTTCAACTTCATTCCTGTTTCCTTCATTTTTAGGCAAATCATTAATCATGAAACCTTTTGATATGAAAACATCAGACAATCTATTAAACTGAAAGCTGACTAGCTCTTAAAAAGTGTTATTGAACATACATCTCTTCAAGGCGAGCTATTTAACTTATCTCTTAAGATAAACATGTAGCAGCAATTCACAGGGACTGAAGTGAAAGAATTACATGCAACAATAAAGAAATTAGTAAAAATAAAAACAGATTTTTATTAAAAATAAATCTTTAGTTTTATAATGGAGATTTGATATGAGATAAGATTGAAAAATTATTTTTGATTTGTTTCTAGTTTAAGTGACATTAATTTATATGGCTGATTAGATTGAATTCTGACCTAGAAATTTCACTTCATAGTGTTTGATGCTTGCAATTAATAGCCACCAATGAATTAAGTGCATTGACGAAGAAGGAGATTATGTTGAAAAATAAATATTTATGTAAAACAAATATTTCCTTCAGATTTCTAATCCTAAGCAAAACTTGAAAATTATTAATCTTTTTTATTTGAATTAGACAAACAAAATTTAATATTTGTAGAATCAGCAAGACAACACATTTGTAGATTCTATACAACAATGATACAGCACCTTTGTGTATTTTATACAACATTGATATAGCATGAGTGAAAAAGTCTACACCTGTTGGCACCAACAATGCTAATTTTCAGTGCTAACAATTTACATTCCTTGTCTTATCAATTTAATGAAATTAGAATTTGAAATCTTCCAAAGACTTCATAAAAAAAAGAAAGAAATTTGATTGTGCTAAAAAAAGAAAAGAAGAAAAAATGGGAAAAGATTATATAAGCTTGTCCATATATATATATATATATATATATATATATATATATATATATATATATAATTATTTATTTAAAAATATGATTCCAACACACTACATAAGAGTTCTCATGTTTCAAAACAAGAGCCAAAAACTTCAATATAATTATTTGAATTAAATTGAATTAAAGTAAGCTCTGTTCCATCTTCAAGCGAAATTTTTTTGGAATAACTTATTTCTGAAATTTACGTGTTTTAATAGCATATTCGTTATTGAAATCAAAATTTCTATGGTAACGGCTAGAGCAATTGTTTAAATAAAAAGGGGTGTAGGGTGTTAATAATTTGTATCAGTATAGAGTTACATTCACAGATGTCAAGTCAGGGTAAGGTTGGGGTGTCTAAATTTAAAACGGTAGATGATTTTGCCTAGTCTGGTTTATGTGTCTATGGAGATTTATTTATTTTTTATTTATTTTTTTCTGAAAGGGTTTTGTGTATATATAAAAAAAACAAAAAAACTGCCGTAACATTTGTTTTTTGACGACTTCAAAAAGGGTTATCTATTTTGTAGGGTATTTAAACTATTTATTAGGACTATGGATTTTAAAAATTATTTTATTGTTTGTTTGTTTTTATGCTATATATATATATTGTCCATATATATATATTTGTATATATTGCCCATATATATATATATATATATATATATATATATATATATATATATATATATATATATATATATATAGTGTGTGTGTGTGTGTATTAAGCCTATGTAATGAAGATGGATGTTTTACCATACAGAAAAAAACATTTACTTTATTTCATTCTGTTAATATTTGTTTCATTCAAATTTCATTTGCCTATTGTCCAGTTCACTCTCCTGCATGTTCTTTTAAGCAAGATTTGGTTTCTAGTTCCTCCTAACATCCTTCTTTTCTTTCTCTTTCACTTCTGGTGACCTTTTGCATCTTGGTGGCATCATCACCTTGCTTGGAGTGGTGCCTCTTAATCTGTAACCCTCTACCTCGAGTGGCTTTTGGGCCTTGTACAGTGTTAACATCATTGTAAAAAAAAAGATTATGTGCATAAAACAAGCACAATCTTTAACTTTTGGACATTGCACTTTTATTGCTTATTAAAATTCCTTATATTGTAATCTCAGTCTTCAAGTATTTTTTCTATATCATCCATAAAACAAAAACAGAATCAGACATTCATTATTGCATAAAATCTTATCTACATTCTAAAAAATTAGTGACCTGAATTAGGAATACATTTCTTTCACTAAGTTTATGTGCTGAATCATCTGAAACCTTTTTAATCATTCAGATATTTTATACAGATAAATATCAAGTATCAAGAAAACATTGATATGTATTTGCTGTGAACACAATATCTAAGCACACTCAATTGTGTCTCACAGACAAGTGAGTAAAGCATTGAAGAGTATCTCTTCATGTACAGTAATGCCTCCTCTGATTAGTTGCTTAGTTATGTCAAACAGCCAGTTTTTGAGATGGTCAAATGAGTGAAAACTTTCCGGACACACATCGTATTTAATAAAAACAACTTGTGTATTTGCAATCACATTTATAAAAAGTATCAGACTCATATTAATAGGCACACTTGTTACAATTACTCATTTTGTAAAGCAAAAATTCATAAGGTCTGACTCTAATTCTTGTAGCATCTACAACTTTTTATTGTAAATCTCAACAGAACCATTTTCAGATAAATATTTATATTGTTATCAATGTAGATAAAAACTGAATATATACTCACAGACAATTATTTTAAAATAATAATAGATGATTTTTAATTTATTTAAATGATTTTAAGAATGTTCTAGAACTTATTTATCATCCTTGTTTTTATGAATACATTGACTAATGCATCTTTTATTTTTTCTCTGATGAATTCACTCAATTTGATGTTTTTCACTTAAGAACAATTCTAAATACTTCCTGTTTATTTAGTTGTTTTTATTATTTAACTTTTATCTGATTTTCCAGGCAAAATTTCACAAACTATTTGAGTTAAATGATTTTTGTTGATTGACTTTAATTTCATTGTGAAAATTTATAAATGAATATGAAACTCACATATTAGTTTTTCAGTTCATAAGAATTTATAAAACAAACATTCATGAAGTTAACAGTGTGGAGATTTCTTGAAAACATTTGCAGCTAGAGGAAGGAAATTGAAAGGGAGTAAAAGATTAGTGTGAGCTAGATGAAATTCAAATGGAAAACATTCTATTCCTATCCCCTCTATAAACCCACACTTACTGGTTGGCCTAATACTGATTCCAGTTTCACTTGTCCCTACCAACTACTGATCCTGTTTAAAGTTGGGTGGAGCAATCAGAAGATGCATTTTGCTCTTCCAAGATTATATTAATACTAAATACTAATTTTGGAATCTTTCTATCCATTCCAGATACAAACTCTAATATATTTCCTTAGCCCATTCACATTAGTATTTACCTGATCTTTGTTTAATATAGCATAAACATTAAAACAAATTAGTCAAATGGAAGTAAAAAAAAGACAAATAATTTTATTTATTATCATAACAGTAGATTGGGGCATAAAATTCTTCTTGTAGAATTTTTAACTGCAGAAACCCACTATTTTCCTTCATTGAAATCATTTTGTAAAAATCTGTTTCATGTATACAGATTATATTTATTTCTGTATTTATTTCTACTGTTAGTTTAGGTTTCCTTTTCACATTAAAATGTTTTCACAACAAGGATTAAATTGCTTACACTAACAAACTGAATTCAATCCAAGACAATATGTGTAGTGATGTCAGAGGTCGATGAAAAGCAAAGTGAAGTGAATGTAATGAAGGAGTTTTTAATTTTTTATAAAGAGATTAAAACGTGTTTGTGTTTATGCTTTTTTCTTTCCATATATGAGAGTGCATCTGAGAAAATAAAATATTCTAAATGTCAATAATAAATATTGGCCACTTTTCAAACTCCCAAATGTTATTAAAAAGAAGTTATTCAAGATTTAAAAGAGAGAAAAATAAAAAAGAATAAAAAAATTGCTTGCCAAATTTAAAAGAGATTTGAATGATTGTCTTTGAAAAACATCCTTTTATTTTAACAAATATAAATTAAAATAGGTATATGTTTAACTCTTTATCACTCTACACATACACACACACACAAACAAGCACACACATATCTAAAAATACATACATGCATATATAATTTGCTAATATTATCAGTTGAGTCTCCCATTACCAAAAGTGGAGCGCTGATGGCAGATAAAAAAAGAAAAGGAACTTTGAAACTAATAGAGATAAAGAGAATAATAAAAGATCTTTTAGAAGTTGACGGGAATAATGAATCTGTAATAAAGAAGATTGTGTGCAATGAAAAGCAAAATGAAGGGTTATTTTAGCAAATTTGCTTACAGGAAATTAATTCTATTTTATAGACTGGAAAAATCTTCCTGTTTTTCTCATTTTCAACAAGTCTTGTGTATTTACATGTTTATGTGTGTGTATGTGTGCGTACATGTGGGTGTTAGTGCTTGTGTATATATATGTAATATGCATATATGTATATGTTCATAAATACATATATATATACATAAATAAACAAATTTCCTACTTTGTTTTTCAAAACCCAAAAGTTCAAATAGTTTTTGCTCTTATTCACTCAATTATATCCAATAATTTTTTATCCAATTATACCCAGCAATTGTTAACTTCACAATTGTCGACCAAATGGAGATTGACTATTTATCCAATTTAAAATGACAATAAAATGGATTGTATTCTTTCATTTCATTCAAACAACAAAAAGGATGAGAAATTTTACTGAGTATAAGAGATAAAAGGATTTTTTAGAATTTATAATCCACAAATAAATTATATTTGGCTATGACTTAAATTAATTGATCTGTGGTTAATTAAGTGTATTTTGACTTATTCCACCATAAATTTTGTGTTTTAATCATTACTAAATTAGAAAAAGTTAACAATCCATATGTTTATTAACAAAAAACTCTTCTGATTGCATAAACTAAATTTCCTTTTTCAATCAGCATTTTTTAGATTAAGTAAAAGTGAATTCTAGAACCTGACCAGTCAGTATTGTTACTATTACTGCCTCAGCTGCTATGATGATGAGCAGATGTTTCTTATCAGGTGAACAACAAAATCCACCATCATTATTGCAGGTTATGTTTTCTTGTTAATTTAAATGATTCAGGATTTTCTGTGTTGTTTTTATATCATAGAAGCAAATTGAAATAAAATTCAATATATTTCCTGATGAAATTTAAGTGATAAGAAATTGATATTTATTGCAGATTTATTCTAAATCAGAGTTTATTTCTGTTTTTGATTGGAAATTTAACTTTGATTATATGGAAAATATGCTGATGGGAGAATTTGATCTTGATTGTATGAAATTCTGCAGAATTCCCAAGTGGTGTGGAGTTTGAAAAATTGAAGATTTAATTTCTGTGTCTATAATTTTAGGCCACTGTTTTTTTTCTTTGTCATTGTTTTCAAATAGTGTTTCTAACTGTGTATTGTCTAATCTTCATGAAGAAATTAAAAGAATGTCATGTTTTGTTTGATGTTAAATAAGATTTCGCTTGAATATAATACAATCTTTGCAATCTTTAATATAATACAAAGTGTTGCGGAATTTAAGCTAATTGGATGTATCAGAAGGTGTAATTGTGTGAAGGCTTAAAAATGCGCTTGTTCGTTAAACATTCATCCACAACAAATAAAATAAACAAACATTTGAAGGCAATTTAATTGGAAGAAATCAAGGAGAAACAACGTAGTTATAGATTTCAACAAATAACATGCATTTTTATATACGTTTGATATACACAAGTGAATTTTAAGATTGCTTGTTCAATGTAATAAGTGAGATAAAATTGTAAGGAGTGACCATGCAGTGATTTGGTGTATGAAAGCTTGTAGTTAAGGTTTGTCTATGAAATTAAAACTTTGCTTTCTGCAAGGTGAAATGTCACTTGTGTGGGTTCAGATATTAGTGTGTATGTGTGCGACGATTGTAAATATTGTTTAAAGTCATAAGGAGTTATGTGCTTTTGACTGATATGATGTAAGTTGACTAAATACAATTACTACTACGGTAGTGATAATGTCACTTTTTCTATTAAATTGTAAGTTGGGTCAATTCACACGGCAAGACTTTCTGAGTTGTGTTGAGCTGCTGAGTGAGAGAGTGGTGGTTGTTGAGTCAGTGTGCTGGTGCGCGTGGAGTTTGTTGGCATCTCTCAAAGACTTAGTTACTTACTACCTGAATCAAGTGAAGTGATCCTATTTATTGAGTTTTGGGTTTCAAACCGGCTCCAGATAGGTGAGTGGGAAAACAGATTTGTTGCAACTTGCTACATTTTTTGGGCCCTTTTAACCAATGAGAAGTCAAGTTTTGAAAAGTGAAGTAATGATCAGTTAAAGTTGGTTTGGAAGAAAAGTGCATTTTTCCACAAGGGTGAGTAGCAAATATGGAGGATTCCATTAATACTCCCTAGAGATTAATGGTCATGGCGAGTTTTGGTATCTTAAGTCGTTCGTCAATATAACTTGCTTTTGGTAGGAAGTCGAAAAGGACGTGGAAATCTCTCAGTCAGCTTCTGCGAGGCAACGGTCTGACTATAACTGCAAATCAACTGCTGGAACTCTACTGCAACTGAGAAACTACCTGGGGACATTCGTTTATATGGGCACCGACCAAAACCCAGTGTGGGGCCAGACATGGCTTGGGTTCCCGATTATTCTCGATTCTCAGCAAGAATTCTCTTTGTTCTTAGGCCAGGAAAATTAATTACTTCCCATTTTTGGAAGATTAATCATTTTCCATTTCGGTGGTTTCTCCATCATCCATAAGGGAAGGTCGGAGAAGAGTTATCCTCCTAGACTCTTCCTCTCTCATATTGGTATCTCATACCAATCCTCTCAGTGGGTGTTAACAACTTCTCCGTCTTTCTCATACATTCACCTTCACCTATCACGCATGCTACCACTTCACCAATGATCTCTTGCAGGGGTGAGTAGCAAATATGGAGGATTCCATTAATAGTATTTATCTTTGCAAATATTGATTAGTGTTGCCATTATAACTGGAAATCTTAAATTCAAATCCAGTTTTAAAGTTACTGATATTTTTTCAGTTTTAGATTCCGATAATCTCCAGTTGGGCACAATAAAAATAAAATTTTATGTTTCTAATTTTTTTTTATGTGGTTGTAAGTCATATTTTCATTTTTATTAAGTATGAACACATATTTGTAAACTGCCTTTAACTCCATTGTTGTTCTTTGTTCATTTTCTAACTGTCATGTCATTCATGACAATGGCATCTGTCAGCATGACTACATGCCCTTCCACACTGCACATTGTATAAGAATGGTTTCAACTCCATAAAGAAGATTGTTTTGTCCTGGCCACCAAATTGCTTGATCTCAATCCTATTGATCCTTTACGAGATATATTAAAATATTTTTTTCCTGGGAGGGAATGGAGAAGAGAAAACATCACCGCTCTTATCCGGAATATTAAAAACACTCAAAAGTAAAACAAAACTCAAAAATGTGAAATTTGAAAGGTACAAGCATTTATTACATAGACAATAAAACAATATAATCAAATGCAATTTTTTCAAAAAAGCTTGCACAAAAATTCCTTTTGTGTGCTTTATTATGAACAAGGCAAGATAACAGGACAACATTATAGAAATTATAGGCTGTAAAAAAGATTTATAATATAATTCTTCAGATCATGAAAAACACCTTGAGAAGGTGATATAAAAACTGTTAAAACAAGGAAGAAAATACACTTTAAAAAAAGGTGCACCCGCCTAATAAAGAGATGAAAATACCTGCTGAAACAGCTTTGGCAACCCATGTGCATCACTGAAACCTTTAATGATAATTTTTTAATTTCTTTCTTTTTTTACTTTCTTTCAGCTTCCTTTTCATGGTCAGCAGCAATGTGGTTGTCTTTTAGTTTTTCTTTATTCTTCTTCCTTTTTGTTGTCATAGAAGTTGTCAGCTTAGTCCTTAATTTTTAAGGACTGAGCTGGCAACAACTGTTGACTGAAGTATTGTATTGTAAATCTTTTTTAGTCTTTTTCTTTCTTAGTGGTGGCTAGTGACTTTCACATATGAACATCACAAATACTTCCATTCTTTGCAGCCAGCTTCCTTCACATCTAAAATTTAAGTATCTTCTGTTGTTCACTGACTCATTTTCTTATATACTCTTGAAAGGGGTTCAAGTGGTTATCAGCTTTAAATTTACAAGGGCAGAAGTCACCCTTTTCAATGATCAATAAATACAAAGGGAATATATATTTTTAAATTTTAAATAAATAATTACCAGCAGAGTCTACCATGACAGTTATTTCTGGTGGTCTTATTTCTGGTGGTCCTTTTGAGAGCCAATTCTAAACAAAGAAATTTTTAGAGACAAATGTAACAATTTTTCATAAACTGTCTTTCTTTTAATACACTTCTCTCGAAAGTAAGTGCATAAAACAAACCTAGACTATTTTAATATTTACTTATTTACACTTCTTAATTATTATTTTTAATTGTTTTGTATTACTAATAAAACTTTTTATAATATTAAACCAACAATTTTACACTGCATAGCAATTAAAGAATCTGCTGTCACCAAATCCCAAAGTAAACTTTTAGAGATATTGTAGAGTTCATGCCTGACCAAGTGAAAGCTGTTTAGAGGGCACATGGAGGACCAATACCTTCTTAGACTGGTGGTCATAATATCTTGACTCATCAGTATATACATTATATAATTTTAAGGACCTAGCTTTGAGAAGAGTAACATTAAAGCAAACCATGTAGGGTTGTTGCTTTATAATATCTCCCTACCTTAAGGATTTCCCAAACAAGAATAAATATGAGGTGCTAAAAGGAAATGAAAAGAAAGGTGCCAAAATATGTTTAACATTTTTATTAAATGCAACAATGTAAAACAACAATATAACTTGACATAAATATGGTACTTGCAGCCAACAAGGTTTGCACTCTACCTCTGAGCTAAGGTAAGGTGAAATCATCAACTACCATCTATGAATATCTTTGTTCACCATGGTATGAGTCTGGACATTGGTTGTAGCACATATTGCTTTAACCTCTTCTCTGGACTAGACTGAATCTAACTGTAGCAAGGGCATTAATCCATGTTGGTTGTCTCTACTGTGCCAAGGGCATTAACTCACCTCACTTATCAAGGTGAAGTGTTCTTTCTAAAACCCTACAACCATATGTATATATTAATCAGAATCAACCCATGCAATGCAGTAAAGCCACTAAGACACAAGAGGTTACAAGGTGTGGATGAATTAGAAACAAACATAATAATGAGCGGGAAGAGAAAAGAGTAATCAGGAGGACAGTAGATAGCAATTGACATAGCATTTAAATTATTGCAGATTAAAGTTGGTTGTAAACCATGGAGCTGGAAGGAGTTCTACAAGTAAGAAGTGAGAGAAAAGTAACTGTTAGTATCAAACTTACAGCTACTGCTCAACTGTAAATTGAGGATCTTGATGTCAGTCTAGTACTGCACTTAAATTCAAAAAGTCTAGTTACCATAGTGAAGAGCTCATCCAAACAATTACCATGAAAGTATTTATAGAAAAGACACAGAGAGACAACTTTACAGTGGTTTGGAAAGTGACTGAAGATGATATGTGTGTAACTGAATGCTGGTCTCAATGATAAAGGTACACACTTCATAATGATGTGATCCTTTCATTTATAAAGCATGGACTGTTTTCATTGAGACCAGTCAGTTACAATGAAAATATAGCCTTTCTATCCTGCAGAGAGGCTATAGTGGTTTGGGGCTTAGGGGTTAAAATGAACAGTTGATTTACCAATGCCAAGAAGATTAATGGATGATGATAATGACAAGGAAACATGTAGGTGAGTTTAATAAAACAAGATAAAGAATTTATTCACAAATTTACGTGCTTAAATTTGTGTCAGTAGCTCATTTCAGGAAAATAAATCACAAATTTTTAAAGTCCGTAATCTTAATAAATTGGCATGAAGAGGAAATGTTCATACAACAGATTAAATGATCTGACACTCAAAAATGTTTAAGACAAGTAAGAGAGTTTATTGCTCACTGAAGGGACATATGGTTGCATACTTTCAAAATTAAATGAAGAGAGATAGTTTGAAATACTTAGCTTTATTGGATTTTTGAGAGAAAATTCTTTGATGTGCTACATGCTTGATTAAAAGCTGATAATATAACTGAGGAATAATTTTACACTGGCAAGAACTTCAACACTGGTTGCTAGTTGCGAGAAACTGAAAAGAAACCTTTCACATGACTTCAGAAACTCTCCTCTTATTAATTTAATTTTTCTCCTCATTTTATATCAAAAGGAATTTTGCATAGGCTCACTAATTTCTTTTCTTTCTTTTTCTTGGCTCACCAGCTAATTTCTGTGAAGGCAAGGTTTTCATTGGTACAAAAACAATTTTGCATAGGTTTGCAAATTTATTTCTTCCTTTTTTTCAGCTCACTGCTCAATTTCTATGAGGGCAACGTTTTCCAAAGAAAATTTCATATAGGCTCACAAATTTCTTTCCCTCTTTTTCCTCAATTCTCTGAATTTGAAGTGAGTGGGTAAAGGGAGTTATTAGTATTTTACACTCATTACAAGGCTTAACACTTGGCAATGGGCTGTGGATTTCAGTGTGTGTACATTAAGGTCACTTACTACTACAATGCCTTCCTTAGGTATTTCTAGCCATTTTATCCTAAATGATATATAGAAATTATCTTATCTAAAATGAGAATTTAAAGACTAAGCAGAATTCTGTAAACAAGCAACCTTAAAATTTACTACAATTGGAAAAAAGCTGTTCTATCGCACATCATTATTATTGTCTACCTGTCCATGAATTCATTGTCTTCATTGGAAAAGAAAAAGAAAAAACATTAAAAATGTCCATATGGAAAGAATTTTGGTCTCTGTGTCAGAAGCAACTTGACTAGACTGACCTTCCTTAATGGTGCCAGTTTTAATCTCCAAAAGAGAGAATGAGAATGTAGCAAAAGTCACAACTGCACTAAGGTCAGTTGAAATCAGAGAAAACTCTCACAAATGACACATAACATCAAAAATGGCGTAACTGAGGAAACAAAAGTTGCTGAAAATAGAAAAGAAGTTTATGGCTGTATATGATAAATGGAAACTTTATGATAAGGAGGTTTGCACAAATTTAAGATGTAAATGCTTGGAAAGAAAACTATGTGATATGATGGACACTGTCAAGAAGCTTGAGTCAAGATTGGGATCATTGTATGATGATTTACCGACACAAGTAACACCAAGCCAGCAAATCTGTATGAAGATTTACGTATGAACAGTTGTGATGGTAGGATCTACTGAGGTTAATGGAACTATGCCTCTCAGAAGGTGAAGAAGAGTCTGAAAAATACATACTTTACATACTATTTAATAATGAGAATATGCACTCCATATACAGATCTACGACTTCCAGGACCACAACACATATAGCCAACACTACAGTCACCTCTCAGAAGCAGCAGCCTCAGCTTTCTTTCTTCATGATTTAACAATCATGAAGAAAGAAAGCTGGGGCTGCTACAGGGCTAGCCACCAAAATGGCAGAAGTAGAGCTGCAAGCTACTATTGATGCTACTCATCAGCAATTAAAGCAGCTGGAACATCAACTGGATGTGAAAATCATCCAAGACAAACTAAAGGTGTATCAGGAAGAAGAGCAGAATGCATAACCTTGTATGCACTGAGTTGAAAGTTAATGACTATGATCAGTTCCTGAAGTGGTAAATATCTGTCTTACCTACTCAATTATTACCCACATTAACCCCAGAGTCTGCTTCAGTCAAGGAAGTAATTGAAAATGCAGAAGTAAAGCTAACAAAATCTGCAGCAACAGCATCATCTGTCTTTGAGACTGTAGCTGTGGTAACTGAATAGGCTTCCAAAGATTCTATACAAGAGTCTGCAAAAGTTGAAGAAGCTACATCATCAGGACCCTGCCAGAGAAAATGAAATCATAAAAGAAGAATCAGTTAAAGAACAATGTGTAAAAGTTACATTTGTTAAACCTGAAGAATCTGAACTTGATCCTCAAGCAGAACCATTCATGACTCAAGATGGTACTTTGATTCAGCAGTTTTCACCTCACAATGGTTCAGTTGTATCTAAAATTGTTGCTTCTGGAATGGGAGGTGAAAGTCTGGCTGAAAGAAAAAAGCTGCACATACTTCTTTCTTTTGCTTACTGCTAGTCTAAGAGCAAAACAGGTTTTCACTGTAACCGACTGCTGGTCTTAATGAAAAATGCCCACATGTCATACTGGTGTAATTCCTAAATAAAAGGATAACATCTGTTTGAAGCGTGGACCTTTTTCATTGATACCAGCTGTCAGTTACAATAGGAACAGTTAACAGTTAAAAAAAAGAAAAAATTATTAAAAATGATATTTAAATTAATGTTTTTAAAAATATTATTTAAATTATTGTTTTTTCTTTTTATATGACAACTTATAGAGATAACAGAGTTCATGTTATTTCATTCTTTGAGTTTGCAGTAAGTTTAGCATGTTTTCTTCCTGTGTAAACAGTGAGAAATTGCCACAATTGTTGCTACTTTTGGTGATAGACATTTCACTTTCTATAGTGTCTCTTCAAAACTTTCAGTATCATTACAAAAACACTTGTCTTTCTTTTCTTTTACTATCTCAATTCTTCATCTTGTTTCTTTTTTTCTTTTAGGGTTATTTTTTATCTCTACTCTATGGCTTTAACTCTTACTGTTTTATTGAGTAGCTCTCACATGTGCAACATGTTTTACCCGATTTGCATTCAGCTTCAGCTAATTTGGTGAAGATCACTTTTACTTTCATATCTGCTCCAACCAACCACATTGTCAGTTCCTTTCCTAAAGATTTATTCATTCAATGTACCAGTAAATAAAATGAATATTTCTTCCATTTGATGCTGTTTGGAAAAGTTTTGGAGAGAGTTTGTGTCAATTGGCTATTAACTGATATAACTTTTGTAATGTAAAATTTGGTGTTTCTATTCAATAAACTGAGTGTTAAGTTTTGACTTTTGAATATACTATTTCCAGCTACATGAATTATTTCTTTAGCCACTTTTAAGGAAATTGGGAGAACTTGGAAGAAAGGTTTATTCTCCCATTATGGATATTATTATATCGATAATATAACACCGTATTTCATGGGCGGAATGGAATATCTGAAAGGAAAAGGAATGATAAACATGTTTTGTTCTCAGAGAGGGTTTTATGCCGCTAAGTCATATACACAATTATGTCTAAATATTTACATGTCTCAAACAGAGAAAAATATAAAATATATCTACACAAGAAGCAGAGTGAAAGGAGAATGAAAAGATAGGTTCTAATATATATTATGGAGATTCTTCTGTGTTTCTGGAGAAACCATGTTTAGGACACCAGATCCAAGTAGACTGCATTCATCTATTATGTTCCAAGTAGGGACATATTCTGCAAACAGGAAATGATGGGTCTTAGGTTTTCCCAAATTGAGGACTGTGAGCCAGAGATAGTTTCTTTTTATATCTGGGGAAGATATATTCCCAAGGTGAAATGGCACCATGTTGTTGTAAGCTGTGCCACGTGCTGGAGGGGACAAATTTAGTCTTAATCCAGGCCAAACAAACAACTGCTTTGTTTGACTCCTTCCTGTAAACTGACTGAATGATTGACAACTTTCGTCACTGTATGAAGTGATGTCATTAAGTGGCTGTCATGTGATACATGTGACTATCTCAACCAAGGGGAGATAATCTCCTTTTGTATCCCTACAATATTATGATATATATAAAACCAGTCCTGTTTAACCAGCCATTCACTATAACCTAATAATATCTCACATTTAATTTTCATCTGCACCCAGTCATTGCATTGATCTCTATTGTAACTGACTGCTGGTCTCAATGAAAAGGTCCACATTTCATACTGGTGTAATTCCTAAATAAAAGGATAATATCAATTGAAATGTGGACCTTTTTCATTGAGACCAGTGGTCTGTTACAGTGAAAACATACTTTGGTCAGAGACCAGCAGTAGCTAAAAAAAAGAAGCATGTGCAGTTTCCTTAACCCTAGAGGGTCACATTGTAGTAGATTTGCAGAAATTTTATAGTTATATATATATATATATATATATATATATATATATATATATATATATATGTGTGTGTGTGTGTGTGTGTGTGTGTGTGTGTATGTGTGTGTGTGTGTGTGTGTGTGTGATAAATGTATGTAAATCTATATTTTATAGAACATTAAAAATAATCCTCATAATTTGAACACCATTACTGCTACTACTACCATAGTATTACTAAGTAGCAAGGCCTCTAAGCATGGTAATTCATATACCTGAGCCTTTTGATGACCATTACAGTGTGGGTAATATCTTTATCCTCCATCCCTATTAAAAGGATATATAAATTATGCTCAATATGTCAATTCTATCATACCATTGATCAAACTTAACAGAAAAAAAAACAGATTTGTCTTCATATTCCAAATAATAACAAAATTAAAATCTGAAGCAGAATTTTACAAAATAGATTGCAAAAAATGTTCCATGGAATACATTGGTGAAATATCTTAAAATTGAAATAAAAAATTATATGACCATACGAGGGATCTTTTTAAAAACAATACACTTGATACATTAGTTCATCATAATAAGACTTGACCACAATTTTGGAATTATAATTCATACAAAATTACTACTTATACAATATATAGGAATTTTCCCATACACAAAACTTATAACAGTTATCACCTCTTTAAAACACAATAAAAAAGGACTCTTATTCAGTGTGAAATTAAAACAGAAAGAAATTTTTTATACTAGTATTTTATGTAAAAAGAAAGATAAGTGTAGGCGGGGGGTTCAAAATATTTATTAGAGCATTTAAAGAAATTGAGCTAAGTAGAAAAATGTCCATAAGAAAGTGTAGACTTACAGTAGTAGCCAAAGTTATAAAATTTAAATTCATGATGGAGCATCTCTGTATCATTAACCTCTCAATGTAAAAGATAATTAGTGTTTGTTTGCATTACTCACCCCTCATGCTACCATCAGAATTTTCATATATAAGACTGAGTCCATCAATGAAACTGTTAAATTTTTCAATTTGTCATTCATTTCCCCACATTTATTAAGATATTTAAATTTTTTGATTTAAGTCACAAAATAAAATATATTTATAATTTATGTATATATAATAATACATATATATATATATATATATATATATATATATATATATATATATATATATATATATATATATATATCTTAATTTGTTTTCTGAATTATCTCATAGATCACCAAATTAATCTATTTCTTTCTAAGGTAAACAATAGCAACAATGAACATACACATAAAAACAATAACATTAACATTTTCTATAAAGATCAAATACATGTTAACTACAAGCAGGATGAATTTCCCTTAGCAACATTATAAAGAAATATACAACCCAAGTTGACCAGAACAAGAAAATTAAATTAATTATCTACTATAAAAAATTTACCACTGCTAACCTTATCACCAACAATAACAACTCACCAGCAAGATACAAACTACAGAGAACCAATATTATTTATGAATTAACATGTCCCTTAAGGAATTGAGTTTCTGATCAAACTAAATTCATAAATGATTATATTGGACATAACACCACATGCAAATCAAGAAGACTCACATTACATCTCTCTGGCCATAGCTCAATTAGGACTCATTTAAAGACACATGGAAACCTAACAAAATCCATCTGCAATATACTTGTAGAAAATGCAACTATAATAGCCTCATCCACATGTAAAAAAAAAACTAAAAACAAGGGAAGCATTGATAATAAAAAAGGAAAAGTCAGCAACTATGAACACGGACACAATGTGCTGACTGCGTTTGGAAAATAAGTAAGATTTCCATAACTCTAGATAGACACATAAAATTCTACACATTCAGTTAGAAGTAAAAATAAAAAAAAAGATTCTTGATAATGAGACAATTTTTCCGACTTCATGTCCAGAAATAAAAGACACAAGAAAAATTAAATAAAAAGCTTAACTGCAGTAACTTGTCAATTGTCTTTAATGAAACTTGTATATATATGTATAACCCCAACTAATGCCAAATCAGTTGGGTTTCAATCCTGGCTTGAGGCATTCAGTCTAGCCACACTAATGAGCTCTGATACAGTGAAAGAGTTTGTCTGTGGATTACATTATATATACGCTCCCCAAAAAATAAATTTTGGTCGAGCACTTTAGAGAAAGCATGAATTTGTAAACAGTGACTGCTACTGCTGATAATGCAAAGCTCTTCTATGAATCGAGCACTCTGAGTTGCCGGCATGCTTATTCAAAATAAATATGTAAAAATTCACCTTCCTCTCTGCCAAGAGCCAGACTGGCATGGATTTAGAAAAATGCTCATGCATTGTTCAGTTTCTCAAATCCTCTTATGTAAGCATTTTCAGTTTTGAAATGATTTATAGAGACACTCTTTAGGGAAGTGAGTTGTTTAAATGTAGGGTAGTATTATAATACTTCATTCAAGTAATCCTCCAAATTTAACACAAAATTTAAAGCATTTTTGAATTGAAAATATAACAAGGAAAGAGAATATTATATTTAATAATTGCAAAAACCCACAATATCCAAACCGTAATGAATAGTTGGTTTCACATTATCAATATGCATTCTTGCAGCTTATTAAAGAAAATAACGATTTTTTCTATTTAAAAGACTAAATTTTATTTACACTGTTTATATTTAGACTATTGTCCTCATCTTTGTTGTTTTTATCACGTCTTGGCCATTATGCCCTTCAGCCTTTCTGAGGTATATATTGATCTGGGTAACCTACAGAAAATTCTGAACTGAAACCTTTATTTAATCTACGGAGATAGATTGTTCTTGTTCCACTGGTCATATCTAGGGATATCTCGTCTAGTTCTTATTTTATTTAG
The DNA here is from genome assembly GCA_963932145.1 of Acanthosepion lycidas. Lineage (NCBI taxonomy): Eukaryota > Metazoa > Mollusca > Cephalopoda > Sepiida > Sepiidae > Acanthosepion > Acanthosepion lycidas. The sequence goes on along the minus strand of OZ010590.1, from coordinate 67,167,379 downwards.
CACTGTTCAGTTATTGCTCGCCCGTTTCCACTGAGTGCAAGTACACACTGCCCGATTGAACTCATAACTACTATGTCACCAAATTCACAAACCAATGCTTTTACCCACTAGCTTATTGTCCTTTGGGACAATTGCTGGTGTAAACATTAAACCTAACCTTCACTTCTGATTAGGCTGGCACTGCTACTGCCACTGCTGCTGCTGCTGCTGGATGTCAGGTTTTGACTGCTGCCCATGTTTTGATTACTGTTGCTGCAGTTGAAGACTTGTTGTCATTTGTCTTTCTTTCTTTCTTTCTTTATTAGCAGCTCTCATATTGTATTTATAAATATAAAAACTAGATGGGGTATTCCTAGACATGAGTAGTGGAACAAGAACAGTCTACCCCATGTAAATTAAATAAAGGGTTCACTTCAGAATTTCCTGTAGGTTACAGCTGAGAAATATAAATAGTGTAAATAATAATAATTCCTCATCCCAGAAAGTCAGGCAAAAATTATAGTCTAAATTTTGTATAAAATTATGTGTATAAAATTATATGATTAGTCTTCTGAATGAAGGAACACAAAAATAATTTTGATTGTTAATAAATTCATATATTACTAAATATAAATGCATACATGAATGTATTAATATATACATTCAGTATATATTAATACATTCATATATACATTCAGTATATATTAATACATTCATATATACATTCAATATATATTAATACATTCATATATACATTCAGTATATATTAATACATTCATATATACATTCAGTATATATTAATACATTCATATATGAATGTATTTTTAGCTTCAAACTTAATCTAAAATTTACATTTTAGATTAAGTTTGAAACTAAAACCAATAAAAACAGAATCCAATTTTGGCAAAATTGTACTTCTGAAAAAGGTTTGGAAAATATTTCTTCACTAAAAAAAAACATCCTGGAAAAAAAATCAGAAAAAAATATTTTCTTCAGAGTATTTCAAGTTACTCTTTTTGTTATACTCTTCTTCTACTTCTTGAATAGATGAAAGTAGAATCTGATGGCAATTCAACCAGAAACCCTGAAGATGTATACAGAAATTATTTATTATTTAATTTTGAACACCTGGAAATTGAGTAAAATGAAGGGAATAGCTTCTGATGAATTAATTCCACCTGGCTGTTACCCATGGGAAGGGAAGTACGACACCTTCTTTTGAACATACTTGTATCTTTATACAATAAAGAAGTCAGGATCCAGTGAGGCAGTTAATTCATATGGGAACACAACAATAAGAGAACTTTTCTAAAGTTTCTGCAGCCCCCAAAGTATTTCACTTCTGTTAATCTGCTTCCATTTTCCTGTTCATTAAATTTTATGTATCATTCTTTTCTTTATTTAGCAAAATGTCTTTTTTATTTACTTAAAATGAGAATCACCACATTTTAAAAATGTACATACAATACTTGGTATTTACCAATGCAAATGATATAAACAGGTACCTTAAGAGACAACTAACATTAAGAGGAAGCAGGTTTGTTTTGCAAATGATTTTAATCATCATTTGATACTTTATTACTTGGGTCCACCGCCTGAATAGTCTAAACTTAGTAAAAATTCTACAATTTATTCTTACTGATTCATTTTATTTTAAATGCAATTATGAAAAGTTGAGTTATGATACTAATTTTGAATCTTGTTTGTTAAAGGTACAAAATCTGGTAAATTTGCTTTTTAAGCCCCGCGCTAAATATCTATTAAAATTTTCCCAAATCGTCATATTTCCATGTAAATGTACATGTTGAACTCGAAATAACAATTAAATTTTGATAAAACCTACCATTTTGGAGTTATTGACAATAAAAGTTCGGACTCAGTCGCATTCAGCCGTTGGCCATTACTGGCCTTGTTTAACTACATTCACTATGGAACATTTTGCACGCGAAAGCTTAATTAATGGCCTTTTAACTGCTCTTAACTGATCTTACTTGTCTAAATTACTGCGCACTTAAATTACGTTGGAAAGTGATGACAAGTATTCTTTAAAAAGCAAATTTACCCAAAATCCTTTTTATAACAATTTATTGTGTTTCACAAAGATGTATGTTTTTTTTTTTTTTGGCACTGAAGCAGGGAAGGAATGTATGTTTTTTATGGAAGATTTAACTACAAATTTATTGTTTAGATATGAAAAAGAAAAATGATCTGCTTTCTTACAAAATATTCAATATGTTTATTTGTAAAATTTTATAAAAAATACATATTTATGTAGAATATTAAAATTCAAAATAGTGTAGGTTTAAGCACACTATTTAAAATTACTATTTTTGTACTTTAAAATGCAGAAATAGCAATTTTAAATTCAACAATATTTAAATATTGTCAACAGAGAATAAGCTATTAATATTTGATAACTTATTTTCTCTTTTTCAATCACACATAGATTTCCATTTTCTCTTATGAATGGAAATGATATTTTTGCTTAGTTTTTTTAATTGAATCCAACAAATATACTTAATCATTTGCATAATTCCCTGCTTTCAAATTCTCTTCTTTTTATAAAACTCACCATTCACTCATCAACATTCATTTTATCATAAAAAAAGTAATATCCATACATCTCCTATTATATTTATTCTTGCTTTCCTTGAAAAAAACTCTACACAGATTTCTTTCAAGTTAAACTATAAGAATATTTGCCTCAATTTTTAAAGAATCATGGCAACTTAGTAAATATGCAAATTGCTCCTTAGGGATAATTAATAACTTTCCAAAGAGAACACTACACTTTATCACTTTTTCTTTTCATATCATCATCATCATGATCAATATGAGGCAACAAAAGCACTTAATTTTCCAACTGGACAAATACAGAGTTCACAGAGGCTATTATTTTTTAGAAAGAAAGATGAAACAAAAAAAGAATAATTTAAATTCAAAAAAATAAAAATAAGTCAAAAGGAAACATTTCAAATATTTGAAGAGTTTGGAAGAAAGATTTATTCTCCCATTTTGTATTGTCCCCCATTATGGGCATTATTATATCCATAATATAATAACACTGTATTTCATGGACAGAATGGAATGGCTGAAAGGAAAAGGAATGACAAACATTTATACACGTTACATTTATAACATATGCAAGACTAACTCGATGTAAAATGGATCGAAAATATTAAAGTCTGAAGTAAGATAGACACTAAACACATTGAACAGGAAAAAAGCAGCAAGATTAGATGAGGTCATAATAAAAATTGTTTCAACCTTAGACAATTCGGTATCAAAAAAATCACAGAAATAATTGTGGGAAAAACAGGAGAGTAACAACTCTAGTGGCACACACAACACAGAAGCTACGGGTGGAAAATTATAAAAAGTTTATTGCAAAAAAAAAAACAACAACACTTTAACAGGTTAGGCATACACAATGTTAGTGCATTGTGTGCCAAAAATATGAAATTTTAGGCCAGTAACAAGTTTGATGAAATAAGTAAAAAAACAATTATATTCATGCACAATGTAGAAAATCAAAATCTTTCTTTTCCATTACAAATAATACAAAATAAATCGAATTAACATTAAGGGGCAGGAACACACTTTCAAAGAAGAACACTATTACCACGTGGAATAAAAAATCAGGTAACTTCTGAATACATGCAAAGAAATACATTAGGTAAATACCTGAAAAGTTCCAAAAATAGAAAATGGGATAGTAAGTAATACTTCACTTCGAAAGAGGTCTTCCCGTATTGCTGTTGTATTTGTATTTGAGTTTCTTGAGTCTTGAGGTTTAATAGGATGAAGCTATGAATTTGTTGTCTCTGGAATCACTGATAATGTTGGGTTTGAATCTGGAATTGGAATTTTGGTCAGGAGTGACAAAATACTGTGAAGGTAGTAATATTCGAACCTCTCGTGAATTTTTTTGTACTTCTTAAATTGACCTCACAGAGTTTTCATGATGACATCTTTAAAGAAAATGATTGGCTTGTGTGGGTTTTATCCTTAACCTAGGTATTTCCAGAAGGACTGGGTGTTGACTGGTAGAGAGATTCGTTAATCCCCAGGCCGCCAGGATGAGTCACGTAGGTATACCGCCGAAAATGTTGAAGGTGATTGCTTGTTGCTAGGCTGAGAAAATCGTGGCATCAGCAAAATTCCTTAAATAGAAACTGAGTGACGTTTTCTGAACCCCGGAAATTCCACAACGGTAATATAGTTTTGAAATCAATAAAAATAGTTTTATATTATAAATGAAATACGGGGCTACTCAGTTCTTTCAGTGGACAAGTAATAATTTTTTTCTAACTTGTTCTGATTATCATTTCAATTCAAATAAATGATGACATGCATCAAGTGAACCTCACAACTGAAAGGGGACACTGTAACCATTGACTTAAACGCAGAGCATAGTGACTTAGAGATTGCTCATTTCCTGAATATTGCACGGCTGTTTGTTGTTAACGTTTACAAAGAGCTGTAAGGACCTTCGATACAAGTCATATGTGATGCGGAGAGGCCAATTCATGTCTGTCTGCAATGATAACAGTCTGATTTGCGCAAAGCGCTTGTTAAGTAAGTTGAAACATCAAGAGCCTCAATGCTTTAGTCTTTCTTTGACGAAGATCAAAAGATCAGCTGACTGAATGACATATGGTTATGCAGATACCGTCAGAACGATCCAACAGTCATGGTCCTGGGAGTCATGAGCAACGAGAGAGATCACCACGATCGCGTCATCTCAAACATACGGCCCCTTGCCTTCCACACCTGAATCCATTATTCTGCTACGTATGGTGCGTAGTTGAGAGGGAAGTCAATCAAGGTCCCCATAACACTATAAGATTTCTAAAGTCCGCCATAACTAACCCAATGTCCAAAATAGATAAAAATCATTTGACTCGGGCATGGCAACGTTTCAAACCCTGTACTGAAGCAGTCGTCAATACTAATGATGTATTCATTAAGTAGATGCGTCAAGAAGGATTTCAAGATTATTCATGCCAATTCTTTCTCCTTCTTTCCTGATCTATGCTTTCCTGATCTATGCTTCTTTTACTAAATTCATGCAATCTCCTCAAAGAACTGAGCAAACCTGTACGTGATAACGGCGACATATCAAAAGACTTTAGTAGATCCATCTTAGTAGAGCTACCTAAGAAAACAGGTGCAAATAAACGCGAGCTCCATTAATGAGTCACGTAACCAAGCTAATAATATAATTCTGATGAATAGACTGAGAAAGAGAATTTAACCCGAATAGGGCAAGAGCTGTGCGGTTTTGTTAAGGGCACTGGAACTAGAAATGATCAGAATGGTATTGGAAAGAGCAATACAAATGCAGAAGGATGTACATTTGTTTTATAGATTATCCACATTTGATAAGGGTCAGCATAGAGATCTATTAAAATTGTTTTGAAAATTAGATCTATTTTGGAAAGTAATTACAACGCTACAGAATGCTAGAAGTAAACTGTCTGCAAACGTATAGAAAATGAATTGAATATATCCACAAAAACAGAAAGGGGCATAAAACAAGGTTATGTCTTCTCACCGGACTTATTCAATCTCTACAGCGAAGCTATTCTAAGGAAGCTGGAGACCCTTCCAGGATTTAACATTGACGGGCATAATTTTAACAATAAAAGATACGCAGATGACATTGTGTTGTTGGCAGACAATGAAAGAAAACTACAGGACCTCCTAGACAGAGTAGTGAAGGAAAGCGAGAAGAAGGGACATCAACTGTATGAAGACAGAATGTATGGTTGAGAAAAGAGAAAACGCCCAAGATGTAAACTACGAATTGGAGATTAAAAAAAAAAATTAAATATCTGGGAAGTGTTTCTTTCTTTCTTTTATTGAGACGAAAGGCAAAAATACTGTGCAAATTGCAATAGTGATTTTGGAGTGATTAGAAAAGAACGACATTCAGATTCAAGACTCGCGGACAAACATTTGATAATGTGGTCGAAATGGGCGGTCATTGATCTGGTGTTTAGAGGCGCAACACGGAAATCAACCCAAAGTTTGTAATTGTGCACCAATGACTCAATGAATTCGGCAGATGTGCACGCGGTCTCAGTGTCTGTCGGTTAAGTTGCGTTTTTTCTTTTAACATTGGACCGTTTATTTTCATTCCTTTCTACTTCGACTCATTGCTGGGATATCTTGATTGTGACAACTGGAAAAAGCAGATGCTGTGAATATTGTAGAGAAAAAATATCTGAAATCATCGCTGCTCTTAAACGGCTAAAAGAAGATAGAGAAAATGCATTTACCAGGTCAGATGCAGGGTTTATTTTTGAACGATTCTATCATTACCTTTTGTTTTTTTGTTTTTATAAATCATTCTTTCCTGAAATTAATGATGCTCAAAAATATCTCCAAACAAAATTAGTGATAAGCACAGAGGGATGAATTCGGAAGAATAAATGAATGGATGGGTGGTGCTTTTTAACTTCATTGCAGTTCATTTAAAACTATATTTCAGCCATGAGTATTGTGAGCTTGCAACGGTCGTTCTGTAATATGAACTTAACTTAATTATTACTTAAGGGCAGCAATGAGTTAAACAAGGCAAACTGATTTAGCAATACTTTCCATTGAGTGTGATTTTGCCAAAAAAATAGAATTTGATGTTGGGATTCCAAATTAACTTTTAAAATTATCGAGTTTGTTGTTATTGCTGTTTTTGTTTTTTCTTGTTTGTTGACTTGTTTGCTTTTTGTTTGCCCCACGAGTGTAGGGCTCCCATTCTAATCTGTGTATGTTAAATGACATGTTACAGAAGCCTCTTTTCAGGAAATACCAAAAATAGAAATTACTTAATTACTAGGATAAGACACGCGTATTGCGATTGGTGAAAATATGTCATAATAGAAAGATTCATTTCATTTGAGTTAGTTCTCGAATAAAAATACAAGTGGGAGAATGTTCCCTTTTGACCTAGAAGACATCAGAAATGGCGAGAACTTTTTCAAAGAGGCCGCCAACTTAAATGGTTAGTCTCGCCAATTCAGTTCACTTGCAGACAATTTCGTTATCACGGAAAAGATCAAAGAACTTACCCTGACTCCCGACAATCAGTCTTTGCACAGATTCGCAGGTAAAAATCTCATTTCTATCTTTTAATATCTGTGACCAAGATTACCGTTGACTTTCTGTTGGAGACAATATTATCTTTTATTTTTTTTCTCTGGTTTGATTTAATTCCTAAACTGAATCAATATGTTAAATTTTTTTGTAAATAAATTATTTTTATAAAAGTCTAGCGTTGATAGTATTTCTTTATTCTCTTTTTTTCAACTTCTCTCTCTCTCTTTTTCTTTTTGTCGTAGCCGCGACAAAATGGGGGCTCATCCCAAGCTTTGATGTCCATTTCAAAACAAAAACAGCAATTCAGCTGTTTTAACTGAAACAAATAATTTTCTCATTCGATGTTCATTTCACAACAACAAAGAAAGTAATTCATATTTCTCTTCAGTTTTTTTTTTTTTTTTGATAAAACTGACTTTGTATTTGTGTTTGTTTAAAAATGTCGTTTTCTGTTGAAGAATTTTTTCAAAATCAGTTATTGCAACATTGAACACTTGTACAGTAAGCATTTGTAGTGGTTAATTTAACATTATGAGTTTATGATGCAATACCAATAGCCTGTGAATATGTGAATGGATAAGCTTTTTTTTGTGCAAGTTGAGAAAAGTGTTGAATTTAGTCTTGTAGATCTATACATAGATGAGGCTAGATCAGTGCCAGACTCCCTAGTTATGGCACTAAGCTAGATCTAGGTCTTGTCCGGCAGTTTTGTGGTGTGGGACTAACTAAAATATTTAAGATATATATTTCCAGGTGAATAACCCTTTCAGTTGAAATACAACGTAATGATTTGAGCGGAACATAGAAGAGGAAGAGAGCTGCAGAGGCGAAGGAGAAAACAAGAAAACTTCCAAAATTAATGTCGTGAATCAACACAGGTGCAATGACAGTCGCTCATACCATTCCTTCGGATATAACATCAACTCTTGCTACCAATCACCCAGTTTCAGCAGACATACCATTATTGCCTGCTGCTGCTGCTGCTGCTGCTGCTGCTAACATTTTACAAATGGAAATACCCAAATCTGTAACAGTATAGGAGTTTGCAATCTAAGAGACAGATCTGGGGCTATGGAACATTAATGATACTAACACAATAGATTACTCACGCAGAGTGTATAAAACAGATGGAGTAGAGGATATGAAGACAAGGTATTTATCAAACAATTTGTTCAAACGTGAACTGCAGAATGGCGAGTGTGTAAAACGTGAATGGTTACCCTATTCACCATCCCAAGGTCGTTTGTATGTCGGCTGTTGTTCAAAAAAGAATCTCCATTTCCTACATCGGGGTTCAATGACTGGAAGTACAGCAATGTTATTGTTGAACATGAAAATTTTCGTAGCGAAATTGTGACAAGTTTTGCTGCCTCCTACACCTGGTGGTGTAACCACGTTTAGTGGTATAGTTCTCAGTGTCTTAGAACGACGCTTTAACCTCGGGTTAACTCTGCGCTGGTTAATACTGACGCTGGCCTAAGCTCGTTGTTGGTCGCTAGCCGCTTCGATCCACACCGTCTCAGCCCACGTTGTGTTTTTGATCTCAGATTAGTAGAAGATCGAATGCCATCATTGTCTCGCAGCTCTAGTTCAAGCCATCGTGGGTGCTATATTAAGGACAAAATATCTTCACGACGAAAAAAAAACAAAAAACGTTAGATTCGTGTGGTTAATCTTCAGTTGGTTTATATAGCTCTTGGTACAACAAAAATGAACCCTTCCTGCATCAATCTCTATAATGACACTGGGCCTTGTTGAAACTTCTTGTAGCAGCTGGGTTCAAAATCTTGGAATCAAGAAATCTGGTTGGCAGCTGACATGGATTTCCGAGACGCTCAATGTGATATCTCAGCACTCCTCAAAGTCATCTGCTGATATGCACTTCGTTCTCCGATCATCAGTCGTTCACTGCACCTGTGATGACATCCAAGGTTGAGTGTATTTGCATCTACATCCAACTCACTATGTGCACTGATTCATCGTCTCGGCCATGATCGCTTTCAACAAATAATACTAGTACGACAAATGTCTTTTTTAAGACATTGGTCACAACAATACGATTTCACACTTTTCCGGTTATCTTTCCCTTCGGTTGAACTGCTATCTTCCTAATTTCACTAGCCTCTGCGCTCGGAGACTCGTGGTTTTCCGCTACCGGTGTCCTTCTGTCACTGGCCGCTGGACAACTCTAATTCCTTTGGTCACCTAACTACTTCTCTCATGGCTGGACCCCTTTCTCTCACGACTTCCCGACTCTCTCTGCTTATATGGATAATGACTGGGGTCTCCCCGCTCCACCCCAAAGCCACATGGATGGTCAAATTTTCAAAGGACTACTTTTATGATTAAAATCAGTGATAACAATTTTATGTTTCCCAATTCAAAAGCAGCTGTAGACATAAATCTCCAAAATACTTACACTTAAGTTTACTCAAACATGGACTGGAGACAAAAGTCCTACGAAACTAGATAGCTGAGTGGATTTAAAAGGAGGAATTTATCTACTTATCTTGTAAAGATGTGTGAGAAATCATATTGTTACAAGAACATCGAAAGTTCATTACAGCGTATTTGATAAAGCATAAAGAAACTTGAAGTGCAGATTCTTTATTACTTGAGCAAACATCGGTTCAGAGCAGGAATATTGACATAAAGTATTGACATGTGTGGTTTCTGTAATTCGCTTTCTTGTCTCCAGAAGTTTGCCATTTCGTGAAGAAAATCAGATTATATTGGGTCAACAAGAAATGGTAACTATTTAGGTATACTAGGGTCGCTGAGTGAATTTTGCCTTTTCTTAGAAGAATATCTCAAAATGTATGGAAGTCCTGGAAAAGGGAATCCTTCATATTTATCTGCAAATATTTATGTGGAACATAATGAATTAATGGGACAACAGGTTCTTTGTACTATTCTTGAAGAAGTAAAAGAGTTAAAATATTATTTAATAAGTGTAGATTACACTCCAGACATCTTACACACAGATCAACTGATATTTGCTGTCCGATACATTAAAGGCTATGAGCCTGTGGAACGTTTCTTGATGCTCATCCCCATCTTTTCTCATAGAGCAAAGGATCTAACAAACATTGTTGTGGATTTTCTTAATGAGAACAAAATTCCACTATCAAACTGCTGTGGTCAGTCACACGATAATGCCGCAAATATGTCTGAATGATATACTGGATTGCATGCACGGATTCATCAAATCAATGTGTTTGTCATCTATGTTCCCCTGTGCTGGACATACCCTGAGCATGGTGGGAGTAAAAGCAGCAGAGTGTTGTTTACAGACTGTAAAATTCTTCAGCATCTGTATTCATTTTCTACTGGTTCTACTCATCGGTGGAATGTATTGACATCATCTCTAGGAAAAGATTTTGTGGTCAAGTGTCTGTCTAACACGAAGGTCAGCACATTTTGATGCTGTTCATGCTTTCTAATGGGCTTTCAGAAAATAAACCATGCACTGGATTCTCTATCAGCTGACAATGAACAGCAAATGAATTCAAGAAGAAGGATTAAGCAAAAAATGGGAAACATGGTGTAGCGGACCCCTTGAGCGCCCCCGTATCACAAAAGTGTGATGAGGTCACAAGAGGCCCGCTAACATTTTCGAAGACGTTAAATCTGACAAGGTGAAACAACATAGACGACAGAAAGAGGATATATAAGATATAAGCTAATTTATTCTAGAAAAGTAATAAAGAAATAAAGGTGGTCGGAACGGTAGAGATGCAGATGTTCCGGTGCAGGCATTGATGGTCGAGGTTGGTTGTTACAGGTGATCGCTGCTGGTCGTTGCCGGGATGCCAACTTGACGTGTTGGGAAGGAAAGAGGAGCTGACGTTGCGATGTTGTTCGGGCATGTCAGAGGTCCAGTGCAGGCGTTGCGTGACTGCCGGTCGAGTCCGATATTAGTAACCTCCCGTAATAATTACAAACGTAGTGTACGGGAAAAGTTATGGACGATGTGCAGGAAGCCAGTAGGGACGGAATGCCGAGAATTGGCAAGGAGCCAGAAGTAAGAGGGAGAAAGCAAAGTTTCCAACTATCGTCAAGTTGGCAGACAAAAAGAAATGGGAGAGTAACTTAATACACGGCCCGATGATCGACGTCCTCGCCACGGAGGCCAGAGGCCTGCGTATCGACGTTTAAGTCGCCAACCCTAAATTTAGCGAGAAGTCACTGTCTTGTGGTAAGGGAGACTAGCAAGAGAATTGGTATGCTAACACAGCAAAGTCTATCTATAAAATGAGTAGAGCTTAGCTAAAAGAAAACCAAGACCTAAAAATGCCTAGAAGTATATTACGACTAGGTTCGTAATATAACTAAACCGAGAAGGTAACTTGCTAGTCTCTACCTCGGGTTAACAGCGTGTAGGGAGCACAACCGAAATGTCAAGGTCGAAATGACCCGTTCACTTCCGGTTTAAGGAGCCAAGGAGGAGCTAACTCCGACAATGGAACCAATCTTTTTCACAATTCTTTGGAACAGGGTCACATCCTTAGTCACTGGCGCCAAATAAGGTAACACCTTTTGCTGCCTCATACACCCGGTGGTGTAACCACGTTTAGTGGTATGGTTCTCAGTGTCTTAGAACGACGCTTTAACCTCGGGTTAACTCTGTGCTGGTTAATACTGACGCTGGCCCAAGCTCGTTGTTGGTCGCTGGTTGCTTCGATCCATACCGTCTCTGCCAAGTTGTGTTTTTGATCTCAGATTAGAAGAATATCGTCGTTGTCTCGCAGCTCTAGTTCAAGCCATCGTGGTTGCTACATAAAGGACAAAATATCTTCACGACGAAAAAATAAAATGTTAGATTCGTGTGGTCAATCTTCCATTGGTTTGTATAGATATTGGAACAACAAAAATGAACCCTTCCTGCATCAATCTCTATAATGACACTGGGCCTTGTTGAAACTTCTAGTAGCAGCTTGGAATCAAGAAATCTGGTTGGCAGCTGACATTGATTTCAGAGACACTCAATGTGATATCTCAGCCCAAAGTCTCTGAACTCCTCAAAGTCATCTGCTTATATGCAATTCATCCAAAAACTGGCATAAGGCCGAAGGGTTCTGGGAATTCAGTGATTCCTCAATTTTCATTAATTTCAATAAAGGTTTTCTTTGCTCCTTATTTCTGCTTTCTTAATCAATTTTCTAAATTTGGAGAATCATCCACCTTCTTTGGGAGTAGCAACAGAGATTGTTTCTTCCTTAACTCCAACCTGCTTCACTACCCATCTCGCACCACTACTTCGCAGAGACGGGGCTAAATGCTGCCTCTTCCACCTTCTTTTTCAGCATTCAACCTCAGCTCACTTTCCAGGACGTGCATAACTGTCTTTGTGACAAATCTAATTTTTAAAACGCGTAGGCGGAAGGTCGGAGATCCATTCCAGCCAAATCTTTTCTATTTTCCTAGAACTATCTCTGTCCAGTGAAAATACAAACTAGACTACCGATGGCAGAATTTGTTTTCATAATTCCAGCCTTAATTGTACAGTACATCCGACCTGTTAAGAGAAATTCGTTCTCATTTTAACCTTCCGAACGATAGATAAAAATTATTTCCCAATCTGCTTTCGTCAACGAAAATATATTTGTTTACCTAAATATTCAAACAAGAGACAAAACTGTTTTCCATCCGTGACCGATCACCGTTTCAGCAAAAGCACAAACCAGATCATATTCTTGGCACGGCATGATTGATCTTCATAACTTAGAAAAAGGATTTGTTCTTTGTTTTCGTTTTCGTCAATGAAAATACGATCCTCACCTGCTTCTCTTTCCGTTAATAATGTTTTTCTAATTTATCCAGGAAGAGATTAACGTATTTCCCAAATCTGTTTTAGTCAATGAAAATATATTTGTTTACCTAAATTCTCAACAAAGATTCTCTGTTTTCTATCCCTGGGAGGCCGCCGTCTATGCAAAAACTCAAACCAGATCACCTTCTTGATACGGCATGATTTATCTTCATAACATAAAAAAGGGGGTTCGTTCTCTGTTTTCGTCAACGAAAAATATATGTTTCCCTAATTTATCAAGAAAGAGATAAAACCATTTCTCTGTATTTGTTTCGTCTTGATAGATAAGAAAAATAAACTTTTAGGAGAGAAGAAATCTAGACGTCTCATTCTCACCGAGGAAAATGTCTTCATTTTCTCTCTCTCTCTCTCTCTCTCTCTCTCTCTCTCTCTTTCTTTATCTTACAGCCTATATTTTATTTTGGGTTAACCCTTTTCTTTTTCCGCTTAGAATTAATGTTTAACCACCTCACCACCTCAGTGTCACACAATGACATGCTAGAAAGTTTGAACAAAGCAAGCAAGGTCCTGCAATTAAAGGATGTGAACATCCTTGTTGCCACAATTATTCTTGAGTCTATGAAGCCCTATCTTCAGGAAACTAGAGACAAACTTAGTGAATATCAATTCAAAGCCAAGATTATGTGTCCAAATACAGATTATAGTGATGGGAAAAAACGGGAACGAAAACGAAGTGTGCGTCTTAATAGATATGATGGATCAGCAGAAAGGGTACTTCTCAGTAAAACAGAAAAGTTCAAGGTGAGAACTTTTCCCCCCATTCTGGACACTCTAATCTTTGAACTGACAAAATGTGCAGAGACTTATTCACAGATTTTGTTGAAATGCTGATAAAATAAATATATGTTTAATATTATAAACCATTTACTTTTTATTCTTGTGAGTGGTTGGCATAGGGGCCCAACACACTGGTTTTCCCAGGGGCCCGTAATGCTATCAAGACAGCCCTGTGTTGTACAGTTTCAGAATGTTGTTTAGAGAAGCAGCAAATTCTATAACCAACCCGGGTAGCACAAATGCTAGGTACGTCGCTGCTCCACTCCTATAATGAGGTTGGAGTTAGAAAACTTGGATAGATAATCATGAACATGGTGATTGCAATGAACCGAGTAGCCTAAGAAATACAGATCCTCGTCCAACATGCAAATGAGAATGGTACGACTGAGGAATATCGAACAGCAAACACTGCAGCAATAGTTTAAACTGTGACTACTGCAGGTACCACTGGCACTTTAGGAAAAGAGCCTTCAAAAGAACATCCCCATGTGATTTTCCCATTTCAGAACAGGAAAATGGTATAGTAGGATAATAACAACGGTGAGTGCACCCATCAAGTCAATGCCTTTATTTGTTCAATAAGTTAGTTTATGCCCAACAAAGATACTGCACTCAACTGGCAATGTTTGCCATATTAAAACATTACAAGTATATTTTAGAGGATACATATTTTACAATCTTCATGGATCATAAACTTCTCATATATTTACCCTCAAACTACAGCAAATAAAAATTCTCCACAAGAAATCCGTCATTTGCGCTGCATAGCCCAGTTCTCCACTGACAGAAAGCACATCTTTAGAAAAGACAACATAATCTTGGATGCTTTATCTTGAGCATAATTCATCAAAATAAGTCATCTTAAATAGATTATCAACATGTGGAATATGAACAAGACTCAACTGTTTGTCAATGGTTTTGCTAGGACAAAATCACAAGTCATTGTGACCAAAGGTTTGAGCATACTGCTGTTGTTCAGACAGGTGATTATGCCAGTTTATGCACTCTTTACCAGAAACTGCAACTAAAGTCCTCTTAGCATAGTTGCAGTATAAACCACATGTAGACTGTAGGTGTTGAACAAACACAAATGTATCTGAGTGGACTCTGTAACAGGAATTGGCTAGCTACCCTAGCAGATGAGTATGCTTGGAAAACAAGTACTCAGACATTATATATATATATATATATATATATATATATGTGTGTGTGTGTGTGTGTGTGTGTGTGTGTATACAAACAAGTTTTATTGAATAACACCAACAAGGTTTACCTTTAGTTATATAAATAGTTTTTCCAATTTCAGACTGAGTACATTTTTAAACTTCATTCTTACACATTTGAGCACTTTAAAAAGTTAAAATTTCTAAGCTTGAGTACTTTATAAAAAAATAACTTTGAACAGTTTAACATTTTTAATCCTGATGTGAAACACCTCAGTTGAAAGTTGGAAAAACTATATACAAAGTTAGACACAGATCTTGGTGTTATTAATAAATCATGTTTGGATGAAATATCCTAAATATACCTTATGATTAATGAACCTCAAACTGTATAACCCCCCTGACACAGACACACACAACTATGTATTGTAAGCTGAAATTCACATGTTATATTTATTATATAAATATAAGTATAGTGTTATGTTAATACTAATATTAATACCAATTTTACTGTGCAAACATTGATTTGCATAATAAAATGTGACATAGTGTACATATCTCAAGAAAGGTTTATAAAAATGAGTCCTTTCAATACTGTAAACTTTGGAATTTATTATTAGATTGTGTCAAAAAGGTTTCAAAATATAGTTTACTATTTGTTCTTTTACTATAAAACGCACTTCTTGGATTTACATACTGAGTTTCCCTTTTCTATTTATCTTCTTATTTTTCACACACACACACATATATATATATATATATATATATATATATATATATATATATATATATATATATATATATATATATATTATAAATATACCTTTATTCCTCACTGGTAGCACAACTCTGAGTTTTATACATAACCCAATCTTCAGGTACTGAGTGAAAAACTTACAAAATTTAAATTTTGAGGTATATACCAGACTATTGTAATAATGAAGCAGTGTATATAATTTATGGAGTTTGCAAAAAAAAATAAATAAATAAGTATAAATGTGACACTGAGTCTGTGAGGTGGTTAAATATTAATTCTAAACAGAAAAAAGGGTTAAACCCAAAAGGAAATATAAACTAGAAAATAGAGAGATAGAAAGAGAGAATGGAAGACATTTTCCCTGATAATGTGCAAGCGAAGAAAGGGCTATCTGGGTTGCCTTACCCTTATGAATTTGAATGATGCACCAAGAGTTAATGTTTTTTTATCTATCAAAAACCTGGCATGCAGGTAAAGCAAATTGAGAATGGCTTTATCTCTTTCTTGGGAAATTAGAAAAACACATGTTATTAGCAAAAAGAGAAGCAGACAAAAATTATATATTCATTAGCAAAAATGAATTGTGAAATGAAAACATAATGAACCCACTGTGCAGGCTAGGATTATGAAAATTGATCCAGGTGATCTGGCTTATGATTTCACTAAGATGGCGACATGTCCAAGGATAAAAAACAGCATGTCTCTTTGTTAAGAATTTAGGTAAACAAATATGTTTTCATTGACGAAAACAAATTGGGAAATAATTTTTATCCATCATTCCAAAGGTTAAAATGAGAAGGTGATCTGGTTTCTGTTTTTTTGCAGAACAAGTGAGTCCAGAAAAGGAGTCAGAGAATTGAAATTAATGAAGTGAATAAATCATGCCTTTTCTCCAACTCACTTTAAAAATTAGATTTGTCACAAAGAGAGTTATAGCAGAAGTAGACGGAGTTAGAATACTGAGAAGAAAGGAAGAAGGGGAAGAATTTAGCCCCACCTGTGCTGAATAGTGGTGTGAGATGTGAAGTGAAGCAGGTTAGAGTTATGGGAAGAGTAATCCCTGTGACTACTCCAAGGAAGGTGGATATTTCTCCAAATTTGGAAAATTGATTAAGAAAGCAGAAATAGGAAGCAAAGAAAAACTTTATTGAAATTAATGAAAATTGAGGAATCACTGAATTCCCAGAACCCTTCGGCCTTATGCCAGTTTTGGGACGAAGTGCATATAAGCAGATGACTTTGAGGAGTTCAGAGACATTGGGTTGAGATATCACATTGAGTGTCTCTGAAATCAATGTCAGATGCCAACCAGATTTCTTGATTCCAAGATTTTGAACCCAGCTGCTACTAGAAGTTTCAACATGGCTCAGTATTATATAGCTCTTGGTACAAGGCACAGTATTATATAGCTCTTGGTACAAGAAAAATTAACCATTCCTGCATCAATCTCCAAAGTCACTATAGAGATTGATACAGGAAGGGTTAATTTTTGTTGTACCAAGAGCTATATAAACCAATTGAAGATTAATCCCATGAATTGCTTGCTTATTTTTCATTGTGAAGATATTTTTTTTCCTTAATATAGTACTTATCATGACTTGAACCAGTACTGTGAGACTACAATCTTTGATTTTCCGCTGCTCTAAGCTCAAGAACACAGCATGAGCAGAGTTGGTGTGGATCAAAGTGGCCAGCGACTAACAACCAGCTTGGACCAGCATCAGCATTGACCAGTACAGAGTTAACCCCATGGTTAAAATGTCGTTCTAAGACACTGAGGACCAGACTATTAAAATGTGGTTACCCCACCGGGTGTGGGCAGTAGCAAAAGGTGTTATATAAATAAATGAAAAAAAATGTACAAAAACTCATCCATACAACTTATATACCTCCAACTACAAAAATACATTTATAATTCTAATACAGTTATAACATCTAAATAATTATATAAGTAATACATATGTATATACAAATATCAAGGCATATCTACATATATATGTATATATATATGGTTACATATGATTATTACCACATTTACAAAAAATACAAGATTATATTTATATTTATTTACATATTACCATTGTTATAAAATAAAATAAGACATATCTCGGCTGATTTACAGGCAAATCCTCATGACCGAGAGTCGGATGTGAACGGGACAAAGCCCGTCACAAAATGACCATTATCTTTGTTTACAAATGTTCCCGACACACAAGTTCAGGTCGAAAAATAAAATAATATTTAAAGTGTTCTATTTTTCGTCCAATAAAAATGCTTCCCTCCAAATTATACTCGCTTCGTTTTTCGAGCCTGTTAAGCCATAAAAAAACGCTATAAAAGGGGTCACACGGAAGTTCAACAGGCAGTCACAGGTGGCCAGGGAACAGACCTGTCACGGTCAGGCCGAGCAGTCAACAGGTGGCCAGGGAAGAGAACTGTCATGGCCAGAATGAGCGGTCAGTAGCTGTCAGAAAGGGAGCGCCAGTATCAACACGTGTGAACTACTATAAGAGATCGACCTAGATCCGAAGCCGGCTTAGGAACTTTACCACAAGGTAGCTGTCCCAAACCATCACGTTCCTGCTGAAATAAACCATGTAAATCTATTCCTGCTGTTGTCGTATTTCTTTCTTGCAACCATACGCTTGTCTATAACACCATGCTCAATACAAAAAATTATATATATATATATATATATACATATATATATATATATATATACATATATATATATATATATATATATATATATATATATTACAATGAATCATTCAAACAAAAAGTAAATTAGTAAAGTTAATATAAAATGACAAAATTACTTCACTAACAAAATTTTAAAGATGCATTAATAAATTAGTAAAGTTTTTGTATGAATGATTCATTGTAATATAAATTGAACTGCACCACATATATATATATAGATACACACACATCCATACACATACATACAAATATAAATAAAAATATTCAAATCAGTGGTGTGAGATATATATTTATCTATCTTATCTATCTATCTGTCTATCCATCTATATATATCTATATATATATATATATATATATATATAGATAGATAGATAGATAGATAGATAGATAGAGAGATATATCTGTGATTATATAATCTCTCATATATCTAAAGAATATATGTAAACTGTAGATACATTCAAGAAATATAATATCACATTTTTACATATATACACACTTAAGACAATTATAAAGTCATACACATCCTATTTATATAAAAGAAATTTCACAATACATGAAATACATATTGTGTGACTAATATACATTTAATATGTTTTTGATATGACAAGATTATTTAGACATAGATACAAATAAATAGAAAATTACCAATTTGAGCTCGTGATTATGCAATCATACATTAATAAAAAATAATTTCATCTTAAAGATAAAGTAATTAAGTGAATTAAAATAAATAAAAAAGTAATATACGGAATTGAATTGAAATCAGTCTGGTTGAACATATTTCAACAGGTATTTTTATGCCTACATGTGACCATTAATTAATTTTTCTTGTTTAATAAATTAGAGTTATTTAAATATAATAACATAAATTTTCTCAAGTTATAACAAAATATGTAAAATAAAACAACTTTTTGTACCATTTTAGTGAAACCCAAAATGCATGGGTCAGTATGTGTGTGCTTAGCATGAAAAGAAAGGTTAGTATATTGAGAGGAGATACTTTTATATTGTTCAAGTCCATGTAGCCACAAACAATTGTTTTGTTATTTACATGCAGCAAACTGGTAAGTAGAAACAACAGGAACATCAAAAAAAAAAAAACAAACAGTCAAGACAAAAAGGATTTTGTGAAGTGGAAGACAAAGAATAATTGTTCAATTTTAGAATGGAAATGTAAAGATTAAAAAGTAAAAGGTTTAGTAATGTAATCTATTTGCAATTATCTTCAGGAAAGGAAAAAGTTTGAACTACAAGACGGCAACAGCTGTTTCTCTTCTTCCACAACATCATGAACTTTTTCCAACTACAAGTTACCAGTTTAAGATAGGAAAGATATTTACAGTCAGTTGCATGGTGGGATAAACTTGACTAAATCGAATAAGAATAATAACCATTCAGTACTCAAACTGACCAATAATGCTACAGATTCATTGTCTCCTAACTTTTTGCATAATGTTCATTGCAGGCAGATGATGTAAGTTAATTAAAATATTGTGATAAAAACTAACAACAACAATAAGATGAAATAGAATTAATGATAAAATAGTAAAAGAACTAATTGTTGAACATTTTGTTGAATCCTGATGAAACAAAAAAGCTTAGTGTAAATATGTTTTCTCCTGTAAATTATTTATTGAGGAAACACAGTGTTGATCTTATTCACCAGAAAGAAAAACAGGAATTTCCTATATTTCACAGGAAAATGAGGCTAAATGTGAAAATGAAGATTGGATAACCAATCCAATAAGCTATTTATTTTTATTTTGTTACTCAAAATAATAGATCTGTGTTTGGAATTGAGACATTGTTAAGGAGATTTATAAAGAAGTCATAATTATAGTTTGTCTCAAATTTAAAAAGGAAGATGAACAGAAAGTTAAGTAGAATAAAACATGAAACATTTTATATGAAGAACTGATGAACTAGTTGTGTAAAAATTAGGGTGGAGAGCAGTTAGGGTTAAGCTGCTAGAATCTTAGACAAGTTGGTGAAAAGTGATAGAATAATAATAATAATGAAAGTTTAAAGTATTTCAGGTATTTTGCCACACTTTTAAGAAAAGGTTATATTTGGAGATTAATTAAGAGGCTTCCCATAAAAATATGCATATATATATATATATATATATATATATATATATATATATATATATATATATATATATATATATATATATATATATATATATATATATATATATATTTAGAAATGTGTATGTGTGTGCACATGTACTTGCTTGTATACACTATGCTCATTTATTATTTACTTGATTAATGCAAATGATCTCAACCATCATTTGCAGAATGTTATGGAAATCTTAGAAGTGTTATTGAAGTTTATTCAGTTAACAGTAGTAATTTGTTCACAAGCTTTAGAAAAACTCAGAAACTACATAAAACAGTTGCATATAAACTTACAGATATAAACATGGGCCATTGTTTAAATACATGCATTTTTCTTTTTGTTTTACACTGAAAAGGTATTTTTCAAACAAGGTAGTTACTGGCAATGATAAATGGAGTTATCACCAGAAGCTAAACTGAAGAAAAACATTTATGCCAAAGCAGCCTTCATCATCTCAACTGAAATAGAATCTTGTGAGGAAAAAGGCTTTCTTGGTGTTTGGTTGCCTTACACAGGGAATTTTTCATTACAAACAAATAAAACTGGGAGACATACTAGTGGGCAATTGGCTTATTGGAATAATGCACTGACAAAATAAAAGTGTTCTTTGTCGACAAGTTGACTGGTGATTTTGCTGCATGCCAAAACCTATGATGCAATAAACAATTGTGAATTTGGAATGGGAATTACTTCTCTTTGCAGCATATTTTTTATGTCTTTCCCTTTCAGTCTATCACTTGTCTGGTCAGTTTGTTGAAATATTCATCAAATTATAATTGTTATTGTTATTTTATGACAGAATATACAAAACTTAGAAGAAAAGGATTAGAAAATTAGAAAAAAAAAACTTTAAAAGCTGAATAATGGTGCTATGAATTAATATAAATAAAAAGACTTCCCAACATTTGTGCAAATCATTAAACCTCAGATTTATTTTGGAAGATTTACTTTATCAAATTAAGAATGTTTTAACACATCCTTGTATATATATATATATATATATATATATATATATAAAACACTGAAAGTAATGCCTACTATTATATAGTTTTATGATGTCAGAAGTTGATGCCAGTGGTATGGCAACAGAGGGTTGGTATTTCCTGCTGTAACTCATCATTTTTCCTGGTTATAGATAGCAGCTTAACAAAATTGTGTCAGATATAAATGTCCATACAAAGCAGGTGTGTATCATTAAATTTCTCTATATATCAAAAATTACACACATTTATGCCAGGAAGACAGATTTGCAGCAATGGTTTCTCAGATCTCAGGGTCAATGTAAGCCTGTGTCAGGGATGTTTTCAACTGATCCTTGAAGTGTTGTTTTAGGTCTTTGAGTAGCCTCTTGCTGCTGGTGAATTCTCCAAACAGGATGATATGTGGAAGTCGCGTGGGATGCATTCTGGGCATGTGACCCACCCAGCGGAGGTGATGTTGAAGGATGGTAACTTTGATGCTAGGGAGAGATGTCCACAAGAGGACCTTGTTGTTGGTAATATGATCCTTTTCGTTTGCTGGGAATGTTCTAGATGTTTGAGCCCTGATGATACAAAGCCCAGGCCTTGAAAGTGTACAGAAGGGTGGAGAGGACAATAGCCCAGACCATGATTTTCTTTTTTATGGTGAGGCTGTGAATGCTGAAGACCCAATGTGAGAGCATTCTGTATGCTATATGAGCCACTTTGATCCTATTGTCAATCTCACAGATGACATTATTCGAGATGATGCTGCCAAGGTAGAAAATTGATCAATGACTTTTACCAGCTGTCCATCAATGTTGATGCTGATGTCTGGTGTTGCTTATCTGTGGGCCGATTGGATGAGGACCTTTGTCTTTTTGACATTGACCTGCATCCCAAAGTGTTTGTGGACCTCGTTATACAGGTCTGCTGATCTGTGGAGGTTAATGACAGTCACATTGTTGTCAGCATACTGAAATTCTTATACGCTGGTGGTGGTATTCTTTGTGTGAGAATGAAGTTGGATGAGGTTGAAGAATCCACCATTGAATCTGTATCAAATGTTAATGCCAGTGCTGCCAGAGTGTCGGAGCTAAAACACAGCCCTGTTTAAGGCAACCAATGATTGGAAATGTGTTCAAGAGGACACCTCAATAGTTCACCCATCCCTCCACTCCATCGTGGAGCATACAGATCAGAAACACAAAGCAATCTGGACAGCCAAAGCAAGCAAGAGTGCCCTACATTGCTGGTCTTGCTGGTCTGGAGATCTCAGAAGATGAACAGCAGTGGATTTTGCTGCTCACAACTCTTTTCCTAGAGTTGTTGCACACAGAAGACCATGTCAACAGTGCTTTTCGAAGGCCAGAAACCACATTGGGATTCTGGAAGAATCTCTTCTGCCATGAGGAGAGCTGATTCAGTAGTATTCGTGCAAAGATCTTGCCAGTGATGCCTAGAAGGGAGATGCCACAATAGTTTTTCTATAAAGTAAGTGGTCTCCTTTTTTGAAGATTTCCACAATGTTGGCATTTTTAAAGTCTTGATCTATCTTTCCAGATTTTATGTTTTAGAAGCATTAGTTGGGTCTTCAGTTCTAGGCTATCATGTGGGAAACATTCTAGAGGCACATTGTTGGGTCTGGCAGCTTTTTCAGGTTTCCAGAGTGCTTCTTTCATTTCACAGAAAGTTGTGGGGAATGATATACAATGCCAGGCAGGGAGTTGAGGAGTGTTTCGCAGGAGGTCTTCCGGTGTGGTGGAGTGATCATTTAGAAGGATCTGGAAGTGTTTTTTATCAGTGGTCCAGGATGAATTCAGGATCAGTAAGAATGGTGGTTCTGTGTGTGTCCATAAGTGCTGCCACTGTTAATTTAATGGGATCAAAGATTTCCTTTGTGGATGCATAAAAGCAATGCATAATCTGCTGGTCCACATATTGTTGGATTTCTGCTGCCTTTGCCTGCCACCAGATGTTCTGGATTGCATGGAGTCATCTTAGGCAGTTTTTCATTGCCTCCAGAACACAGAGTGTTTATTCTAAAACTGGACATTATCTTTTGAACAACCTACTGTTTGTAACAAACTTTATGTTAAGCTTAAATAAATTCTTTTCAGTTGTAGTTAGTTGGTAATGTAATGTATCTTGTTTCATTAAGTTTGTTTGTATAAAAAAATTGATGTGCTTTCTGTTTCGTGTTGAATATAAAATAATTAGGGCATATATATACATGTTTTGTTAAAGACGACTGACAATAAGCTTTTTATTTAAATTTTCTTGTGTTTGTACAAATGTGTAAAAACTTTCCAAATGTTCTGCATTTCCAAATGTTTTCAGCTTTACTTTTAGCCATTATCAATGATGATTTTGTTTTTACTTTTGAACTTAATGTATGGGTTGTGTGTATTTATCTAGAGTTATAGGGATGTTTCATTTTCCAAACACAGTTAGCACAGTCATATTTGTAGTTAATGTTACTGAATCGTGGCTTTTTCTTTTTTATGATTTTCCCATTATTTTTAATCTTTTTTACATGTAGATATGGTTATTATACTTGTATTTTCTACTAGTATGTTCTGGATAGAGTCTAGAAGGTTTGTGTGTGTGTTTAAATGAGATCTAATGGAGATGTGGTTGGATAGATGCAATGGAAGTCATCTGGATAGACATGTAGTAGTGTGATCAATGTAATTATTTATGAGTTTGGTTTGATCAGGAACACGGTTCCTTAAGGAGAATTTGAAATCATAAGTAATGTTGGTTCATGGTTGTTTTGATTTTGTAAATGTGTTGTTATTTTTGAGAATACATTTAGCTGTTTTAAATTTTTTATAGTAGATAATTAATTTAATGTTTTTGTTTGGGTCAATTGGGGTTAGTGTTTTTCTTTATGTTATTTCTAAGTGAGGATTCATCTTGCTTATAGTTGACATGCATTTGGCTTTTGTAGAAGATATTTATGTTATTGTTTTTGTCTGTGTGTTCAGTATTGTTATTATTTACTTTGGAAAGAAATAGTCTAATTCTTTGGATAAGTACAACACAGTTGTGATAGAAACCATGGATATAATAAGTGTCTTACCACCAGAACCACAATAAAAATTAGTACCAGGACCATATAAGTTACAAGCTGCTAATGGTACTAAAATCAACACCTGAGAAAAGCCTGTCACGGTAAATTTAGGAATGTGATAAGATTTTCTATGGATATTCTCCCAGAACCAATGTCACTACGCTGATATTAGGTGCAGATGTTTTTAGCCATTTTAACCTGTCATTTAACATGGCTGCTCAATCCCTTACCAAAAATCAGACAGAGGTGTCCATAAGAGGATTTCATTCTAGTTACAGTGCTACAGATATTAGCACTGTCCTATCAGTAGATGACACGATCAAGTCACTACTTTGGGAATACATAGATATTACGACACTAAGACTGTATATGACATTCAACAAAGTGCTACATCCAAACAACTGGACAACTGGAGATTCCACTCCATGATGACTGTGCCCCAAAAAGTATGAAGTATTGAAAGCCAAATTTTATAAAATGATTCAGTTAGGGATAATAGCCAGTACTCATCTCCCCTACATGCAATAACTAAACAAAAGTCAGGAGCATGGCAATCTTGTGGAGATTTCTGGAGATTGAACGTATTTACTGTTGCTGACAGATATCCTCTACCTCATATACATGACTTTGCAATCAGCCAACAAGGTGCAAAAGTATCTGCAAAGTTGGATCTAGTGAAGGCATACTACCAAATAACCATCCAGGCAATGATATACACAAAACAGCAATTTGGCATATATAAATTAACCAGAATGCATTTTGGTTATGTAACGCTGTACAAACTTTCCAGAGGGTGGTTGATAAGGTACTTCATGGATTACCATCTGCTTTCGCCTATATAGACAATGTTTTAATAGCAAGTAAAACATAGAAGAACACAACAAACATCTCAAACAAGTTTTGAACAACTCTCCCATTTCGGTTTAAAAATTAACCTGGAGAAGTTCATCTTTGAATCTAAAAAATTAAATTTCTTGGGGCATAAGATAGTTGATTCAGTTGGAAATTATTTGAATAAATTTTTTCACTGGAAGGAGTTTGTAAAATACTCACTTTCAATCTCACTGTATAGACAGCTTTATCTGCTTTCAGCAAAAACCAGGCTTTAATATTATTTATGGTGGTTTATTTTACTCTTTTCTAAAATATCTTGCATTCTACATTATTGTAAAGGATCCAACATCCACTTTTTATCACTATTTAAAAATGGGACATTTAAGCACAATTCAGTAGGTTATCTTACTCATGTAGAAGTCAAACATCAAAACAACTAAACCAAACTGGTACAAAGAAACAAAGATTTTCAGCACTTCATTTGGATATTTGAAGTATGTTGAGCTTCTCTTCCTGATCATGTTATGAGTACAGTCTTGATTTGATTGCTATCTAAAATGGTTAACGTAATTGTAGAATTATGCTTCAGCAAGTCATTGCCAATATGACACTTTGTAAACTACTTTTGACATGTTTGATCATTCACAATACCATCTTCATAAAACATACAAATCATTTTCTTGCATTTGAGTTGAATTTTTTAGTTTTCTTAAAATATAATATATCAAAAACTTTGATTATTTTCTTCTGTCTTTAGTAAATAAAAAAGGGTTTTTATAAAAGCATACTGACCTGTCATTTATCACAATACAATCAAAAGCAATATTTTTAGCAAAGTTAGTTAAAACTAAATGCTCCTAATGCCATCACACTGCAAAAATAGAACACTCTTTTGGCTAATCTAATATTTTACTTTAAAGAAAATTTTTTATCAAAACACGTCTGCCAGAATAGCAAAGTACATTTAATTAATCAAAAAAAACAAAACAAGATCTGAAGCACTGAGTTATTTATTAATGTGAAAGATGATTGACAAGAAATTTGTGAGGCAAAAATTTAAATTTGAGGAAAAAGTGTTGCCATTTGGCAAACTAAAAAATATAGTCAATAAATTTTGTACTTTTTGTTTGTGTTTTTTAATGAAAATTTTATTCAATCAAACCCAGTATAATTTTTATCATTATAACATTAATATGAGGCAATGACAAAATTTTGCACAGATTATGACCACATTAATATCATCATTTATTCCAAATAAAACAACTTTTAGGATAATTAGTTAAAATTAAGCTTTGAGAATTGCATTCTGGTATATCTAGTTATCATTTGAAATAAAAAAAAAATTGTAAGAACAGGAGATAAGTTTATGTTCACACACACACACATATTCACACTTATACATGCTCACATATATAGCACTATCAAAAACAGCTTCTCTCTTTCTCTCTCTCTCTATATATATATATATATACTCTACATAAATATACATTTTATTCCTCAGTGTTTAGTACTATTGAGTTTCATGTACAAGGCAATTGTCACTGTGTGCTACTTTATATATATATATACTAATAATATCTATATCTATATCTATATATATGTATGTATGTATGTATGTATGTATGTATGTATGTATGTATGTATGTAATATATTTAGGCATTAAGAATTCATTTAAACAAGTTCTGTTAAATTCAACTGAATAAAGTCTGTTATTATCAAGAACTGGATGTTGTCAGTATAGGGGACAAGATTTTGTTGGCTACATTCTGGCATTTTTTCATTTGGAAATCAAGCAAGGCTGGCCATGTATGTGGGATGAAATGAAGTCATGATAATAAACAGTGAACAACATTGGAAGGTAAAATCACTGAATGAATCAGTGCAAATATTAGGCTCTAGCAACCTCCTCAGTAGACCTAGCATAGAGATGAACACAATCTAGAAGTTTCTGATAGATAATGAAAGAACACTAAAAAATGACATCACCTGTGTACATACTTTAGGTTTCAAAATTACACCATTAAATTATCCAAGAAAAACATGACCTAATTGAAGTGTTAATATAAACATATCTGCTTTTCTGACAGTTCAATTACTAGGTCAGGTAAAGGGGAGAATTCATCTTCACTGGAAGAAATAGATAAGCACAAGAGAGAAATAACTGAAAATACTGATCCCTTAAGCTAAGCATGAAAAGCAGAATCAGGATGTGAACAATTTAATCTCCTGGATTGAATAAAGCGTTCAGTTCAAAATTCATAGCGTATTAGAAAGTATAACAGACACCTGAAATTGAAGAAAATCCACACCTTACAATACCTGAAATATTATGAATATAGCAACCAATATGAGATTCACATGAAAAGACAAAGAATGTTTTTCTCTCTATCACACACACACATACATATATATATATATGTGTGTGTGTGTGTGTGTGTGTGACAGGAGAGAGTATATATATATCTATATCTATCTATCTATCTATACACACATACATACACACACATAAAGAAGTAAGAAGTAATTAATTTTTATTTGGGCGAGAGTTAACCTTTTTTTTCGTTTGTAAATGTTACTTTTTTAAATACATACAGTAGAAATTAAAAAACGTCAGAAAAGATACAAAGTTTTCTTTTTATTATTACTGTTAATAAAAAGGCAGTTTTCTTTCGACTGCTCCCTATGTCAGTCTTGATTTCTTGTCGGGATGGCAGGGCACAGGGATACAGGGATCGTGTTCATTAGAGGTTTGTAAAAGTCAGACAGAAAAGATCAGCAGCAGGTCGCGTTACAACTCCATTTGGGACGGAAAGACACAAGAGTCTTTTTAGTTTTGAAAGCACATTCACTTCTACTGCTATTGAGAAGTCGGTCAAAACATTATGTACACTACACAGCATTCATCTTGTACATAACAAGAATTGTTCAAGTTTTGAATTTATTTACTCTGTCAGGAAAACTTAGTAGAGTGAGTGAAAGTCGTCAACCATTTGTCAAAAAGACTTGTTCAGATTCAATCTGTCGTCAGATTTCTCAAATCTACTATAAAAGCAGCTGTGAACTTTTAATTGGGTCAGAATTCCTTCGTTCAGGTAAGAACAACATTTTATTGTTTTTTATGCTTGTTGAATTCCACCTGTTTCTTTTTTTCTTACTTCAAAATATTGTTTCCTTTTTTTCTTTTCGGAATAATCAATAATTGCTATTATTATTCCCATTCAGAGCATTGAAGAATTAAGAAGAACTTATCAATTTTTAAAAACGATATCAAAGTTCGATTCGTTTATGAACCGGTCATCACTTCGTCACAAATCCATGAAATTTCAAAGTTAAACATGGATAACTTTTTCTTTAGCCTACAGGTAACACCGTAAAAACTAAACTGTAAACTAAACACAACTTTTCAAATAAATTAATAATTAATGATAAATTTAGCTAATTCAGATTATCAATGAATGATTGAATTAAAATAAATTTTAATTTAAAATTAATTCTTTAACAACAGATAAAGAAAAAAAACAGTTCATAATGATATTAATTATTTTAGCTAAAAAAAACAATTGTCTATTTTTTTTTAACATTAATTTATTTATCCTATTTCTTTTCTCACTTCGTTCCTTTTTCTGAAAAGGAGAGAGAATTAGCTTTTTTTTCCCCACTTTAAAAAAGTCTGAATTGCCCCGGCAAATTCTTCTCTGTCTGACAACCAGAAGTCCACAAGTAGTTTACTTAGATTCCGCAAATTCTAACGACGTATTTATTCAGGACAGTAAACAACTCCCCCACCCCTTTTTTGGCACACAATTTAAGAAACGAACTAAAAAAGTTCTCCTTCATCCGACAGGAAAATCTTTGATTACCATCGCATTAAATTTGTAAGAAGACTAAAATGGTAGATTTTTTAGGAAAATTAAATTAAAACATTTTTTGGAATTTGTAAATCTAGTTTTATTTTTCTAAATTTCTTGCTAAATCAACAGCGTAACTGATTAATCAATCCTAAAGTCTTAATATTTCAAGACCAAATCGACCCTTCAAACTTTTTAGATAAATCTTGATTATAAAACTATTTTTCCAGTACTTCCGTATTTCTGACGAGTTGATATTTGTTTTATTTTGTTGGAGTGGCTTTCCTCATCAACTTTAACTCAACCTATCTTGTTAAGTTGAAATACTTTACCATATTGACACAAAAAAAAACAAAAAAAACAATGTTCCTTTTATATTTTTTTTTTTTTACTTTCTGTTTATTTTATTTATTTTGACAACTAAAGGCTGTGACAAACATAACACGATGAAGTTTTAAGTTGTAAAATAAAAAAGTAAAACGAAATCCACTGTGGGTGGGTGCAAATATTTGGCTTTCTACTTAAATACTTCCAATGATTTTTGTGTTAAAAATTGTAGGAAATTAGCCAGATTTTGTAAAAAAAAAAAAAAAAAAGACAGCAGAATAACTGTAAAAGAAAAAAAAAAGACACTTGTTGAATGAATTCTTGATTCAACTTATTTACCGAGTTTCACTTTCACCCTTATTTCAACGTCATCGATGTTTTCTCTCCTTTTTATTTCATTTGTCAGATGCAAAAATTCAATTGAAGATAAAATATTTTTCCAATAAAGTCCTAGTTTGCTAAAAAAAAAAAAGAGTTTATTAAATTCAGTACAGCAAGTGACAAGTTATGATTTTTTATTCTTCCTAAAGCTCGAATTATTTTTTTATTAAAATAAAAAGTACGTCCTATCTTCAAATATAAAAACTGAAAACAAAATACTTAAAGATTTCTTTTTCGTTGCAACAGACAGCATAACAAATCAGCATTTACCAATTTTTTGAAATCACTTAAATCATCCATAAAATAAAAACCAAAAATAAAAGGAATTTTAAATCTAAAATAACAAACATGAAAGAAGAAAGAGTTTTAGGAAAAATTATAAGAAAGTGGAAAAAGGTTTTCCTTAAAAATAAAATTGTTCTCGAAAATTTTATACATCGTTTTCCCATAACGTTTACCCAGTACAAGGCCCAAGAGCCACTCAAGTTAGAGAGTTACTGCATGTTAGTCCAGTTTTGTTTATGAGTCTGTTTGGTGGATGAAAATTGTGCGTTCTTCACTACCACTCATGGTTGTCGTTCGAACCTAGGTAAAAGTTGGGATAGTTTCCAAAGCAGGCAACATGATAGTTTTTTTTTAGTTTATTTTTTATTTTTTACTTTTTTACTCACCAAGAAGACTAACAAACTGTTTGGTCCAAACATGTTTATTTGTTTTTTGTAAAACATTAAAATTGGAATTCTTAAAAAGTTTTTAACAAAAAAAAAGTAATCCTTACACATTTTTCCACGGGTGTTGCAATATGCCTAGAAACTAAAGTAAAACTAATTTTATTAATTAATTTATGGTTATCGTTTGAGTTAAAAAATGGAATTTTTTATAGTTTTTTTTTTTTTCTCGTGAGTTATCGTAGCTGAAAGTGAATTTCAATTCGGTTGTTGTGAATTGAACTTAGTGTTGAGAATTTAATTGTCATCATGAACAATTATTGAAAAAAAAAACAAAAAAAAACTTGAATATTGCAATTCCAATTTTGCTCGATCAACCAAAAATATAAAATTGATTGCTTATGAATTAATGTTAGTTTATTCTCTTTGAAATTAAAAGACGATTGAAATTAATCGAAACGAACAATTAGAAAGTTAAGAAGAAAAATTATCTTCATAACTTTGTCCTTCACCCCCATACTCAATCCTTGTTTCTTCCTTCCTGCACTTGACTATGTAAACACACGCGAAGAGTAGCAACCACTTGATATATCATTTCTTCGCTTATTTGCCCATGATTTTCTTCTAAAATAATTTTCTCTCTAATGGCTAAAATTATAAAAGCAGGAAAATAGAAAGAAGCAGGTAATTCTTGAAAAATTACCTCGACTCTGATGATTTCGAACTAGTTCAAAGTACACATCTTTTTTTTTTTTAATGTTTCATTATATTTTGTATAAATTTAAGTTTGATTTCCCTTGTGGTGGGGAGAGAAATCCGGTTTGTTTACGAACGTCTCTCATTGAAAAAAAATCCCTCAATATCAAAGTTCCTTTTTTTTTTTCTTTTTACAATATATTTATCAGCGACAGGAAAGTTAACGAACTCATCTGAGATTTTTAAAAATCTCTCTAGAGTTTCTTTCAGGGACAACACCGGGAAAATAAATTCGTAGACACTCAGTTATGTGCCATGTGTGATACACGCTTAAGGCGATCCTGTATCTTTCGATACAAGACTGATGAGGCAGATTTTTTTTTTTTTTTTTTTTTTTTTTTTTTTTTCGGAGTAGGTTGCCATTTCTTTCTGCGGTAGACCAGTTGCCATCCATGACTAGAGAACCCGATCTGTCCTGCTATTTTTACCCATAGCTGGGGGGAGAAGAGGATTCATTCATACCTTTCTTTCAGTTGACTTGTCTACGGATTAGAGAACGTCCATTACATTCACTTACGTTCTCATTCGTTGAGACAAGTCAACTGAAAGTGGAAGAATTTTTTTCCTACCACTAAATATTTTTACATTTTTTTTTACTTATAGACAATAATATTCATTTCTGTCGTGAATTACATATCAGCCTTTCTACCAAACCATTCTGTGGGCGCACTGGTTCACTATATCATTACTACTTATAATTATTATTTAATTATTATTATTATTATTATTATTTTTTTTTTTTTTTTTTTTTTTTTTAAGGTATTTCTATGTCAATTCAGATGTTGTTTCGTCTGCGAGGCACGAGACGACAGTCTACTTCTTCTTATTCTTGGTGTTCGCTCAAAAAGGCAGACTTTTCTCATTAAATCAATTAAAGTTCGTTCATGCAAGCAGCCCGGGGTGGTTTTAGAAATGAAAAGCAATAAAAAAAAATGTAATTAGGGTGGGAAGTTACTTCTTTCTCATGCCTTTCTATCCTCATGAGGCTGTGCAGTTTGTTAGTCTGTTCACATTTTTATGATTTTTTTAAGACACTTTTATTTACTTTGAAAGAAAAAATAGAGCAAAGAATGTTCTTGTCAAACAAAATGTAAATCTACTTTTTAAATACAAAAACGAACCGAAAACACCAGGACTATGATATTGTTATGTAACATTTGATTTATTTCCCCAAGAGATCAATGTTGGTGGTTTTTTTTGTTGATGATAATCAATTGACTATGGAAATTAACAACCAAGAGAAATGTTGGAGCAAAAATAGTGAGATTCAGGGTTAAGGTAGGTTGCTGAAAGAAAGGTTACAGCACGGATTAACCAGAAACGTCTTTCTTGATTAAAAATTAAAATAAACAATAATACAAAGAAAAATTATTAAAAATTTTTTTTTTTTTTTGAATTCTTAAGACAGCAGCTTAAAGAGATTTTTTTACTTTTAAAAAATATAGGGTGCCGCTTTTTTAGTGTGTGTCCTATCATCGATCAGTTTCTACTTTTTTTAGTGTGATGTGTATCCTACCACCACATTTGTATTCTACAATAAGCCTTAAGCCATATCGGTGGTCATGATTGTCCCGACTTTTTTCTCGATATGTTAAGACATTTTACTCAAAGGATTGAAATATTTTATTTTTTACTCAAATTTCTTATATATTTTATTTTAAATTTTATAATAATTATTATCGACATTCCTCATTCCGTTTTTGCTTTTCCCTTTACGTTAGAGATGCATTAGCGGAGATCGGTAGGATACATGCTAAAGCGGTACTGTCTTTTTTATGCTTGTAGCAGAAACGATGGCCTGTGATATTTTTTTTTCCAAACACACAGGCCGTTCTGCTGAGGACTTATTACGCGATAACTATTTAATGTCATTAGAGGTGATCGAACGTCAGTTCAACTTCTGTGATGTATGCGAAGTCATCTTGGGAAGGATTTTTATGGCGGAATCTATTCTTTGGGGGTCTTTGGTTAGAGATTGCTTGCCTCCTACTGTTACTCAAATTACGTTAATGCAGTATACAAATGTGGTACGATACACAATCGGTAGGACAAACGCTAAAGCGGCACAAATATAGTTTTTCTCTTTTTACTTTTGCTGAGGTATGCTATGAGTAAAAGTGCTCAATATCAGGGATAGAGAGTATAAATGTAAGTTATAATATATAATGATAAAATGACTGATATGAAATATCCAAATAAAGTATGCTAGAGATGGAATTTGTTGTGAAAACCAGTTGGTTGTTAACGTTTCCTTACTAAAATTAAAATAATTCAACAATAACTATTATTTAAAATGCAAATATTTGAATATATTCCAATATAGTCCCTTTGTTTAGTGAAGAAAATTATAAATGTTACTTGTAATACAGTTAAAGTATGACAAAATTTAGATATGAACAATGCACATGACACCTCAAAGTGTATAGCTACGGTCTATGCAGTGAATATAGGAAATTGTCTTTAAATGTAGTCTTACAGAGCAAAAGTGGCTACTTGAAAGAGTATCTTGAAAAAGTTGACTTTTCATATTTGGAATGACATCTAAATATAATATTTTCCTTTTTAAAATGTTAAATAGGTTGTGTAAATTAATTATGCAATCTACATACTTGAAATTTGACAGAAAATTGTTATTAGTTTTCATCAATGTAATGATTTCAAAGTTCTTAGTTTCTGGGTTTAAGTTATTTATAAAAATGTACCTTGAGTTTAGTTTCAAACGTTTGGAGTAAATTCTGATTGGCTTTCTGTCTGATCCTAATAATGGAAATATGGAATTTAAAAGACTTTCTTAAATTCTAAACTGAAGCATTCTGTATACTGTTTGGATTAGTATCCTGATAAGTCTTTTTGTCATCTTTCATCATGGTTTACATTTTGTCAGTTAACGTAACTTATCTTCATAGTTTTAATACTACATTTCATTTTATGTGTTTTTCAATCTTTGTCTTGAGTAACATTGTGAGATATTGTCTGTGTATATTTAGTAATGAAAGAATAATGATGATAAAAAGAAAAATTAAGATTCAAAAACTATATGCAAAAAAGCTTGGAAAATGCATCACCTGAAACATTATGCCCCAAAAGACAGGATGGTAGCTTGATTACACCTGTAGCTAGGCTGAGGCTCATGTCCTGTTAACTTCTGATCAGATTGTAATGAGTAGATATTCTTTTTGTAGTTTGTATTCCAGATAACAGTTCCATATTCAAGTACTGGTTGAATAAATGTATTAGGTTGGTGCAAAAATAATGACGTAATAATGTCGTTTTTTGACGTTACGTCAAAAAACGACGTTATTACATCACTATTTTTGCACCAACCTAATAGCTTAAATGGGTTTTACCTTTTTTGTTTTTAGTAAAATTCATAAAACAACATTTAATCATGCCTATTTTTTGATTAGCTTTCTTTACAATATTAGAAATGTGTGATTTTTGGAGATAAATCATGTGAAACTAGAATACCTGAGTCTCTTTGTTCTTTTACTTGATTAAGACAAATTCCATTTAGTGTGTAAATGTATTTCAACTTGTCACTGATCTTCACCACAACACACTGTTCAGTATTGAATTTTAGATATCATAACAAACTCCAAGGTGAAAGTGAATTTAAATCATCTTGAAATAATGAGCAGTATTCTTTGTTATTGATACAATGATATATTGGATTGGCAACTAAGTTTCTGCCGGGTTTTTTTAATTTAAATTTTTCAAAAGGTTTAATAAAAAATAACAACTAAATAATCAATAATGTATGCTCCCTTGTTTACAATTTCTTCCCAACATTCAACAAGATTTTCAATACATCATTGGTAGAAATCACCCTGTTTCAACTCAAAAAATTAATTCAACCAAGCTTTTAATTCTGCATATCAGTATTGAATGAAACTCCACACAGCATTTGAAAGAGATTGAAAAAGATGGAAATCTGAAGAGTATGGCGGGTAATGGCAGCACACTTCCCAGCCATGTGTTTGAATGGCTTCCTTGGTCATATTGGTGATATGAGGGTGGATGTTGTCGTTCAGCAAAAGAACTTCATGCTGCTGATTAGGTATGCTCCTCACTTCTTCACCTTTCCCACTGAGTGAAGATACTTCTCTATAGCAGTGTGGGAGCATTCCATTTTCTCTGCCATTTCCCTTGTAGTTTGACAAGAATTTTTGTGCATAAGTTGGTTTAATTGCTCTTCATTGAACTCAACTGGACAGCCAGTACAAGGTGCGACTTTGAGGTCAAAATTTCCATTTTTGAACTTGGCATACCAATCACAAGCAGTTCTTTCAGCTATGACATCCTCTCTATACACAGCACAAATGTCACAAGCAGCTTTTGCAGCCTTAAAACCTTGATTAAAAACAAAAAGGAGGTGTTGAAAATGCTCATTTTTTTTTTAACTTGACATTCCATTTTAATGATCTGAAAATAAACAGAAATTAACTTAGATTAACTCGACAAAAACAA
This sequence comes from Acanthosepion lycidas, assembly GCA_963932145.1. Lineage (NCBI taxonomy): Eukaryota > Metazoa > Mollusca > Cephalopoda > Sepiida > Sepiidae > Acanthosepion > Acanthosepion lycidas. The sequence goes on along the minus strand of OZ010590.1, from coordinate 67,131,625 downwards.
AATAGATTACAAATGGTTCCAAAATAGAATTCTCAAAAAAGTATATTCTAAAATTTAAAAAAACAGTGGGAACTTAGTTGCCAACCCAATAGTTTAGTAACACCAGCAAATAATTTAGCAGTGAATTTGATCAGACCAGTGATGTCGTTTACATAAATCAAGAACAGGATTGGCCATAAATGGAGCCTTGTGTGACATGACCTTCTGCCAAGAAGATAAACTATCTTGCAGTCCAACTCATTGTCTTTGTGAAAGGAAGAATGATTTGATCCCACTTAGATCTTTCCCACAAATACTCATTTGCTTCAAAAGATGTCTTTGATGGGCATTTTATCAAAAGCTTCAGTAAAGTCTAAGTAGATACCATCAGTTTCCATAGTTATCATAGTTCTCATAAGTCCAGTCATTGAAACATTCCAACAATTGCCTAATGCAGTTACATTTGGTTTGAAAGACATGTTGGTGGTAACTTAGTTTCATTGACATTTATAAGGTATACAATTTAATAACACATACAGAACAATTATGGTAATTTATGAAGTAAATTTTTTGCATGAAAACTAAACTGTTATTTTCAGTATTGATTGATACCATGTTTTGGAGGATTTTTCTTTTGCCAATATTGTAGATAAATTAATAATTAAGCATTATTTTTTGTTATGTCATCTTCGTTAATTAATAAAACTAATGGTTTTTCATATAAAACACTTTTCTAGAATTGAATTGTTGGAAGTTTCTATAAAAAACAATTTTCTCATTTGGCACAAAGTCTATCTAAACTGCACTTGCTTCACAATTCATTAACTTTCCTAGAAATTGGGTCAAATCAGCTGCCTTTAAGTAATGACTGAATTCCAGTGAGGTTAAACTGTATAAGGGAATGCTTACTGGAGTAATTGTTATGGAGTAAGTTGTCTCCAAGATAGTGAAGCTGTCAAAGATGTTTATTTTAGACAAAGGCATTCTGCATTAGACACCTTCAGTCTCTGACAGATTAGATATCCATTTCATCACAGAACCTTTTCATTATGAACAATTGTTTTGACTTCTTCAGACTCTACTTCCAACAGTACTTTGAATTGATGTTTACTTTAAACTCCCACTTTCAAACATGACAAATTCTTATTTCCACTGCTACACTTCTAACCAGTTTTTTTGTTTGTAAAGTAAAGTCAATTAGCTCCTTTTCCTCAACTTTCTTTTCTTCAATTAGAAAGTCATTGTTTTTTTCTGAATCAGTCAAGGTAATTTTCCAATAAATTTATGAAAGTTATTGATGATTATTTATTTACAGTTCTGAATTGTTCTTTAAAAACATAAAAGAATTTTCTTAGTTTTCTTTCAACCCCAGATAAAAATTATGGCATCACCTCACTTAGCTATTTTTTATTTCATAGCAAATAAACAAATCACAGTTAAACATTCTGGTTTAATGAAACATACTAACTAATGGAATAATTTTTTCAAATTCAAATAAAAGAAAAACATTCCATTAACAAAAGAAAAATCACAAATCATATTCCAAGCTTTTATGACAGCTGTAATTCTTTATGGTATAGACTTCATTAATGTAAAACCATATACTCTATCAAGCAGGTTCCATCTTTTTTAAATACCTGTAGACTGATCAGCTTTTGGGAATGGAAGATTGTCATGGATAATTTTTAATTTCCACTAAAAATTTTCAATTGGATTGAGATGTTGACTGTTTGCTAGCCATCTTATGCTTTTCCAGAAGAAAGCTTTAACTTTCTTTCCTCTGTGATATAATGCATATCCACTTTGAAAATGACTTCTTCATCACCAAATATATATTCTCTTATAATAGCAGCCTTACCATAATACAAGAAAAAAGTGGAAGGGACAAAACCACAAATGGAGATAAGACATGGCTGAGATAAATAAGAGTTTTTATTTTCTGTGATTTTCAAGGTTGCTTGTTCTGGGGTATCGTATATCAGTCATGGGAGATTGAGAGTTAATTCAGAGTGTAACACAAGGTAGTAGTTGAGAGACACATGGAGTTGGAGACATAATTGAGTGAGATAGATTCATGAGGGAAATATTCCATGAATTATTGCATTGTAGTAGTCAATGCTGCTGGTTAAAGGCATCACTGTTAATGGTAGAACATTGGTTTCACTGATGATGGCTTGCACAGTTGTGTAGTCTGCCAGCTAAATTGGATCTGCCTTAATGGGTAGAATCAGTTTTGGCTCAGAAATGGTTGCTGTAAAAACTGTGTGGGCTTTTTCTGATTGGTCAGAAAATGTTTTATGATTCTGGTATTTTTAGGTGTTATTCTGGAAGTGGATGTGCAGAGCCAGATGAAATTAAGATCTGATTTTGTCATATGAATTGTGATAGTTAAAATGAGCACTTCCATTTGGATTAAAAAATTAGAGTTCCAACTGGGTATTCCATTCTTGATGGAATGAGAAATGTGTCCAGAATTACAATATGCATCTGTATTACAATATACCCCTGTTGTGGTAACAATTGATAAATTCTCTGGATTTTTACTTGATAAACATCATAAGCAAGTGAGTGAATTGACTAGTTTTTCTTCAATTAGTCATCTTTGTTTTATTGGAATGGCACCAGAAAAATTTCAGCACCATTGCTTTTACCAATGTAGATTTGTAACTTATTAATGAATATCACTTTCATATATCGATCTCCATGTTTGCTTCTCTGTAACACATTCTAACCTGTTTTCTTCTTTAGTAATGTTTTTTGTTTGGCTTTTCTTTTTGTAAATCTCATTTCTTTCAGTCAATTTGTTACATTTCTGTCACAAACTTTGATTCCTGTTTCTACCCATTTGCTTTGTTGAGCATTTTCTCTTAACACATATTACCTCAGGTTTTCTGACTTCTATGATCTATTTGTATTTTCCTTCTATAACTTTCCCATCTTATTTTTACTTGCATCATATTTGAAGCACAACTGACTGGGGACAAGCAACATCTTTTGCACCGCTCCTGTTGGATTTCTTTTTAAAAGAAGTTTCAGGGTACTTAACATTGTTTCAATTTACAAGTCACTTGTTGAAGCCAAGGTTGCCTCTCATGTTTTATTTGTAGTATTTTTTACTTTCAATGAAATATTATTTCTGAGAGAAATATTCCCTTGTAATAGAAAGTGATTTTGAAATAAAGAAATATCAGATAACTTATGAAAAAACATATTTTAGTTTAAAAATGTAATCTTATTTGATGATTATATTCTCAGGACTTGTGTCTTTGTGAGTGTGAAAGAACTGGTTTGGCTTTACTTTCAGATGAATTCAATTTCATATTTGATTTGGATATCTGATAAATATTTTTATTAAAATTAGATGAAGGCAGTTTTAATTTAATTTTTGAATTGGTATCATGTACAGATATTTTTTGTCAGAGGCAGTAAAGGAGTTGTGTGTGTGAATGGATTAGTTTCCTACATTGTGGAAAACCCCAAATCAAGTCTATCTGTATAAATTACTTGAGATTTCTGAAAGACATCAAATGAAGCTTTTTTTTATTTTATTCTCCTTCAAGACTTTTGTATTACTGTTCTTCTTTTCTGGTTTACTTTAATGATAAATTGAAAATCATTTCTTTTAACAAAAATAAACAAATCTATATTATGGAAGAAGGGCTGATTCTGTCATACTTTGTCTCTGTGACACTGTCTATGTGTATGTAGTGTATATATGTATGTCTGTGTTGTATATAAGTGGCTTATATGTACTTGTGCTATGTAATGTGCACACCTGTACATGTACACACACATACACACAAGTTAGCTGAGTTTGAAATAAGACATAGGAATAATACATTCCCTCACATTTAGTCTGGACAACAAGATCAAAAAGTTGTAGACAAGAAAGAAAACAAATTTATCAACTGTTTAATTTCTGTCAAACTGTTTTGATTACATGTGTGTAGTGTTGTGGAATGAAAAAAATCCATTTTTCTTTCTCTTACTAACAGTGAGAGAGCTTTAGTATCTTACTGATAGCTATTTCACACTGTTTCTATCTGTTGGTATCACACAATTCATATCTATATATTGGTGTTAGTAATTTCATGTCTATTATATCTGTTCCTATCTATTTATGTCAATCTATTCCTATCTATCATGTATTAATATCATTTTATTCCAATCTACTTATTGGTATCTAGAAACTGACAGATTAGAGGTGACCACAAAATAAATTTCCAATTTATTACTTATGACAAGAAAGGTAATTTAGGGTAACGTTTTTTTAATCAAGAGCCACAAAAAATGAATTATGGTAAAAATGACACAAGGAGAATGAGAAGAAAAATAGTACATCTATTTTCTCACATGTTAATTTTTTAACCCCTAAAAAACAGATAATTATAAGATTTTATTAGACTTTTCAACTATTATTTGGTAATAAATAAAATTATTTTTTAAAGATATTTTTTTTATTTTTGAGAAATATTTTTAAGTTTGTTATTGAATTAAAATATACATGCATACAGAAAACTGACTGGGAAAAGGTGTTGAAAGGCTCAAAATTTTGTCAACTGAAAAAATTGTTGGGAAGAAAAACTTGTTAATGTTTAAAAGGAAGAAAAGAGGAGAAAAGTCAAGTTGAACTGACAAGTACAACTGGTTGTTTGCAATAAAGACAGAATGATGTATTTGTAATCTTTCTTCTGATTACATCAATGTCTCTATACACAAGTTCTGCTGATGCTTGGCTTACAATATTAATAAAGACATGATAAGTAGTGCTAATACTCTAAGATGTGAATAGACTTTCTGTAAGCTGTACATCCTGTTTTTAAAACTAGAAATCCAGTCTTAGAATCCAAAAATCCAGACTGTATAAAAAATTGGAGAAAATTTGGTTGATTTTTATTTGGATTAAATCTAGTAAGTAAATATTTATTGAATAGAACAAGCTTTGAGATAAGATTCCAATCCTGAAGCACCCAGTAAAGAACACGTTCAAAAAGATTCCCTGTGTTAGTACACAAATTATTTAAAATTAGTACTCTTACTAATGTAAAAATGTTGTACACCCAAATCGACTATAAAAAAGGCAATTTTAGAATTATATTTCTGTTAATCGGAAGTGTTAACTCTATTTTGAAATGGAAATTTGTTTCTATTGAACATTTTGTGGATGATATCTGAACTGTATTATTAAAAATATATTTAATAATAAGTAATAAGTAACAGATAACAAAAATAGATAGGAATGAATTGGTCAAAATGTGTTAAGCACAACAGATATACAAAGAAGTGTTTCAATTGTCCTAACAATATTGGATAAGCTAATGAGTTTTCACCAAATGATATACAATGAAGAATTCTGTTTGTTTTAAGATTACGAATGACATCTCAAAAGGTTGAAGAATGTACTAGAAAAAATTGAAGAATCAAAACAACAAAAGTATGGATGCTAGTATGAACAATTCACAGAATATTTATTCAAAATTATTGCAGGGCTTTAGACATTACCTATCCAGACATTATATTCCATAATTATTTTTAACAATAAATTTCCAAGGTTTATCTTTTGCTATTTTCACCTGGCTGTAAATATAATTGTTTTAAATTGTTGTTTAATTTTTGATGTTACAAAACATTGAAAATAAAATTAATTTACTATTCAATATTTTTTTCAGTGATCTACTTCCATATATAAAATGAAATAAAATAAAAAAGCTTACAGTTATTGTTATATTGGATTGAAGTTTAGCAGAAAGTCACAATAGTGGGACACCTAGTAGATTAGCAAAGTTTTGAAAGCAACATTTTAACTATTACTTTGTAAGATGTTTCGGTTTCTATTGAACAAATGGAACAAAATGTTTTAGTTTTACAACATTATAAATTAGATTAATTTTCAGTGGAATTAGGGGTAAAATAACTAAAACAATAATTTTTTTTTTTTTTTTTTTTTTTCGGGTAAACATAAAAAAATTCTATTTACAAAAAAAGTTACATTTCTAGTTTCCAAAAGCATCTCTATAAGCACATGAATTTTTTGGAAAGGACAAAGTATGAAATAATTCTTAGTGAAACTTTTTTGTTTTTAAGTAAAAAATTATTTTTTGTGTTATTAGCTTGAGCTTAAAAAGAAAAATGACAGTAGAAACCAACAAAGTTTTGTTATACAAAGGATCATATTATAATTCACTTTGTTCCTTAGTACATTAAATGGACTGTACCATTTTGATTGCAAGGAAAGACAGAAAAGACAGTAAAGTATTGATTTCAGTAAAAAAAAAGAGAGACAGAAAAGGAAAATAGAGGAAGTGATAATGCTCTCATGTGTTTAATGTCTGCTTCAGTAAAAGGAAAAAACTCATCAACTTTGAATCTTTTCTTTTGTACTTTCTCATTTCTTTAAATAATGACCTGCATTCATATTCATGATTGTTATTGCAATATTTTGTTAAAGTTTTTATGCCTAAATATTTAATTATACAATGGGGGAATTTCCACAAGTATTTTACAATCATGGAACTAGCAACTAGCTTATTCAATCATTATCTAATGAATTAGGATTCATAAGAAAATTTAAATAGGAAAACTGAAACATTATTTGCTATTTCTAATTATTTTTATTAATTTAAAATTTTCAAATTGAGAGAGAGAAAAAAATATGTATGTGTATGCACAGGTTCCATATATCTTTTAGTATGAGTGGGTGCTGAGAAATTCTCAATTAGATACTGAATTTAGGAAGTGAGTCACACACTATGGACTTTTCAGCACCCCTTGTCTTATCAAATGTAATTTAGGTTCTCCTTTCAGAGGTTAAACTGGTGCTCTTGTTACTTCAGGGTGTAGTTGGTCATTAAATTCATGCATTATGTAATAAGAGAAATGAAAAGTAGGTCTCTTTGTCCTGAAACCATGATTAGAAAGTTTCTCTCCTCTCAGACTATTACTACTGAAATAAGTTTGATCTGCACTGGGTGTTTTGTGCCAGACTAAGCTGGAATGGATTTGAAAATTGTCTTCATTACTAAAAGTGTAAAGACAAAATGGATGTTAAAATATAAAGGTTTAGTTTCAAAATGCACTTTCACTCATGCTTGCATTGTCCCTCCAGGATAATGGTAATGATAATAGCTGTTTCCTTATAAGGAAACATTTGACATCCATTGACCAAGCAGCCAGTGCTACTTTGAGCTGAAATTTAAATAATGTTTTTCTGAAAATAATTTTTCAGAAAAATAGATTTCAATAACTGCTTTTTCTAGTATTGATATAGGCTTTCTTCCTGTTATACTCTGTTTCAAATTAGACCTCTTTTTGAATCTCCACATCAAAACCTGTCAGCTGGATGTGAATGCTACAAAAGCAAAATTAAAAATAAAAGAGGCTCTGAGCATTGCATTTGGCTCACAAAACAAAAAAAAAATTAGGTCACAGCCAATCATGAATGTTGCTACTAAAGCAAAACATGACAAAAATACTGAGTGTTCTATATAACCTGATTGCTTAAAAGTACGCACCCAAGAACCATCAAGGCAGTTCACAATGGTCTTTTGGTCAATTGACCTGATGAAAGCTTCAACATGATGTCAGTACACAACCAATTCTCCCATATTTGAAATCACACTTCTTTGTACACAAGTGTCAATTTCTCACCTACAAGAGACATTCTACCTTGATCCATTATACTGGTAATGCAGATAATTTTATTTTAACATATCTTGTCTCCTTTTCTCTCTGCCTCACTCATTGTTGTTTTTGTTTCTTACTCTTACAATCATACGCAGTATATAACATTCCTAACCTTTTGTTCAAAGTAGTGTAGAACATCTTTATTATGTCATTATTTTCTCTGAATTAATTGTGATATCCATTTTAGTTGTTGTTGTTGCTAGATTTCAATTCAATTTCAATTAATTTCTTCTTGAATGCTGAAAATTATGCCCATGAAAATATTCTCGTTTTAAAATCTTGAGCATGTGAGTTGTTTTGTTTTCTTTATATTAGGTTGGTGCAAAAATAATGACGTAATAATGTTGTTTTTTGATGTTAAAAAATACGTCAAAAAACGACATTATTACGTCATTATTTTTGCACCAACCTAATAAAATATCAAAATTGGATTTAAAATCTTGTGAAATTTTATAAAATAAACATTGAATATCACTATTTGAACTTGAAAAAGTCCAATGTAGGGTAGGAGTGATATTCTATCTTTAAATAATATATTATATATTGGTTATTCAAAAATATTAAACTCAGTTCTAATAAAATTTAATACTTGAAATAACTGCTGATTTTCCCATTTTAGATTTGCTCAAGAATTACAAAACTTCTGCAAACAAACTTTCTTAGTTATTCACTTTTCAACTTTGTTATTTTCTTTTTATATTATTTCTGTTTTGCTTTTCAAATTTTCTATCAGAAAAGTTACTTCATCTTTTGGAGCATATTAAAACATGAGAAAGAGATGCTTGTTGAAAAGAATCACTGAAGAATAGAATACCTTATTTCAGATTTCAGTCAGAAATTTCCATAGTTTTTAATTTCAATGATAATACAATCTTGATACACCACTTTTGGACAGCAGGTGGAAGCTACTTTGTTTTACTTCTTATTCCTTTTATTATCATACAATATTAAAGATAGATTGGATCTTTGCCAATGGAAGAAAATACAGATTTTTATAAGAGAGAAAGTAACTTTTGTACTCTATACATGTTCTACATTTTTGCTTTAAGTAAAACAGTGTGTTTTATGTTTGCTTGGGCAACTTTCCTGATCCAATCATTAATCCCTCTTTAATCTCAAAGGAAACAATCACTTAATGGCACATCATAAATATCAATTTTTGCTTAACCAATCATCAAGTTTCACAGTTTATTAATAGTTTTTCCATTATCATTTATCTGCTATTTAATTTAATACTTAGGAAATATATTTTTAGAGGCAATGTATTAGTAAAATGCTTCAAGATGTTTGAAATTGTTTTTGTTTTTTTTTTTGCTGCAAAATGTCCTTGCAACACTTGTAAAATATTATATTTGCTAATGTCAAAAGTGCTATTTTTTTTCACAAAATAAGTCTATAAAACTACATTATTTTTCATTTCTTTTCCATTTTATCTTTTCATTTTTTTTTTTTTTTTTTGACAAGAAAATGTTTATTTATTCTTTTCATATTGACCAAATTTCTTTTCTTCTGTCCTTTTTAATAAGATAACAATCATGTCTTCACATATTTTCCTACTAGTAATACAAGTAGAAAAACTTGAATTATTTATTTTTCACAGTGAAATGCTACATTTTTATCATGTTTTTCTCTCAGCCTTTAATGAAGTCAATTGACATTTGTCAGTATCTGATCCTATGTAAATCAATTCTAATCTTTATTTGAATTGGCATTCTCATTTTACTACATATTAGCTCGTCTGCTCTCCTTAGGTTAATATTTAATCTGGTAAGCCTTGAATTACATTATTGAATACATTTCTTTTTAATTTTCTATTTGAGCAATATATTAAAATATCAACAGAAGGAAAAGTTCCTTTGTTTCAAAATATTTTGATCATGATTATGTCCTATTGATAACTTGGTTGTGTGTGCATATGTGATCAAATTGTAATACCAGATACAGCATACTGTTTTTAACAGTGATCAATATTAAGCCACTAAAAAAATCATTCATCAATTTCACACATACACATGCACACACAATTGATGAATCCATTTATAAATATTTGTAAATACCAGGTTCTTCCAATTTCTGATATTTAATGTTTTTATGAACAGTTTTTCCTAACTATTCCAAATTTGTTGAAACTCGTATTTTACTTCAATTTGGCACTTTTATTTCATTCTTGACAGCAAGAAAACTTGAAAGACTTTTCTGGTTTGTTTGTTTTTTTCTTAAAAATAATTATATTCATTTCAACTGACAAAGCATCTGATTTGGAAGCTTAAAGGGAATTTTGGAATAGGATTCTTGACAGAATCTCAAAACAATGTTATAAATAGCTTATTCTTTCTGTCACCAAATCATTAAGATTGTTGTCTAAGCAAGCAGCAAATTATTACCATGTGAGAAGTCATTGCAATGATTCCAATGTGTGATTCTTTCATAAGAACAAAATCAAGACTCTTATGAAATTAATGAGACATTGATTTTAATAAATAAAAGCAATGATTAAGTAAAAAATATTTTAAATTTGAATGGAATGATTTATTTCTTATAAAAAAAAAAAGACTAACAAAAATATTTTAAGTAAAATAAATGCCTTCTTACTAGCTGAACTTAAAGGATTTTTTTTTTTTTTGCTCCAACCATTTGGGTTCATTTAATTTGGGAAATAAATGTTTTGCAGTCTGAAAACCGTCTCTTTTATACTTATTAATCTTGTCAACAATTATTAAGCAATAAATGAAGACTGATAAGTAAAGCATCTGCTTGTAGGATGTTTCCTACTTGTGACATTTTTCCTCTTATTTTCCTAAATGTCTCATAATGTTTCTCTAATGAACATTTTGCTCCAAGAGTTTAAATGTCTTCTCTAGTGTCAAGCAAAAGTATCTTTTCATCTCTTCAACATTAAGGCATCAAATTATCTGAGATGAGGTATTATGTACACTATTTACATTATTCGGACTATTGTCCTCATCTTTGTCGCCATATTTATCACAATGTTTTGGCTTCAGGTGGTTAGAATGTCACTGAGGTAGACTGTTCTAGTTCCACGTGCCAGGTCTAATGGATGTCAGTTATCTCCTGTCAATTCCCCTCTCCAAGTTCTCCACCACCTTAACCAGGTATTGGTTTTTTCGGGTCCTGTCACTGGATCTAACTAACATCTTTATCCACTGTGCCATGTGTCCTTGAGAACATCTGTGTATGAATTTATAAACCTAATGTCTTCAGCAATAATTTTTTACCAGTGCTTATATTGCAATTTTTGCTGTTATCATTTCATGTTTTTACCAGAGCTCATATTATCATTGCATGCTCATATATATATATATATATATATATATATATATATATATATATATATATATATTTTTTTTTTTTTTAAGCATTACACCCCGAGCAGTGGGTTGCAGAAGATTTGGAGCGAAAGCAAATAGGAGTGATAGAAGAAAGGATGAGGAGAGGGATAGTGGATAGATCAAGGTAACTGGAGATGTTGATTGACATTAAATTTGAATAGTTGGAGATTATAGCTCTCAGGGAAACAGTAATAGGGAAGGGTGTTCCACAGGCGAGAGGTGCAAGGTATGAAGCTATTGGAGTAGAAGAGACGGCTACATTTAAAAGTTTCTACAGTGAAAGGGTGAGAGTGGGATGCCAGCCTCGTAGGGCGATGGAATTCATGAAGTCTGGGAACCAGTGAAAGCAGCTCATCGGAGCAGTTACCATGAAAGTACTTGTAAAAAAAAACAGAGAGGCGACGGTGCATCTGTGAGAGAGCAACTGTAGACGAGATGCCAGATCAGGGCCAATTATATTACATATCCGCCTCTGAACTCTGAGGTAAACAGAAGGTGCACTGGACCATGTATAGCAGCAATACTCCATGCAAGGGTGAATGGTTGATTTGTATATTTGAAGTATTGATTCCGGGGAGAAAAATTTCCTGGAGTGGCACAGATCCAACTTTCCTTGCGGTGGACAAAGCAATGGACTCAATGTATTTGTTCCATCTCACGTCAGCAGTCAATGTGAGATCCAGTAGACGCAGAGAGTTGCTCTCAAGAAGTTGATTATCAGACATTCTAATGGGGGGCAGGGAAGGATCTCTATGGTGATTAATAGAGAGTAGTTTAGTTTTTGAGGTGTTAAAGTTGACCAGCCAATTTTTGCCCCAATTAACAACCGATTGGAGGTCCATTTCAAGATGAGCAGCCAGGTTAGTTTTGTCAGCGACACTAGATTTGTTTTTGAGGCAGGAGTAAATTGTAGTGTCGTCCGCGTAGATACCAACTTGGGAATCTATGGCATCAGGAAGGTCATTGATGAAAATAAGGAATAGTGGAGCCAAGGATGGAGCCTTGGGGAACACCTGCGTTCATGGGATAGGAACCAGAGGAGAATCCATTGAGAATGACCTTCAATTCACAGTTTGACAGGAATGATTGTATTAGGTCAAACAATCGACCTGTAATACCATAACCCTGGAGCTTGCGAAAAAGGCCGGCATGCCAAACCCTATCAAATGCCTTGGAGATGTCTAGGGCCACTGCATGAGACTCACCGTTATTTTGAAAGGCTTGGTAGACGGTTTCAGTGATGGCCGTAAGCACATCAGCTAGCAGAAACCATATTGTTTGTCTGAGAGCAGGTCGTGTGAGGTAAGGTGGTTAATCACTTCAGTGTTGATTAGGGCTTCGAAGACTTTGCCGAAGAGGGGTAGGAGACTAATAGGACAGTAATTAGAGGGGTCAGAGGGGTCTCCAGAGTTCTTAAAGACAGGAACAATGGATGAGGACTTCCAGAAGTCAGGAAAACAGGATTCTATGCTTGCTCGGCTCAGGAGATTTTTGGGGCCTAGCATATATGCAGATTCCTTAAGGAATCAGCACATATTCTAGGCCACAAGCACATATGCTAGGCCACAGCAGATTTTTGTTTTGTCCTCAAAATTTATGGAATCAAGCAAAGGTCAATCTGTCACTGGATGTGAATGTATGTAAAGGCTAATTTTTATCTAAGGTATTTTCACACTCTTAATTAAAACTTGTTTGTGTGTATATTTTAAAGTTATGCAATCAATGTAAGATATTATGTATATTTCTTATATATATATATATATATATATATACACACACACACAGACATATATGTATCTGTGTGTGTGCACAGAGGAAGTTGCTTTCTTTCAGAAATGCCTGTATCTTCTATAGAAAGATTTTATGAATCTTGCAGCATTTAGATACATTTTTTTATACTGGAGTGCCTGAAATGCCATAAAATATGATCTTCAAATAAATCTATTTTCATCATATGATTGCTTTTACATAAGACACTAATTATTTTTACATTGAAAGAAAAACCTGAATTTGTTTTACCATTTGATCTTGCTTTTCATTCAGTAGAAAATTAAGTGATGGATTTATTTTTCTCAGCCAGGAAATAGAACCTTGAAGAAAGACTTTAAAAAAAATAGTAATTGACATAAATTTATCAAAGAGCATGTATCAAAATGAAACTTTCTTCTTGATTTTTTTTATTTGTTCTTGTCTTGGCAAATGTTTTGGTTTATTCTCACCTTTACTTAAAGAATTATTGAAAGAGAAAAGTACAGAAATGCATAATGTCCACTGAAGTCAGTTTTAATAAAAAAAAAAATTACACTGATAAAAATTAATGGTTGTACAACTGGCTTAAACACATCATAAAAATGCTTTACTGGACAGTTTCTCAAATTTACACTTATTTTGAACAAGTCATGATGAATTTCTGTTTTGATTCTCTCTCATTATTGGTATTGTGATGACATTTTCAAACTATAAATATCAAAAGCTCAGAAATTTATTGTCCTGTATTACCTTAAAATTCAGTAATTAGTAGCCTGTTCTCAATACTCACAAGTGAAATATTTTGTTACAATAACATAAGGTAAGTTTGTTTATTGGCATTAAGTAAAATCTCTTGTTACCAAAACAATAGAAAATCTCATTATTAAGAAGTCAGGCTGCATGGCCAAGAAATATATAAAGTTACATTGTTTTATTTCATACTAATGTATAAATACATGTCAATATTTTATTTAAAAAAGAAACATTTATAGATATTCAAATATAACCATAAATATTTTTCTAATATAAACTGAAATCAGAAAGTGAATCTTTCAAGCACACTTTGTAGAAATAATTTTAGATTAATATTATAATGAACTAGGAAATTTAATCATAAATATTTGAAAACTATTAAAATCATATTTGGTATATATACCAATATAGATAAGTTTTCAAAAATAAATATCAAAAGCTTTATATTTTAATTGCCAACAAAGACAATCAGAAGATAAAGAATTAGAAACTTGACATGATTGCTATTTTCTGCTGTGTTAAATCTAATAGTAAGTTATCTGTAGCATAAAAAAGTGAAATGGGCCAAGAAATTAATAGACAATATAAAAAATGAAAGCGGCAAGAACACATGAAAGATATTTAAACAAGCATAAAAGTTCACTTACAGTAGACATGATTCTAGAACTTTCTTTGTAAGCAAGTACACAAGAATTAATCTATATGGTCATTTAACTAATATGAATTTATATGAAAGTTTTTAAAAATCCTATCAAGTATTCAATAAATTAAAATTCAACCTTTTTAACTTTGGTGTCCATATCTTCTGCTGAAAGAGACTGATGAGTTTCACTTTTTGCATTTTTAATTAACATTACATCATCAGCCAATTCTTCAGGCTGGGCATTTCACCAGCATATCAACAGTTTATATGTGAGACAATTTCAACTTGCGACTTTATTTTGGTTTAAATGTCAGTGGGAAGATGTAAATGCATCTAACTGAATAGTTGCTTGTTCAGAGAGCAATGAAATATTAAGCCTGAAAATCAAACTATGTAAATATAAAAAAAAATATCAGCTTTCAAATTATCTTCTTTTTTAATTAAATATTACACATCATCAGAATTATTAAATGTAGTTTTTTTTTTCCTTTTGAGTGATAAACAGATCTTTCTGCTTTCATTACTGAAAAAATATTTATATATTTGAGACAAAGGGGTGCTGTTTGTCTGTGGAAGAATTAGTGTTTAAAAAGATGGACAACACAGAAGTCATGAAGAATAGTGTAAGTGTTTTTGTGTGTGTGTAACCATCTGTATCTCTTCATGGAAATGTGTGGTTGTGCAAAGACATATGCAGCTTTTTAATGAAGTCATACAGAGATAAAGTAGTCCAAATAGAAATTGATCAAAGCAGAATAAGTTCTGTAAAAAAATAAAAATAAAATAATAAAGCTTCTCTCTCTCTTCCTCCCCTCCCCCTCTGTGGAAGATAACAGATAACTTTTGTATTGGGCCATCTGTGAAACATGGTTTACTTGAAGGTGAAAAATGTCAATGATAACAAATTGAATCAACTGAATAGCCATAAAGAAGGAGTTTTCTCTCTCTCATTTATAAAAAAAAGTTATAACAGGACAATGTACTGTTTTACCACTCTCATTCCAGTATGTATGTATGATTACTTGTATGTATAATACATATTTCTCTCTACATACATACATACATATACATACACACACACACATACACACACATATATATATATATATATATATATAATGATTACAGTTTTCTATATATACCTGAGAGAGAAGATAATTTAGCAGAAGACAGAAAACTATAATCATTAAATTACTGACCCCTTAACCTGTCCTTTCAACATTAAAATTTTAACATCTGCTAAGTCATCTAATCTCTCAGTTATCAGTCAGCCCAAAATTGCAAACAATCTGTATTTTTATTTTGTTTATGTTTATTGCAACTTGTTTGATTCATAAATCATCAACTTTTATCTTTGCTAATTAATGATATTAAGATTTTATTAATAATGGATGGAAGTTTTACTGATTGATGCATGCACAATGTGCTGTTACTCAATTCTATATAAGATAAATAAATTTTCAATAAAAATGTGATTTTACTTATTTAATGTGAAGAAATGGAGGTTAATTTTTTAAAAATTAGTGATCTTGGTTCAATGCAAAATTTAGGAAGCTGAAGAATCCACGAAAATTGAAACAACAAAGATGAAGATACTAGACTAGATCTTGAATAAGATTTTTCTTTCTTTATGAAAAGCTCATTGATAAATCTTTAAAAATGAGTTAGAAATTATTCAAAATTAACTTCTATTTGGTGAATTATAAACAGTTGATTGGGAATGTAGATGTCTTGGGTTTTGCTTTGTTTCACACTTGATAGCTTCAGTCTAGAAAACGTGAAGAGCCTATTCAACCTCAAGTACTTTGTGTTCTTCTCATTTGTTTTCTGACATCATTTCTATGACTTCAGAAGAAGGATCTTTTAAAGCATCCAATTTGATGGTTGGCCTTTCAGTATATGGGGAATAGATTAGAGAGCTGCTAACAATCAAAAGAAGTTTGCCACACATCAGTTTGTTTATGGAACCAAATTATAAAATAAATAAAGCTATACAGTCACAAGTCACTGCCACAAGCTGGTCCTTCAAGTTTTCCAAATTAGTTTTGAGAAGTAATTATTAAGGAGGGGGAGTTAAGAAATCTTCTATGGCAGCAAATTAAAGAGCTCTTTCCTGGAAAACTTAAAAACTGATTTTTTTGGTCCTTTTTCATACAAGCTTAGATTTTAACCAGAGAAAATGAGATTTCCATTTACCTTTTAGCACAGTTATAAGATTGCTGCAAAGTGTTTTTTCTTCTTTTTACTCTGCATGGTTTGACACTGCAGAAGAATCTGTTTAAATTGAGAGATAACATTGTCACATAAATTCTTAAAGCATTGACCACACAGAATCTTTTTTATAAATTGTGCTCCTATTGGCTCTGTACATGATATGGAGACTACATAGGATTGCTATAGCAACCAAACTGGGAATGCTAGAGACAGAAATTATATATTCACATTCCAAACAAATCTTGCTTATTTTTTATAAGGAACTGAAAGTTATCCTCTATAGATGATCTGCCAACTTTTTTTATTATCCAAGACTCAGACTGAGAGTGAATTTGTCATCTCCCCACATCCTGCTGGCATACAAATATGGCTTTTGCACATATTTTCTTTTAGTGAACCAAATCAGATCTGAACATGACGAAATGATGTCCTTCCAAGACAAAATAATGCTTGATCATTTTTGTTTTGGGTCAGGTTGAGGAATGCACAATTTTATTTCTCTTCCTCCTCACTAATAATCTTGATCTTTGCCTTTCTGAGATAATACACCATTTACTAAATATTTATGCTTTGACATTTTATATTTACAAATTAAATTCTGAGATTCATTATTTTCAAAGTGATATTGCAATGTCAGCCAATGAAAGGTCTCCAGCAGACATGTTGTGTACCTCACATCCTCTTGACTTTATCTCTAATCTGTTTACAGCTTTTCCTCTTTCCGTTTTTCTTTAGTTTTACTATTAAGAGGATTTTATTTATTCATTTTTTCTTAAATATCTCAGAATTTTAAAAAGTAAAGTTGAATATCCATCTTGTCTGCTTGGAATCTTATCATTAAATTTTTTCATACCAAATTCCAAAAATGTCAAGTTTTTGTACACAGATTGCCTTGATAAATGAAAAAAATTCCAGGGAAGATTTTTTTAGTAAATTCTGACAGAAATGCAAGGTAAAGATGGTGAAATAGTTTATATTTTTTTATAAATTTACAAACGTATATATTAATAAATTATATTTATTTGAAAGTAGTTAGATCCCAATCATATTTTTTATTGAGTAACCTTTTTAATGTGATTACTTGAAGTGAACAGTTCTATTTACTGAAGAATTTCAATAAAGTTTTGGTTAATATTATTTTGTATATTATAAAGCATTCAAACAAATTCATTTGAAATACAAGTAATGATAATTACAGGTATTTAAAATGTTTGACTTGTGTTGTAATAAATAGTTGACCTTTTAATGAATTTTTTGAAAGAATAGACTTAATGATATCAAGTACTAGATTTACTGACTGAAAAGGCACAATTCAGAAATGTATACAAATCTTACCACAAATCTAAATGGGAAGCCAAGTATTAAAGGCTTGAGCTGTAAAACATGGGGATCAGGAAAGTCATAATCTAAAACTTGGCTTTTTAAAATTGTCTTAGAACTTAGGTCTGTAAATCTCAATCTCTTGTATATACACTGACTGACATGTGAACATGATTTGAAGGAAAACCATTGAAATATATATATAATATATATATATAATTTGTATCCCTACAAAGTGTGTCATGTCATTGCGAACAAATCAGAACATAAAGAAAAACAAAGATAATCATCTGAAAAAAACAGTATATTTTCCAAAAAATAAATGTACACATGTTCAACTTAGAAAAACACAAAAAGGGCAACAAAAATTAATTTAAATAAGTTTTATTAAATTAAACTGACATTGTCTGTTTAATTTTTTTATTATATTTTCCCATTTTCAAATAAGTTGTTGCACATCTGGAATAAAATTGTGGATAAATTGTCCAAAGTACTTTAAATTGTCTCAGTTATTATCAAGAACTAAATGTTGTCAGTATTGTAGATAAAAGTTTTCTTAGCGACAGCCTGGCATTATATGGAATATTACATTTCAAATTTAGATATATATGTGTCGTGTGACATCATCTGGAGAATATTTTCACAAAGTTTAACTGCATTGGAAAATTAACATATTAAATATTTTATAAAGATTATTAAAATGCCATATCCTGTGGTTAAAGATATTTATTTAATGCAAGTTATTTCTTTTGTATAATAATCACTTCAAGGATTTTGAATCTTTCTTTACTGTATTTTTGCATTATCTAATAATATTTGTCTACTATCATTATTAATATTTGTATTTTGGTTGGTTGTGATGCAATGATTGATATATGTGCAAATTGCTCTAAGTTTTGATAAATGACATTAACCAATGAGCAAGTGTGCTGCTTGTGTGACCAGTGTAAGAATTTAATGTATTTTGTTTATTATTATCGGAGATCTAATCACCCAAAAGATGATAGAATTCATAAAAAATATTATTTTTCCCTGAGAGCAATTGTTGAGGTCCCAAACTGTTGATAATAATTAGTTTAGATGTTTTAAACATTTTATAATAAATTAAAGTATTTATTACAATCATTAAGTGATATATATATATATATATATATATATATATACACACACCAATGAATTGTATTTTTGATGGTATTCAATTTTGTTTATAGGTAGAGTGAATCTGGTTATAAGCTTCCAAGTATGTTTTTAATTTTGTTATCAACATGGTTTTTTGTGTCATATTTTTCAAAAATTCTTTAAAACTAATTTATTTGCTCAATGACTACATGGTTGAGAAAATTATTATTGATAAATATTTTTTTTAGGTTGGTCATTCTTTATAAAATATAGGGTGCAATTGGGTAAATTGTTGCTATTTTATATTTTTAATTTCATGCATGTATGTTGTTTGTTTTTGCTTCTGTTGACTGCACAGTATAGTAGGGTCAGTTAGGCATATCTGTGAGAAAAGAGCACCATGATGCAATTCACTCTGCCAGAAATTTGGAAATGGCATGCTGTGTGACATTCATACTGGAAGCTCGAATACAAACATTTCAAGAGTGTTCGGGATATAAATCTGAGGACAGTGCAGAGGATTCAGAAAGAGTTGGATGAGTTTAATGGTGATTATGAAGGTACAGCAGCTTGGAAAACTCACTCTGGGGTGCAGATGAGTGAGAGACTAACAAAACTTCTTGTTAATGAAAGATAAACTGAAGGTAAGGATTATGGCAGCATTCACCAACTTAAACAAGGTGACTGTCCAGAAGAATTGCAGGAGATTCCGAAGTTGTCTGGAGATTGTGGTTGAAACCAATGGCGATTTTACTGAATAAATTTACTCGCTAGTATTTTAAGATGTTTTTGTGTAATTTTGGTAAATATATGTTAAAATGAAATATCAGTGTTATTTTCATTTTTGCATAATTTAGACGACAATTTATCCATCGCACCCTGTAATGTGTGTGAAGAAGAAATTACTTTTTCAGTTAATCATGTTTTTATAATAGCCATTTTATAAATGTGAGGACATTCACTTTTGTAATTAAGAAGATAATACTTTTTGCTTGTGTTTTACTACTTTGAAAATTATGACTATAAAAATCTCAATGAAAAGGATTTTATTATTAATGTTAAGGTCATGAGTAATGTGTAGAGCAGAGTTTTACTCCAAGGTTTCGTTAGGATATTTATTTTTTTTCTAGATTTTTACATTAATATGAATATATTATCAATATATCAAGTATATAGGTTTAGTAAGTATTATTAAAGATTTTGATTTCTATTTGAGTCATGTAGAAATTAGATAAAGTACGACTGAGACATGAGTTCATAACTATGCCATCAGTTTATTTGCAAATGTTTCTGTAATCATCATAAAAAGGTACTTGTGCCATGCAGGATAGAAGAAATTTATATAAAATTGTTGTTCCAATATTAGGAAGTGGAAGTAAAGAATGTTTATATA
>OZ010590.1:66918416-67100916 GCA_963932145.1 Acanthosepion lycidas | reverse complement strand
ATCAGATAAACATTATTTAAAATTTTTTTTTATGGTATTGCTTTCTTGGTTGTTTTTAAGATAATTTAGATGGATTAAAAGATACAAATTCAGTAAATCTTAAATACTAAAGATTTAAACATAAAATAATCCAAGTTTAAATTATTTATACTGAATAAAAATTATTTTTATCATTACTTTATTTTGAAGTCATTTGTTAGATCAAAAATGTTTAATTATGCTGCATACAAATCTATCATACTTTCCACTCATAATAAACCATTTCAAAAAAAGATATTGCAACAATTAAACATATTTGAATATTCATGGGATTTTCAAGGATTCTATGTTTAGGAATAAAAGTAAGTTGAGAGATATGTGGATTTGACTTACTTTGTTTCAAACTTTTAAACTTTAAGATAAACAGTTGAATCCCAGGAGAGATTGAGAAAATTTTTGAGATGATGAATATCCTACTAATGATTTTCTTTTTCTCTAATTCCAAACAAGGCATTTGAAGAAAGATATCCAATTCCAAAAGATGCCACATTTCTTTTCATCTACAGAAAAACTATCAACTTGCCACAGAAAAGTCATTGTTTTCTTTACAAGGAGTTTTCTGCTAAGATAAAATGATTCATAGATAGTGTCTTTAATTAAGTTTGGGCATTTTTTTTTTTTAGAAAATAACTAAACTGTCTTTTTCCTTGATTTTCTGTAAAGCGTTCCTTTCATGTCAATGAAGATTTCAATTAAGACAATTAATTTTGCAAACTATATTGTTATCATTACTAGCATGATCTTATCTTTTTTCATGAAAATATATCTACTCAAATAATTTATTTTAAGCATTTCTTAATTCAGTCATTTTCCATTTTAAATATAAATTAAAAAAATGTTAATAAACAATGAAGGGTTGGAATCTGGTAAATTTTGGTGATTCCATAAAAAATAAAGAATTCAGATTACTTTTCATCATCACTGAGTAATGTAACAATTCAAGGAAACAAAAATATTACTTTATCAGTTCAGGAGATTTAAGTTATTTTTGTTTCATTTATTCTGCTCTTATATTTAAATGGAAAGCTGTAATTATTTTTTATTTGTCTTCTTTTCATATTATTTCATTTGTTTTTTGTTATTGTAACTCAGAATAACAATTTAGGGATTTCAATAAAGAGTAACAGAAATAAGATAAAAGAAAGATTCCCAAATTATTAATAATGGCAATGGTTCATCTAAAAAAAATTTAGACTATTAAATATCTAATGAGAGGGAGGGAAGAATGATTCTCCGAATTACATTTCTCTAGTTATGGGCATTGTTATATCCATGATACAACAACACTGTATCTAAGAGACAAGATAGAACAAAATGGCTAAAAAGGAAAAAGAATGACAAACATGCTTTGTTTTCAGAGAGATTTATATATACTACGATATGCACAAAACCATATATATATATATATATATATATATATATATATATATATATATATGTCCCAAGTGGGGAACTACATATCACATATATCCAACAGCAAAGCAAAGCTTAAGGCAGAGCAAAAAGAAATTTAAAGCTCTTACATATAATTTGAAGATTTTCCTGACCTAGAGAAGACCCTAGGTTTGAATGGGCTGGGTTCATCAATATCCAAAAGGGTAACGGCAATATTTGCTTGTAAGCAGGAGGCAGATTCAGCCTCAAACTGGGCCAAAGCCCAGGCAAGATGAAAGCAACTTTCTCATTTGGTTGCTATTCATGAACTGAAAATTGACTCCAGCATTGGGTCACTGTATGGAGTGATGTCGCAAATTGATCATCACGTGACCACGGAAATTGTCTTTTACCAAAGGGAGATAAGCCCTTTCTGTATCCCTACAAGACTCTCCCACTAAACAGGTCCTCAAACCTGCCAAGATGAGTCAATTTTACTTTGGTTTTTGTTGATATATTAGAAATGTGGGAACCTATTTTATACAAACTACAGTATAAACAAGAGTATGCATACAATGTATATTAAAACATTACTAGATGGTTGAAACAATGTCCATTCAACAGCTCAAAAAGTTCTTCTCATGTTAGAATAATGAAACAGTTCCTATGAAAAAATATGTGCTGCAAAAAGAGAAAACAAATCAAGATATAAAAATGTATGAGCAATTGAATGATGCCGGGATCTTGTCACAGTTTGAATTTGTAAATCTGATGCAACTGGAAATGGTGTAGAGACTAGTGCATCTCCATTTAGTCATGTAGCATCCAGAAAGGCTGGCTTCAGTTTGTCCAAACAAATTTTCTTTTTGTTTTGTTAATGCATGTATTAAAAATTTTAATATCTCTTTAGGATTTTGAATGGTTCTCTGTATGTGGCTGCAATGCATTTGACTTGTCTAAGTCACACATTATTTCAAAGTCAGTGTTCAGGACATGGATATTTGAAAATTTCAAGCTAATTAGTAGCCCTGAAAAAAAACAAAAAAACTTCTGAAGCAGTTAGTCCTTTTGTTTGTCCAGAAGTGACTGATAGTCCATTCATATATCTTTAGTAGGAAAGCATCAGTGCCACGGGACTTGGAATCTGCAGGAATTTCTTCTTTTTTTTTAAAGAAAAATTAGTTTCCACTGAACACAGATTTATTACACCAGTAGTAGAAACGCCAACTTCCAAACCCAAATGCTTGCTTGAAACAATATGGTACAACTCAACCACATGGGACAATATCAATTTAATTTTGTGAAATGGTGTCATAGTAAAATTCTGCACACAAATGGTGGTTTAATTAAATATCCTGCAATGCAGGAAAATATCTCTGGAAAAATAGCATGAATGAACAATGAAATCTTTGGGAAAGGCCAGGTGAATACATGTGGAAAAAAAAAATTGGATTAAATATCAACCAAATTTATGTTTGCTACTACTATGTAGTTAAATAAGTAAAAGTAATGACCCCAGTTTGGTTAAAGAAGTAAAGCTTACTCACCACTAGTTTTATGTCATGGTGGAAGGAGTAGCTGAAATATTGGGGGTAGAAGGCTTGATCACTTGTGAAGCGAGTCAAAGTCAAACTCTTTTTTTTTTTTTTTTTGAGAAAAGTGACAAAGACCATGTCCATTTTGAAAAATATGTACATTCAACACCAGAAAAATATATGAAACAGTTTCTTGTCATAAAATGTATATACAACAGTCTAATTACTCTTAATATCTGTCAGTAAAACAGCTAAAAATTGTATGTAGCTGAAATTTGTAACTACTATGCTGAAAAGCAGCATATGAAAAATGTGTGTCTGATACACTTGGTCTATTTAATAACAGAAAGTGTCCACATGGAGAATAAAAATATTTCACATGTGGAAATACTGAAAATGTGACGAAAAGATATGCTATTAAAATTAACATAAAACAACACATTTGTTAGTCAACTAAGAATGTTGTATTTAATTTTGTTATAGTCAAACTTAAAAAGATTAAAATAGAGGGAAAAAAAGGTCAGAGGTGGACAAAGTTGTTTTTATATTCAACATCTGCATGAACATGTGGACAGAGAAAATATTCACATATAAATTATGCTAGTTAAAACATCCAGAAATGGGAATTATTTAGCTTTTTAGCATTTTAGTCTTTTAGTTGCTAAGACTTTCCATGAAAATAATATTGTCCCCTCTGCTCCAGTATTTAATGTGATGAAAAAATATACATATTAAAAACATATTTTATTAATTGACACATTGTGAACACCCGTTTATGGTGTTTTATGAAAGAAATAAACATTTCATATTTGCTTATGTGTTTGAATCATGTCGGGGGGGGGGGGCACCAATGTAACAATAGGGAGGGAAGAATGATTTATTTTCCCAATTACATTTCTCTTATTATAGACATTGTTATATCTGTAATGCAACAACACCATAGCTAATGAGCTATGAGACAGGACAGAATGGAATGGCTGAAAGGAAAAACAATGACAAGCATGCTTTGTTCTCGGAGAGACTTTTATACCACTTGGACATACACAAAACCATATATATATATATATATATATATATATATATATACACACATATATACACAATGGAGAACTATATATCACATATGTCTACATAGCAAAGCATAAGGAGGAACAAAAAGGCAAGGCTTTACATATAATTTGAAGATATTCCTAACATGTAGAAGACTCCAGGTTCAAACAGGCCAGATATATCTATGTCCCAAAGGGAAATGGCATCATGTATTTTGTATTATTTAGCCTCAGCATCCTTCTTATTTGGTTGCTATTCACAAGCTGAAAATTGACTCCTGCTTTGGGTCATGGTATGGTGTGACATCATGACGTGATCATCATATGACCATGGGACTTATCTTCCACCAAAGAGAGATAAGTGCCTTCTGTATCCCTACACATCTAATACTATAGGTATATATAAACAGACAAGTTGGTAGTAGTGTAGTAAGCGAAGTAGTAAGAAATATAGTTATATTGCTTATCTGAGAAACATCTGTTAGTAAAGCAAACTGTTGTAAGCAAATTGGTAAAAGGTGCTGTTAGGGAAAGACATGTTGCCATGAATAAAAGAGTTTAGATTTTACCAGAAGTTTATTCTTTATTTCTGATCAATTATTTAAATTTGAGAATAACAATCTGAGATAAAAAAAATAGGTAATTCAAGATGAAAAAAAAAAGAAAAAAGTGATACAAAATGTTTCAAATTTAATTAAAATGAATTTGAAACATTATGTATCACTTTTTCTTTTTTTTTTTTTGAAAAATCTTTCTTGAAGCATTTATTTTTGTTTCAATTTCATGATAATAGATTAGATTTAATATTTCCAATAAGCAAAAAACTTTGCTATATTTCAAACCGAATTTAAATTGATTAGAATGTTTTTAAAATAGTTAAAATCGGCCATATTGACAAATCTATCAACACAACATAATTCTCTTTTTTTAAAAAATTAAAATGTACCTTTCTGAAATTTTATTTGAGAGCGATTAACTAATTTAAAGTTTAATTAATCTGGATTCAAACAAATATTACTTACTTTTAGTTTAAAATATCACAGAAAAGCATTTTTTTTAGACAGAGGTGGGTGTTTTTATGAGGTGTCATCAGATTTATTGAGAACTTAATGTAAACAGTACATAACTGTAAAATTACTTGATGAATGCATAAACAACTTTTTAGATAATTTTTTAAGCACCCAGCAATCTTAAAAATTTAAGAAAATCATATTTTATTGAATTTTAAGTACTTTGGCTTTTGTCTTACTTACAAATATATTTGTTGAGGAAATGTTAGAAAATTAGCAATGAATTTTAAATTTACTATTGTTACCACTCTTATTTTTTGATAATCTCATGTATGGAAGTTTGTATTTACAAAAATTATCATGTTTATAATACACACACACACACACACACACACACACACACACACAAAAAAAAAATTTTTAATTCTTTTTAAAATGTTGGGGGTTACTGAATTGTAGTAAAATTTTCCATTTATCATTAGTAAATATAGTTTTTACTTAAAAAAATATATCATCTAGCTGCTACAAATTAATACAGAATTTTAAAATTTGATAAATTAATATCAATAACATTTTTAAAAAATTAAAACAATTCTTGTAAAAATTCATTATCTATCAAAAAATATTTACATATCTTATTCATAAAAAAGCTTTTCTAATTAAATATCTTACTTTTATTACATTTTTATTTTATGATGAAAAATTAATTTCTCAAATATTACATGAAATTAAATAAATGGGGAGGGAGGGTAACAGATGTAAAAAATATTCTTATCAAGATTTTCTGAAATTTTCAGATAATGAAATTTTTAGATAATGTATCATCAGCATAGATACTGAGTTGAGAACTGATGATATTAGGATGGTTGTTGATGAAAACCAAAAATTTGTTCATAAATACCATAACCTTTCAACTTGTGAAGAAAATCACCATACCAAACGTTATCAAACTAAGAAAATTAAGGAATCCAACCCTTTATAATGATCTTATTAATTTCTATTTTCATTAAAACTTCCACAAAAAAACTTTATACTTTGAAGAATTCCAAAGTGAAGTCTGATTTTTGGTATAGTTGAACTGATATAATATACAATAATAATCAATATTAGTGTGTACACACACACATATATATATATATATATATATATATATATATATATACACAACACACAAGGACAAGGTTGGTACACATGGAATAAAATTTCAATAACCAAAAACACTATTCTTAAGAGTGTGCTCAATACTGAGTAGAGCTAATATTTATTCAAATAAAAGGATTACTTTAAATATCAATTTTTTTCTTGTTTTCCCCAACTTCAAAGTTGGTAATGTTCATTCTTTAAAGGGTTCTGTTTTTTAAATGATATTTTCAATTTTTTCCACATCTTTTTCAATCTGTTTTGTACATTCATGAATTTAACGCTCGTTTACATGCACATTTTCATGAATTTTTGCTTTAGTTTACATCTTTGTGTTTTTTCAGTTGTTGATTTTTCTTCCAGTTGTAAATTTTTTTTTTTAAATTAAATTTTTCTTCATAATTAAATTAAAATTTATTTTAATGGATATAAACAAATTGTCATCTGATACACTGATTATATTAATAATAATAGGAATAAAATAATCAGTAAATAACAAAATAAAATAAACAATAATATATATAAGCCCAGTTTTATTGTTGTTAAAACTGCCTAAATGGTAATTAATAGAAAATAATTATTTATATAGAACAAAAAGTAAAAATAAATTATAGGAATGGAAATTCTTACCAATATATTTGAAAATACATTAAAAATATTATATTGATACTTAAATAAACAAAGGTTGTCAGTCATGCCAATGTATAAATAAAATAGTTTCTTCCCCTCACTCTGATTAATAAAAGTTTCTTTGTGACATTAAGGGATTCACTGGAAAACAAAACCAAGATTATTTTTTAAATCAAATTTTTTTTTCTGAACAAAAGTAACTTGACACCTTAAAAATCCATAATTAAATATGTTGACTTCATCTACTTTTATTTTACATAGCTTAGCAATATTCTAACTAGATCAGTTTTTGTTAACTATGCCTATACAATAAGTGTCTAATATAAAAATATTACTTATTTAAATTTAAATAAAAGATTAGAATTTTGAAACTTTCAAAAAATATTAAAAAAAAAAACTCTGGATACAAATACAATTGATTAATTTAAAAGATAAAATAATTATTTTTGTTTCGTTTTCCTGTGCAATCATTTTTTTTATTCTCAGAATGTTCACAATAAAATAGAAAAAAATTCCCAAACCATTTCTTCATAAGTTAAGAATTACAAGAACTAACAGGAACTAACAAAGAATGTGTGGTTTCTAAAGGGTTGCTGGAAAAGAAGGGTTGAGAGAGTGTATAAGAACAGATAGATTAACACAAGAATAAATCTGATACTTCTAGGATAGGAGTCCCTGATAACATAGCTTATCAGTTGCCATATTGATCCCAGTTCCCTAATTTCTTGTGCTCCTAGGGTAAGAAAAGCATCTTTCATCATCAAAGAGGTTTCATCAGCTTGACTCACCCCCACCCATGACATACAGAAAGAAAAGAAAACAGCAGAAATTTTAATTAATGAAATTGACTAGAGATAAGAACAAGTTTTTTTTGTGGTTTTCAGCTTTTAAATCATAATCACATTTTTTTAAAAATCACACCAAAAATTCAAAAATTGAATGAAAATGTTCTAGCTTTACCAAGGTTTCTAAAAGTTTCATTGTATAAAGATAAAGAAATGAAACTAAGATCTTTTGTAGAAGTGCACACTGGGTAAGAAATTAGAGACATTTACTGATCCTCCTTTAGTCTAGAAAAATATACTCACAAATGTTGGATCTTCAAGGAGGACTGAATACACTACACTAGCAAAAGCCTGCAAGACTTGCTTCACTCTATGAAAAAGAAGTCTTCAATTGACAATGTTGACATTTGTACTCAGAAAGTGTGGGTATATAGTTGTGATAACTTCACAGATCATTACTACTGTGTGGAGAATTCAATCTCCATTGGATGCTGCATACATGTGCTAAGATGAATAAATATTGATAACTAAAGAATTTAATCCAAATCATATCAGCCAGACATGCTTTATCAACTTTAAATTTATTTTTAATTTTGTTCACAATTTATATCAAAGAACTCTTGAAAATCAAAACATTCAATTTACGTAGATAATACTAAAACTTATTTTCTCATCAATATCTGTCCTTTAAATTCAAAGCAATTCCCAATAATTTTAAGCTCTAATAATTTCTTTAAATTCAGCAGAGTTCAAATATAAATATTGTTTGACTAATGATGGCCAGCTTCCTGGATCTTGAATTTCAAGTTTATGAAGACATTTTTAAAGTCTTGCACATAAATTTATATGAAGACATTTCTAACATCTTCTTGCAAGGAAGTTTATAAGAAGACATTTCTAAAGTCTTCTTGCATGGAAGTTTATAAGAAAACTTTTCTAAAAGCTTCTTGTAAGGCAGTTTATATGAAAACATTTCTAGTCTTCTTGTAAAGAATAGTTCACTTAATTGGGCTGACAACTACTTAATAATTTCAGTTTACAAGAATGACCTTGCATGAAAAAGGTCAGAGATAAAAAAGGCCAATAAAACAAGAAAACTGTCACATGTCATTAAAGTCTTCTTTAATAATCATTTCTGTCTTAACGTGACAACTGGTTTAAAAAGAGACTCCAGATTTGATTATGATTTGTATCAGTAGATAATGATAGGATTATTTTAGTTTATAGATATTTCTTTTTTTTTTTTTAAATCAGCAGAAATTTAATTATTTTCTGAGACTAGCAAAACAATTATCTGTTTAGGTATTTTTGCTTAGAGAAAATTCAAGTTTTTTTGTTTTTTTTTAAAGGATAGATTTAAATTAAATCATTTAATTTAAAAAAAAAATTAAATAGACATACACCAGTTTCTTTGTTGTTTATATTATAACAATTGATTTTACAGTACATTAACAGTCAGAAAACAAAATCTGCAGATCAAATCTGGCCCCTGGTGATATTTTATCCAACCCACATATTGATTATGCTATTCTTATGGAATAATAATTTTTATATTATTTTTCTTTTAATTTTATGTATAAAAATCTGAAAAACTCTCTTGCTTGTTTATTGTTGAGGACTTCCTATCAAATGAACAATTAAAAGTGGTTGACCTCACAATTTAATGACAGGCTGAAAGACAAATAGAAAGAGGTAAAGTTAACTTTACAAACTTTTACAGATGAACGATATTCTGCTTTAAAATCTTTCAGCATTCAACACAACATATTTATGTGAGAAGTTGAATCATAATAAATTATGCATACAAGTTTATTTTAACTGATTAACATTTACAGTCAGTTTTATTGAAAGGAAGAATAAATTTCAAACCATATTTCGGCTTACAATTTTATCGTTTGCAATGATTTTTCATCTTTAGCACAACTACAAAAAGAACAGTATTATATATTATAATTATTCATAATGAAAAATATTATTTAATAGGGTTTAAAATAAGTGATTAAAAATATAGTATTTTCATACAGAGTGTGCTTGGAATTTAAGAACACATTTTTAGCAATAGAAGACATCCTAACATAATGTCATGTGGCATGCATCAAATTTTAACATTCCTATTTCTTTTTCAGATGTATTGAGTATATTGATGTGATGGCTTACAATCTGACAGGAAATGAAAAACAAAAAAACAAAACAAAAAGAGACCAATATATTCTTAAAAGAGGGCACCAACCACAGTGATTCAGAGATAGTAAGCTTTTTGAAAGTGGCTAAGTGAACAAGAAGAATGATATGGGTCTTTATACAGACACAACAGAGTTACCCATAGGTATGCACATCAAGTTCACATTTTCTATGGTATTCCTGGGGTTCATGAGCAATGAGGGCTACATTGTACTTCCTTACTTCTTCTTTTCAATGATACTGCTTGCATCAAGGTACTGCACATGGTAGCCTAGCCTTGAATCAAATGAGTGGTTTGATCTGTACTAGAAGTATTTTGCTCAAGAGTGGCTGACTGAGAATTTGCATCATCATGTCACCTATGTGTTTTTGTAGCCCTCCTGATTTGAATCCCCTTGACTACTCTGTCTAGGATAATGTCAAGAGGGAGAATGTGTCCGTTATTGTTGATATCTGACAAGAACTATCTGATTCAGATACTTTTAAAACCATATTGATGGTATTTTCAAGGTTGAGGCCAATTATATTGAATATCCTTTTCTGTATTTCTAAATTGAACAGGCATACTTTTAAAAAAATATATTGATTTTTTTTTCTATTGAATATCATTTTCATTATATTATAATTTGTCCTCAATTACCTGGTGCACTCTGTATATATCTAAAAACTCTGTGCTCACACTTTAAAAAACATTTCTAATATCCAGCCCACTTCAAATAAAAAAAAGGAAGGCTGATCTCTACAGTAGATATTTATCTTGAGGTTCTTGACAAAATCCAAAGAATCCATCTACAATATTTTCATGGCAATTGCTCTGACAAGCTTTTTTCCTTGGTGCCCTGACTACATGAATTTAGGTGGGAGCTAGATACCAATCTAGTAGCACAAACAGGTGGGAGCTAGATGCCAATCTAGTAGCACACTAATGAATTGCAAAACAAAGTCTTTTTCAGAACAAAAGATCAACCATAGGCAGGGCAAGTAGACAGATTATTCACTTATTTTGTAATTTTAAATCATTTGTATCAGATTAGGTATTTTGCTAACAAATATATACTTTTCTGAATCTCTAATATACCAATAAAATTATGAATATATTTGGTCTGTGTACATTTCCAGTATTTTTATTTTAAGAAATAGTTGACTACTGTATATTCAATTAAAAGAAATGGCCACAGGGAATTTTTGTGCATACCTATAAGACTTATTTCCCTTGTTAGTTTTCAGATTTATCCTTTATCAGTTGCAGGGTCACTTATTTAGTGGCACCAATCTCCTCCCCAAATATGACTTAGCAGGCAGTATAGGTTACAATGGTACCAGTAGCAGAAAATGATACCTGATTTGACTGCAAGCTTTTTATTATATTTTTTTTTTGTCTAAAAAAATAGCATTCTGAAAATTTAATCTTAATGACAAGAAATTTATATAAACAAGGTAAAAATCTTAAGATTATTTCAATTTTTAGTAAACACATTTTAGTCAAACATACATAATCTATTAATACACTTTATACCTTCAGGGACAACTTTTTATTTTACAAACAGTTATAGAATAGAAAAAAGGAAATTCTCTAGAAATTAAATAGCAAACGGGTATTTGTCCTAGCAGTGTATGCAGAGGACAAAATGAAGACAATGTGTGAATTTCCAAAAAGAGGGTATTAAATAATTGACATAATTTTGTACTTAATAGTTAAAGTAGCAAAAAATTATAATGTTGTTTGGTACTGAATGTGTTAACATTGATTTTGGTACTTATACACTCATGAGCAATTGGATATTTACAAAGTTTAGCTTAGTATGGCACAGGGCCATAAATTTGGGGCACTCAATGAAGATCATACTCACTAAACTACAAGACCAGGTTGTTAACTATCTTTATTGCAAATAGATGAAATATGGAACCTTCGATTATTTACATGTCAAAAAATGTAAAATAAAAATGGAAAAAGTTGATGCTATCACGTAAAAATATCCCAGACTTAAAAAAAGGATAATTTCATGCCAATTTTATTGTCTCAAATTAGGAATAAAAAAGGTGGCTAATCTTTTTTAATACCCAACCTAGAGTTGAAAATATCTTACAAGATAGCGCTGCAGAAAAGAAGTATCAAATTTTATTTCACTAGAGAATTTACTGAACTTGTAAATGAAATAGTTCAATTTGTTAATAGCAATTGTTTTCATATCTGCTAACAATTTCCTGAGTTAACTGTTTGCTAGTGGATTTGATAGAAGAGTCTGTTTGGGCCTTTGGGCTTCATCACTGCATTTAAGCAGGAAGTGAGGGACCTGTATACGTTTAATTAATTGAAACTGTAAATTTAGCTCAATCTGTTTACAGGATGGTAAATTCATTAAAGAAGTGTGGCATAAAGTATCTTTTCAGGAATGGTCAGGAATGTGGAAGTAGAAAGGTGCTATGGAACATCAGAAAAAGATTTCTTAGCAGTAGCTTCTACTAAGAAGATATCTTAAAAACTTGAACTGCTTTTTAAGGCTTAGCCCCATGGGTAAAATTGTGAAGAACAGGGTTAGTACAAGTATTATATGTCTACTCATAAACACTAATGTTTGTGTGTGCTCTTTAATCTACCAAACGGAGGTGGGGGGTATGCCCCCATGCACATAATTAATTTTATCATAATTGTTTTCCTCGTTTCTTTTAAACCTATTCCACCTTCAAATTTATTGTCTTTATGAATCTTAGAAATACTAAAAGAAAAATATTTTCTCAATAATTATTTTAGTTACAAAACTGTACAAAAACTTTCAAATTAAAGTCATAATTATTTGCTATCTGATAAAATGTAGGACATTTTTCATTGCTTATCACAAGTGATTCTCACTCAATAACCATATTACTCAAGGCTTCATTGATTGAGTTCTTATCTATATTACTAAGAAATGCTGTACAATATTTGTAAGAAAAAAATTTATTATTATTGATAAAAAGGTTTTTGATTCTAGCAAATGTGCCACATTAGATCATTGTCAAACCAAACTTATCAGCATCATACTTTTGATTTTGATAATAAAAAAGAATTTGAAAATTTTTTATTTTTTTTTTATTTTTGGAGGCCATGCTCATGAAATTATTAAATTAGCTTTATGATGTAGTGAGTTTTGGTAACTAATTGATTCATTTAGTTTCTGTAGAATAAATTTCATTCAAACAAATTTTTTCTTGCTCATAGGTCTTCTTCCTCAACATGGATTTGTTTATTGCATTTCCTGCTATTTTGATTCCTTCTGCTCCTTTCATAAACAAAAATCACTTTTTCTAAATATAAATGTTACAAATATTGAGGCAAACAGTAATGATCTTAGATTACCATGAGGATGAGACAAGCCACGTGGCTTCATAGTCAGACCTGAGAATTCCAATAATATTTTCATTCCAAGGTAGCAGGGTTTTTTTTTTTTTTTTTTTTTTTTTTTGATGGACTGACCAGTGCTTCCATTCCAAGGCAGCTGTCTTCACCTCAGATCAACAGCTTGAAACTGGATTTAATGTCAGAGTTGAACCATCTGTATTAAAAGAAAGCTTAAACCATCACCATCTGCAGTGGTTTCTTCCTTTAGAACACACATTTCACTGACAGAGACACAATGTCCAGTCTTTTTACTAACTTAATTTCTACTACTTTATTTGAATACCTTTTACTGTTTTTGTTAACAGTGTAATCTGCTTTTCTTTAATTCTCTCTCTCCTCGCTTTCACACACACACACACACACACACACACACAAACTTTGTATTGCTCTTCCCTTCTCTCATTTCACTCTGCTTTTCCTCACATTCTCTTCCTCCCTCTTTTCCTCTCTCTCTCTCTTAGAGTCTTCTTTTTTCTACTTTCTTTTTTTCATTCTCTTATAGTCTCTCTTCTCTTTATGCTCTCTGTCTTAGACACTTCTTCTTTTCTGTTCTCTCTATCTCTCAAAAAGAAGATAGGTCTAAGCTGGTAATTTGCCAAGTGCGGTGTATTTTACTTTGAATTATCATATTGAAGTATAAAGCTAACAAGGAATTTCAAGACTTACAAACGTGAGTAGGGCTGTCCACTTCAATTTTCCTATTTTCTCATAAAATCAGAAAAAAAGTTCTAGTTGTTAATTTTATGTGTCAGTGTTATCAGAAAAAATTCATTTGTTTCAATCTTTGGTCATATCTGATGGAAAAATTTGAAAAGAATCTATTTGCTTCTATCTAATTGATTAATTTTTCTTTCATTTTTCATAATTTTTATTTGTTTTTAAACAAGTTTTCAGTTTTTTTGAAACTTATAAGAAATGGCAAACATATTTTTATTAAAATATTTCTCTTAAAATTTTCTTTCCATAAAATCCTGTTTTTGTGTGTTTTTATTTAATTTTTATTATTATTTTTTATTTTATTTTTATTATTATTTTTTTATTTTATTTTAATAGTTACTTATGAATTTATTCAAGCTTTTTTCTAAAAGGAAAAATTACAAAATACAAAGTGGTAAACAGTTTATCATTGCCAAAGAATAACTGCTTTGATAAGTGAAAATTTTTTTTGTTAGGTTGCAAAATGGATAGGAAATTTTAGAATATTTCATCAATTTTCTCTTTACAAGATTTATTTCGCAAAAAGTTATTTTTGAAAATTAAAATTTAAGATCTAAAATAAAAATAATTTTACCATTATTTTATGATTTTTGTTCATCATTTGATAAAAGTAAATTAATTGTTTATAAAAAAGAAAGAAAAAACGCACAAACACATGGAAATTAATTAAATTTTTCAGGTTTCTTAATTAGCTTTCTGACTGTTAACTTATACATGCGCATACACATAGTTGAATATTTCCCCACTGGAACTAAAGATCAGTGTTTGTATCCAAGTTAGAGGTTATGACTTTTAAGGCAGGCAGCTTCTCTCCAGTTGGAAAATTTGTGCAACACAATCTTCCAACCCCTCATTTCTCTCCGTTTGTAATTTTGCCATATGAATCTTGGCTGAGTCAGGAAGAACTGGGTTACATGGTGGTACAAATAGCAGGAAAGAATCCTTAATTTTACTTCACTTTTTCTGTTAACACTCTTAATATGATAGCGACAAGTCTCTTATCAAGACTTTCAGTGAAGACAGAGTACAGGGAGAGGTGGATTCATGTCTATCCCAGTGTTATAATTTCAATTCTGTATGATGATTCTAGTTTTCACCCTCATAAACATAACACTACTTTGCACCAAGTTATATATGCAAATATATACTAATATTTAATTTTTTAAAAAAAGTATTTAATTGCATAAACCTTTTGATGGAATCTTGTATTGTACCATACAGAAAATTTCATATTTGTTACTGTGTAGTATTTTTGCACTCTTTTCCTTTGAAATTTCTTGTCTACAAGAATTCTAAAAAAATGGCAACATTTTTGCATATATTTCAAAACTGCTTTTTTGTCACAATTTTTAATGGCTATCAGTGATAATAAATTGGATCAATGAATTGACACATTTTTACTTTTTTATCTGTACTTCAAATATTTTTCATCACAATATTAAACCAAATCTTTTACTCTAACAATAGAAGTGTGAATTGATGTAGCCGTTATTAGCCTGGATAATGAAAATGTTGCAAACCAACTTCAAATTGTAGTTGAAATTGCTTTTAGGAAAAGCATGAGTCTTCTCACAAGTATGACTAGCCTTTTATGCATGTTTTTCTATTAATCTACTCTTCTCCTTGGGTCGTGACCAACTCCAAAGATCCCAACAGTAGAACTAGTGGATGAAGAGGGCTATGCAGGACGGACATGCTACAAAAGCATCACTCAACAGAGTCAGTAGCAAGTCTGTTGTAGTCTCATAACTGGATTCTTCATGTTCCCTTCCATATTGTGTGCCACAGAAGGAAAGGGTCATGAAATCAAGTGTGTTCTCCACCTTAAAACAAATTCACGTCATTGATATTTTCTTCTACTTTGATTTTCTTTCACCTTCAAACAACTCTTACAAAGCCTAATGGTGATAGAGAATAGTTTGTTGAAACTGGAAGTTTCTAGTCCTTAACCTGCATGTTGGCAGCAAATTTAGTCATAAATGTCATCACCATAAAGGAAGTAATCAGCAAAGAAGAAATTTAAATTCTTAGATATGAGATAAAGCTGCCAATGAAATTTCTCCTTACTTACACAATGGCAGCAAAATGGTTGCTCTCTCCATTCTTACTGTTGACAGATAGAAATCAGTTTCATATTTGATTATATGAAGAGAATCAGTTTAAGTTTTTTTTGTATTCTTTAAAAGATGATTATCATAATATTCTCAATAAGAACAAAATCTGCAAAGAGAATATTCTCTTGTTTTACATATTATATTATAAACAGTAGAGATTGTTGCTCTGTTTATGTGCAAACATCATTCACTTGCAATTTTTTTCTCCCTTTTTTTGACATCTGGGAATAATTTGAAATTTTAATTAGTCAAAACTAATGAGTGTGGGTGTGTGTATGTGTGTACCAGAGTAAAATCAAACTTAAATAAGAATTATTTTCTTAGCTTTAAAGAAAAAAAACAAATTTTGATAATTGACATTGCATGTTTTTCAACATTAAGGAAAAGTTCCAGTCAGAAATCAAATAATTATTAGCAGATTGTTTACTTAAAGGCAAAGAATTTATCTACACAACATATTTAAACAAACTTGGTTTGTACCCCAAATGATAAATTTTTGTCTAAATTATGCAAAATAAAAAATAATACTGACATCTCATTTTAACAGATATATTTACTAAAATTACACAAAAATATTGTGAAACACTAAAGAGTAAATTTATTTAATAAAATCGCCATTGGCTTCAACCACAGCCTCCAGATAACTTCAGAATCTTCTGCAACTCTTCTGGACAGTTTCTCTTGTTTAATACTGCCATAATCCTTGCTGTCAGTTCACCTTTAGTGTTAGAATGGATTTTGTTGTTCTCTTGCTCAACTGCACCACAGTTCATAATCAAGGGGGTTACAGTCTGGGGAGTTAGGTGGCCAGATGTAAGGGAGGATGTGGTTGCAGAAATTGTCTGACAGCAATGACTGGGTTCTCCTGCTTGTGCGGCATGGTGCAGAGTTCTATTGGCAGACACAGTCTTCCAGCAGCCATCCTCTTGACCCATGGCAGTACTACCTTCTCAAGGCACTTTAGTCTGAGGCCTCATCAATAAATTCGGGAGTTAGACTCATCCAACTCTTTCCGAAACCTTTAAACTGTCCTCAGATTTACACCCAAACACTCTGAAATGTTTGTATTGGAGCTTCCAGTACAAATGCCAATCGGTATAACAGGCTGTTTCTAAATTTCTGGTGGACTGAATTGCATCATGGTGTGCTTTATTCACAGATGGTGCTCAACTGACCTTACTATACTGTGCAGTGAACAAAATCAAAAACAAACTGTTCACAAAATTAAAAATATAAAATGGCAAATAAAATATATGTATGATATATATATGTATAATGATATATGTATGTGCATGTAATATATATATATATATATATATATATATATATATATATATATATATATATATATATATATGTTTTGTCTTTATTTATATATAATGTATATTCTTTTAATCCATTTTAAATAGGTTATACTTGTGCAACACCACCACCACTCATCCCAACTTTCATTGAAAAGATAAAATAAATTATTCAGTCTGACAATTAGTTGTAATTTATTTGGTCTTCAACTTTTATTTGTTTACAAAGGTAAAAAAAAAAAATTTAACTTATATTCCTTTAATCGCCTGAAATTTTACAAGTGTCGAATATCCATATATAATTATAAGGTCATTTCTTTTTATATCTAAATGCTGGAAATTGTTGGAGCCAGTAAATTGTTTGATATTTCCAACCGATAAAGTGTAATTAATAAAGCAAAGTTGCAATGCTTTTTAAAAATAATATTTCTGAATGGAGTAATTTTGTTTTTGTTTTTCTTTATTTCTAGACATTAACAACTGAATTCACAAGCTTTTTCTGAAAATTTGAATTTTTTGCCCCATGCTTTTACAGATTTTTTAATGTCATATGTCCCTTCAGGGTGTAGGTGATTATGGTTCTCCACAGATCCCTTTTCTTTATTATTTCTTTATCTTATTTTCTTCAGTTTTGAATTTAGTGTTCACCTTCTCCTAGACTGGCTGCCACCCAAGGTTAGCGAACTCAGTCTTATGTGGCTGTTTAGCCCATGGTTGTGCAGAAAGAAGAAACCTGTTTGCATTTCCCAAGAGTATTAGTGCTAAAGTTAACACAACAGACTAAACTGGAATTTAAACTGAGTTCATTGATTTCACTTTCTGCACTGATAATCTACCTACCCTTCATAGAAATTAACAATGCTTAAAAAATATATCTTTAAAATACATAATATCTTAGGAGTAAAGATTGTGAATCTTTCTCATTGTCTTTATGAAAACTAAACAGAGATCATCATACCAAAATAATGACATATAGTTGCAAAAAATAAGTTCTATAAAGTCAGTGAGAAGTGATAGCTGAAGAAAAACATTTGTATAAACAGGAGAAATTCATTTGAAAATGATACAAAGCATAAAAATTGCTTAATTTTCTCTGAAATAATGTTAAGATTTTGGTTATAAAATTAAACATATTTTAGTTGAAGTATTATCATTATTATTAACATTTCTTTTTCTGGTGGTTCTTTTATCTTATTTTAGTTGCATTGATTAAAAATTTCAGGTCATTTTTCTGCATTAAGGATGAAAAATGAATGAGAAATAAGGGGTTACCTCTGCTGAGATTAGAATGTATATCCCTTAGCCTGTCTAATTATGCTGATTAGATTATGAGCTTTCATAGCAAAAGTCATTTAAATTTAAAGTCATATAACTAAATTCTTTTCTTTTTCAATCACTGTACTGCCACATTGTTTATGAAGACAATTCTTTTATTTGAAATTCCTTGGGGTTTCTTCATTATAATTTAATGTCATTAGAAGGTGATGTCAGTGCAGGCTTCTAAGAGTGTGATTTCTAATGTTGGCAAAGACTTCTTTTTTTGTTTCTGATTCATAATGCTTATTTAACAATTATAAAATATTAATCTCAGTAGCAATAAAAAGTAAAAAAAAATAAGATTAAAGAATTACAAGTCAAAAATTAATAATAACAATTACTAACTGGTTGTATATGATGTGCATAATTTGTTTATTTCAACTTTAAAACAACTTTGCTTGAGTTTAAATAAAATGTTTTTTCTTCAGCTACATAAAATGTTAGCTGATGATTTAATCTATTTTATACAATAAATGTATAAACTAGATTCCTTACTAATTCTGGGATATCTGCCTTGGTCTCCAAAGAGTTTAATTTCCTCAATTTATTAAGATGAGTTCATCTCTGACAAGTTCAGTCTCTGAGAAAATGTTTCTTTAATTCTTGACTTGAGTGGGTAGCTATAAATCTTCAGGGTTGTTTTTCCTCTTTCTTTTGGACTCTAAGCTTTTTGATTATCTCTGCCAAAAGGTATATGATATTAGTTATAAAGATCCATATTGTTTCTTTCTTGATTCCCTTGAGATAGGAACTCCTCTTCCTGAATAGTTCCACTCTTGCAGCTGTTTAACATTGCAATATCTGTTTTTTCTATTCCTTTTCTGTTGTTGTTGTCATTTTTCATCATCATCATAGATTTCATTTCTATTAAAAATGAAGATGTTTCTCTTTCTTACTGTTTGGTTCTTCTTTGTTTTTATTTTAAAAAGAAAAAGGGGAATTCATATCAAATTAAACGTGACTAATATAATTCACTGTAATATTACATAAATGAATTATTTTAGTTCTTTGCTAAGAGACCCATGAAGCATTTCATTTGCTTTTGTGATTTTAAGCCAGATGTCATAGTCATTTACTTTCTAAACAAGTCATTACACCATCTGTGAATGTCTAATATTAAGATATAAAATTACCCATTTTTCTTTCACCAGCATCCATGTATTTATTACATATTCTTGTTATTTTTTTCTCTCTTTACCCCTTCTTTTTTTGTGAAATTAGAATTTAACTCAATTTAGCTTTTTTTTAGTTTTTAAGGGAAAATGATGAAGGAATGTCAACATTTTTTCAGTTTGTCATACTTTAATGTAAGATAATTCTTCATATTTTTACATTTGTATTGATTTATAAGAAGTAGATTATCTGGTGCAAGTGAAATAGCATTTATTTCTAAAACTATTGCCTATTTTTTATGAAAATAAAGCATTTTCATACTTTGCAAATCCACTTATTGAAATATTATTTTATGTTTGGCTTTATTTGTTTTATATAAGGTTTGTTCAGAAGATATGCAGCCATTAATATTAACAAAAAGTAGCTTACCTTTAAAAGAACATCTTAGCCTACTTTAAAGTACTACCCAGGAGATTTTATACATTTATCTAATTTATTTTCATTTATATCATTTCCACCTTTCAATACAGTCTCCAGAGTTCATTGGGTGGATCACCATCAGCAGCTTCATTGCATTCTCTTTAATATGATCCACAACATTCTAAGGGTGATTTTAGTTTTTGTAAAATATAGAAATCACAAGGAACAAAATCTACACTGAGGTAGAAGTTTACATATTACCAAAAACCCTACACAAGATATAAAGAATTTACATGTTCAGTTACTTTAACCTTAAAAAAATAACTGAGAAATATAAAACGAATGCCTTTTAAGTACTCAGTAATCTTATAAGTTTAAGAAAATATTCTCTGTAATCTAATGTTTTATTGAATCTTAGAGAATTTTGAATCTAAATTTACTATGGGTGTAGCTCTTATTTTCTAATAGTGTTGTGTATGGGCAAATATAAAATTCGGCATGTTTTTACAAATACAATTCAAAAATTTTTAAATATTTGGGAGTGTCAGATTGCAATAAGTTTCATGATATAAAATTAGTAAATAAATTTTACTTAATAAGAATCTTTCCATTGAAACTGAATTTTAAAAGATTTAAAAATATTACAAATTATTCTAATTAAAATTGTAAAAAAAATGAAAACAAATCTTGTAAAAATTATTTTTTCATCCAAAACTTTTTTCTTAAGACAATATTGTCCTTAATATATATTATTCATAAAAGCAATTAAAAGCTACTCTAATTAAGTAATGTCTAAGTTTTATTGCATTTTTTAATTTTTAATTCAGAGCAGATTTTTAGTAAGATGGAGTCCTACTTGCAAAAACAAAAAAATTGGTGATTTAAATTCTCTAAATAATTCTGCCTTTAACTAATAAAATTATCAGGTTGAATTTCTCAAGATTTCATAAAATTAACTAAGGGGGGGGGGATGGGTGAAACACATGTAAAAAAAAAAAAAAAGTTTTTTACCAAGATTTTCTAATAAAAACATTTCTAAATTAATTTCATTCATTTGTGAATAAGTTCTTAAAGTTTCATTAAAATCTGATAATTGATTTTTTTCAAGAATTTCCAAATTAATGTCTGTCACTGCAAAATAAGATACTAAAATTTGCTATGCTAAAATATAGTACATCCACTGATGCAAGGAAAACAAAATTTTTAATCAAAACTTCAAGTGTTCTAAGAAGGAGTAAAAGATTTAAATACTCAAAAAATACTTTGATCTTTCTTATTAATAAATGACATAAAGATTTTGAAGATAAAACTATTATGCTTAGAGCATGTTTTCAACATGGTATACTGATATTTTAGCAATTTCATGGAAGTACCTAGAGTAAACCTATGAGAGAGTGTCTGTCTACATATGCATGACAAAGTCCACTTTGATTGGTTATTAAATTACATCAAAATCATGAACTGATTATTGAGATATTCGAAATGGCTGAATACATCCCAGATTAAACCATGTTCTATTTTTAATTTTCCTCAAAAATACCATCTGCAAAAAAATTTGTGAAATTTTGAGATTTTTGCTATTGCTTTAAAATGATTTTTAATTTTTTGTATTAAATACTCACATTACATTTTCCTGATATCTACTTGCATTCACTTATGTGTTATCACTAGGATATTTCATTTGTATCTCACCATAATGATTAAAGGGAAATATCTGACAGGCTGGTCATCATTATAGAAAAACAAGAGGCTTTGTTATTTGATATCTGGTTTGTCCTTTTTCTTCTATTCTGTAAAGTGCTATTGGGAGTACAGAAGAGAGAATTATTTACAGTTTGAAATTGAAATATGATAATAATACCATCTCCAATTTTGAAATCAATAGTTTAAACAACTATTGAAAACTAATTATGATTTTTATCCTAAATGACTTTTTCTCTATTGTGCCAGGTTAAATTTAGTAATATCCAACTATCTAGTTTATAAATAGTGTATATTTGTGATAAGCTTCACTTAAGCATTGTTACATGTTACCAAGAATATTGTGCAGCACCAACAGTCCATTTGAAGAGAGTTTGCCTGTTTTTAAAATCAGTAATTAAAAACTTTGACTTTTACCTAGGCTTGAACACTGACTAGTATTTCTTTCTGTTATTTTAAAGTCTGTTCAAAACATAGGTGATCATGTCTCTCCACATGTTTCATTTCTTTATGACCTATGAATTACCATGGATTGTTAGGAATGATAGTGGAAGGGTCTCTTGTTGCCTTCTCCTCAGTTTTGAATTTAAAGTTTTCCTTTTCTCATACTATTTGCTGCCCAAGGCTAGAAATTTCAGCTTAATTGCCATAGAAATATCATACCTGCCTGAGGTTACATTTTCTTCTTTACAGCTGATACCATGTAACCCAGAACTATCTGTTTTATGTTATTTAGAGAAGACATAGGCACTGTCCAGTAACATTTCTGTCTCTCTCACACACACACACACACACACACAAGAACATGTACAATAAAGCAAGTCATCAATCTAGTTTTACTGTTAGTCTCATAGTTAATTTAGACCAATAAAGGCTAGGATAAATGTTAACTTTATCAGAATCATAACCACTAAAGTTATGATTGATGCAAATAATGCATTTGTGTGTATATGAATTAAGATAAAAATCTTTTATAATATAAACTGTATTACTTATTTAAGTATATTTGCTAGATTTAACTTATTTTTCTTAATAGGTCACTAATAATGGTATATAGGTTTGTAACTGAAGATGCGCTTTCTGAGTGATGCTATTTTCAATAACTGGTTGAAGAGAAAAAAAATGTACTGTCCATTGTAGGGAGTGAACTCGCACCCTTCAGTCAACCAACTAGAGATTTTAGCTCTTAATGTAATGTTACCTCTAGTCTGGAATAAGATCACCCAGTAGAGCCAAGGTTTTTCTACTCTAGGCGTTTTTTGTTTTTTGTGTTGCCTGGAGAACTTTTGTCACTCAACTTTACTCTCCCCCACCCCCCCCGGGAAAAAAGTAACAACTCATTTTTTTTTTTTACCCTGTTGCTCAATTGTTGAGAAAGTCAGCTGGAGAGTGGAAGAGAAGAAAAGAGAAGACTAGGAAGTCAAAAGAAGCAGATACTATAAGAACTAAGACTATTACTTAATTTAAACTACAATAACTTTCCATATATGGAAAGTTACAAAACAAGTTGGTTTTTGATACAGTTTTAATAAGCCCATGATAATTGCATACTGTTCTCCTCATTAAACCCAGCTAATCTTAATAAACTGAAATATACTGCATGTTGTTTGTTATGTACCTTTAGTAATATACCAACAAATGTTATAAAATGCAACAAATTGTTTTATCACAGATCTCATCATGTGACTAATAATGCACACTCAATTATTTTTTTTTTTACTAGTTTTTCTTTTCCTCTTCTTTTTGTTCTTTTTTATTGATATCATTTTACATTCTGTGACCTTTTAAGCAAGCATCATGGATCGAATAAAGAAGTTTGGATTCTTTATCTCCAATCAGTCCTTACTGCTTAAAGGTCATAGAATATAAATGAGCTGAACATCATGATTAAAAGCAATAAAAATAAGACAAAATAAAAGCTAGTCAAAAAATTAATAACGGCAATACTTCATTTAGGCCAACAAAATGCTAATGCG
Organism: Acanthosepion lycidas; assembly: GCA_963932145.1. NCBI lineage: Eukaryota > Metazoa > Mollusca > Cephalopoda > Sepiida > Sepiidae > Acanthosepion > Acanthosepion lycidas. Next base: position 67,077,135 of record OZ010590.1, on the reverse strand, counting down.
ATCTTAAATTTCACACTTGTTTTGTGAGAAAAAGTTCAAATTGTTTCATTTTTATCTTCTTATTCTTCTTATTCTGTCCATTTGTCAGTTGTCATCACCTTGTTCATTTTTGTTTCATTTCACATCTGTTTAAATACTTAAATAGAAGACTTTATCTTGGCTTCCTTCTTTGGGATATTATTTTCTTAAAGAAATATTTTTCCCCTTCATTTCACTTCCAGAAATCCAATATTGCTATTTACCAATCCACAAAGACAAATGATACAAGGTCAGGCTTAATTTTTAATGTCTGTGGGATCTTGACCAATCTCTTTCCCTTCTATTGCAAAGACGTCAGATTTTGACTCATAACCCATCCCTTTATTATTGTGGAGATGCTGCCCTGAAATTTGAATCACTAAGGAATAGGAATATCTGCTTCAATTTTATATCTCATCTTACCTGAAGATTGATCCTAGTTTCAAAATACTGCAGATAGAACAGATTTTTTTAACTTTCTCATACTTTCAACCTTATCTTTTGTTTTCAAATGGCAAATTCATAATCTGCACACTGTCTTTATTAAGACAGTAAAATAGTAAAGTTGACTTAACTTTGTTTCATTTTAGATTGTATTCTGCTTCTAATTTTGTTTTTTATTACATTTTGCTTCCTCTTCATTTGATCTATCAGAAAAAGTACATTGTCACTTTATTTGTTAGAATTTCTTACCATATCTTATATCTAGCATGGTCCTTTTTGACTTGTAAACAGATTCCAAATTTTGACTGAGCAAAATTAAAGATTTTTCCTTTTTTCTAGATTTGATGCTAGCTAGTATTCAGTTTCTGATTATTTCAAATATCAGGCTCTCCTGAATAAAATCTAAATTAATGTTTTCATCATGAATTCTATTTGTAGTAAATGCTGACATTATTCTTTGTTTTCTCTTGAAACAAATGTAAAAAGCTTTCAGGATGTTCCAAAAACTTTAAAAATGATGTTGCTTCTGGCCACATCTTTGTGGATTTTCTTCCATGCTTTCAACATCAATGCACTATTCTTTCAGTTTCTGCCTACATTTCTGAGATGACGTATTATTTACATTATTCGGACTATTGCCCTCATCTTTGTCGCCTTATTTATTACAACTTTTCGGCTGTTGTACGCTTCTTCAGGTGGTTGGAATGTCAATCTGAACACATTGTTTCACTCACAGGGGTAGAATGTTCTAGTCCCACGTGCCACGTTTAATGGATGTCAGTTGTCTCCTTGTTAATTTCCCTCTCCAAGTTTTCCACTGCTTTAACCGGGTATTGAACTCACACTCTTTGAGTACTGTCACTGGATCTAACTAATGCCTCTATCCACTGTGCCATGTGTCCTTGAGGACATCTGTGTATGAATTTCTGGGTATTATAAACCTAATGTCATCAGCAACTATTTTTTACCAGTGCTCATATTGCAATTTTTTGCTGTTATCATTACATGTTTTTACCAGAGCTCATATTGCAATTTTTGTTGTTATTATCACTTTTTCTCTGGCCACTCTTATTACTGGTTCCCATATTGTATTCATTCCTATGCTTGGTCAGCTTAGGAGATTTTATGGCCTAGTATATGTGCTGATTCCTTAAGTTTACGAATTTTCCAATGGCGTTCTTTGTCTATGATCTCAACCTGATCCTACAGGGGGCGGTGATCTTTATTTTCTCTCCATATGTGGTTAGCCATGCCTGATTTTTTCACTTCCTCTCGTGTTACAGCTTTCTGGTGTTCTTGAAGCCTTACATTAAGGGGGCGTTGTAATAAATATGGCAACAAAGATGAGGAAAATAGTCCAAATAATGTAAATAGTGCACTATTCTTTGTCTTAGAATTTCACTCACAAAACCTTTCTCAATTATACAACTGCTATAATGGTTATTTTTTATTGTGACAGTATAAATATTCTTTGTATTCAATTTGGAGACAAGTTATTTAGATGAAAGATGTATATAGAACATATTCAGACAAAAGCTTTCATTTGTAAAATCCCTAAATTATATTTTCAAATTAATACAAATAACATCTGAAAGAATCAGCTGAAGGCATTCAGACACTATTTTTTATGCAATTTTTTAATAATTGTCTAAAGTTTTTAAGGTAATATTTTCACTAGTGCACAAATTATTTTGATCAATATGCTCATGTCTATTTTTAATTAATATGGTTGTCAGATTTCTTCAGGTGTATCTTATATTTAGAAGGCCTTCTGCAGTACTTAGTATATTCTCAGTTCCATATTTTTAAATCATAAATTCAATCAGATAAAAAAAATGGAAGACAATAATTCACCCCCCGCTTATTGCTGTTTTACTCATAGCTAGGTAGGGGAAGTGGATAACACTCATGATTTTGAATTCAGTGTTGACATTTTCATAAACTAGTTGCCAATCAAAGCTAAAGAGTCCAGAGATGGACTTATGGGCATTAGGACAAAGGGAATTTTTAACTTTTCTTGATATTTACAGTTTCTACCTAATACCTGCTGATGATGAATAAGTGTCGAAATAATGTGGCTTAAACAAATTTTATGATGTAAAAATCAATATTTGTTATAAATTGTTTACATTTCTATTAAATGTTTTCTAAAATTCTAAGAAAGTAATATTTGAATATGGACCTTTTCAATGGACCTGTTCTGTTGCTTTTGACAATTCTTTTCTCCACACAATTTAACTTGATATTATCAGCATTGATTCTATTTTAAACCTTTTAAGATGGCTTCTAGTTCAAAGAGCATCTTTTTCTGAATGCAAAGAATTTTAGAACTTACATTATTTGTTTGATATTGGTTATATTTTTTCAACCAAACCATGGCATACACACTCCTTTCCTTCACTTTCTCATTTTGATACATTTGAAAAAAATTTAAGCACATTTTCCAAATCAGAAATATGGCAGTCATTTCAGCAAATGAAAGAAAGGTGGAAAGATTGTTTTAAGATCAAAATATCCAGTCAACATCTTATTTCTATTATTTTATTTTTGGCATCAGCATTTAGGATTTGTGCCTTGTCAAGTATCTCTAAAATTAGTTTTCATATAAACTTATTCTGCTACATATGTAAGTGATTGGCCTTATCTCATCTAGTTGGGTTGGATACTTCAAACATTCTCTACCTTTTTACTTGTTAGATGTACTTCCCAATTTAATTTAATTGCTTTGAAGTTTCATCTTGAAATCAAAACAAATATATTTATGGATGTTAATGATAATTAGAACTCAACTGTGCCAGAAACAAACAATAACTATAGCAAAAAAAAGGATTGAAATTTATGCCATGTACATGAAACTTTGTTCACTTTAACAATTTTAATAAATTAAGATTAGTCCAAAAGAATCAGGAAAATGTTCTTTTTAAGTAAACTGTTTCTGAAGAGTTTGTTTATTTAAATAATCTTAAAAGATACAATTCATTAATAATTCTTCTATGAAGTTATTAGCATTTTCACTTGATATTTTTCTTGTTGAAATTTAGGTCCCAAATGTAAAACTTCTTTTTAAAACAAATGTGCTGATACCATCTGATTTGTAAGTATGCTTTGCAATTTGTTTTTCTATATTAAATTATCTTATGTGAAATATATAACTATAGATATGCACAAAGCCAGTGTTTTTATAAGTTTATTCTAAACTTAGCATAGCTTGCCACAAAATAGAGCTCAATGTCACTAGACTTACATAATGGTCTACAATCAAATTTACTGAAATCCTGTAAATTTTAATCTATTTTTCTTTACTTAGATAAAGCATTTTTGCTATTATATTTTATGAGTTTTTCTTATTGTTGCTTTTTATCTCAATACTCAGAATTAGTACACTACAATATAACCTAACAGTAGATAGTAAAATAAAGATGGTACTGTATTATAGAAAATGTGGTTTTAGAATGACCAAAAAATTGTGCTCTACTTTATTATCACTGAAGATTGGCTCCTATATGGAAGAAACAAATTCAATGTTTGCTACAAACCTTAATAACATGCATATGTGAATCTCATCTTGACAGAAAATGTTTTGTTTTTCTCCACACCACAAATAATCTTGGAATTTTGATAGTTCAGTGAAACTGTCTTAAATTGTGCCACTTCAATTCTCCTGATGAAGTCTGCATTCAATGGATTCTTTAATAAATATGAAAAATAAATTTTCCAATTTTCTTTTTCACTATCTTTTTAGCATTTTTCCTACAGGAGTTCAAATTTTTCTTTTAAATTATTCTTATTAGTTTGCTAGGTAGAAATTATTTTTTAATAGTCTTCTACATAGAAAAAATACCTGAAACTCAGTCAAGTTTGTTGCAATCACTTACATCCAAATATCCATGGGGAATGTGTGTATTCATCTCTTCTCCTCCCCCAGATATGGCTTGAATAGCAGGACAGACTTGGTTCTATGGCCTTGTTTGACAACCAAACTACCACTGAAAGAAATGGCAACCTATTGCATAAAAATCTTCTATCTAGTCAGTCATGAATTGAAAGAGACCCTGATTGACAAAGTGTGTATCATGTATGCCACTTAACTGATGAACTGACGGAGGTAGAAAAATACAGATTATAGTTTTAAAACTTTATTTAATTATTAAATAACTGAGCATTTTTATTTTCTTGATGATCACTTTTCTTTTGATTAGTAATCTTTTTCTGCATCTAACGGTGTTTGTCTAAATCTGTTCATTTTTGTCATCAGGGGATTTGAGGATTTTTATTCTTCTATTAAATAGAAATTTATAAATAAATGAAAATCACATTCTGTCATTGCAATTTAATGAATTTTACATGAAATTGGTGAGATTGCAAAATATTACTTTATTTTAACTAGTATTCTCATTTTTGTTGTGGCCATAAGTTTTGTAGCCTTTCTCTGTTTCAGCCATTTTGTTCTGAACCATTTCCTGGGGCTCTATCTTAGCCAGTTTGCATGAGGGCCACCCTAAAATCATCTCATATTTTTTTTTGTTTTATTAATCTCACCATCTTTTCTATTGAGACAATTCATAGATTTGAACTTTTTGATAAAATGGATCCAAAATAATTCTCCAACAAGGATTCACAGAGATGAGGTACACTGAAGGAATATCAAAGTGCACATTAGACAAAATGTGATGAAAACAATGATGCAGATACTCTTGTCTGCATAAGATAATGCTTTCTCAGAACTTTAGATGACCTAAAATTTATCAACTTTACTGAGGGTCACTCTCAGTTCAAAATGACTTCCACTCCTCAAGATCACATCACACAGATATTTCTCTTAAACATGAAGCTCATTAACTTCATTCATTTTTCCTTTTGGGCCTCATTCTAACATTTTTTTAATTGCAAGTAGATACAAGGCTTGATTGATTCATCTCCATCCTCAACTTACACAACCAAAAAGGTTGTTGCCCATTGAAAATAAAGGTCTTTTGTTGTTGACTGTCATGGTTGCCCTTCTGACATGTTTTATTAGAGGGTGTTTACCACTGGATATTTTGATTCTCTCACCCAGTAAATGATAGCAACTTGAACCCCTATCCCTGCTTTCCCAATTTCCACAATCATTGTAAACCTGGTTTAATTATTAGGCAAGTGGATTCATTACACAACTGACCAATCAATTTAACTTGATTCCTGCCCACCGTCTGTCTGGTCATATTCATTTCTCTTCCACCCACTTGGAAACATTGTAAATCCTACTTTACTTAGGAAACCATTAAGCTCTGTTAACAAGTTTAATTAAGCAGAAAATTAGAACAAATCTCCTTCTCTCCATCCCTATTAAATTTTCTTTAAAACATTCTAAATTCATTTTTTACTAATTAAATAACTGAGCCTTTTTTCTTTGGAAATAAAACTATCAAAATTACTTTTTCAATATAAATAAATAAACAAAACGTGATTCATAATAAAAAAATTCCAATTCTTTCTATGAAAAATAAGATTTTTCTCAATGTTCATTTTATATTAATAATTTTAAGTTTATGAATTCTAACAAAAATGGATTGATAAACAATAAAAACAGTTCTCCTATATATATATATATATATATATATATATACACACACACACACACACATTTGTGTGTGTTTAGATTTCAGAAACATTCTTTATTTTAAAATTATACTTACGCATATCTGTACAATCTGAGAAACATTACTTTAGGATTAGAATATATCAAATTGAAAATTTAGACCTCATGCTCTTTGCCTATTACTCTACTCATTAAGATATATCCAAACATTATCTAAAGTATTTGTAAAATTCTTGTGTAGTTCATATTCTTCATAATAACTTTGCTTTACTCCAAGATAGAAATATCAAACAAAATGGAGTTTGAAAAACTTTTTAATCATAAAAAGCCTCATTTTATAAAAGATTTGCATGTCTGAATTAATGTAATTAGACTTAGAATATAAGAACTACAGAAAGTGTTTGATAATTCTAAAAATGGATTTTAATCTTTGCATTCAAGAAAATGGTGGATCTATTTAAAAAAATTAACATTTCTACAACTAAATCTAGAATTAATTTGCTTTTAGTTAGATTTTGTTTAATGATCCTATTTTTATATAGGGATTATTAAACATAATATATAGACTGCACAAGGACTTTATAGACAGTCTGCTGAATATTAATTGGTTTATCGAAGGTGATGTAAGCACAATTTTGTGTTGATTTTTATATTTGATTCAAAAAATTTATGCATCTGTATAATGTTTGTTGAAAGTTTAGACTTGAGGTTTTTTTCTTCTGAACATGAAATATATTCAATAACAAAATTTACCATTAATCTAGCTTCTGTCTTATTCAAATGGCTTTGGGAATTTTTTCTCTTTCAAATCTATTTTCTTTTTAATGAGCTTCCCCTACCTGGCAGTGGGGATTGCAGTTTAAACTATATGAGCTGCCCTGAACATTTACTTTGATCACTTGAAATAGTGTAACATATGTTCTTATTCAATGTAAACTTACTTGGGGTGGAGGGTGTTGCACTTGCAGTATAGATACAAAACGAAAGCTTAGAGACCACACATGCTTCTTACTTAACCTTTAAGTTGAAATAATTTGAAATATTTCAATTTCCTTGGCCCTCACCCATTTTTAAACCAGCTATTTTTGTCTGATATAAGAAATGAATCTGTTTTTTTTTTCCACTGAATATTTCTTTCAAGAATCTGTTGTCATTTCACCAAACTTTCTTTTTGTATGTGAATTTAACAGAAACGGCAATTACTAATTCTTGCAATAAGTGCAAAATTTTACATGAAATAATTTTCATGAATTATACAATGAATAAGTTTTACAGAGAGGTACAGGGAAGATTTAATTGGCAGGTATTTACCATCAGAATGCTTGCTCAATTTCCCTCTGAAATGTAACAAACCTTTTTAAAAGAATAACTGTCCATTACTTTAAATGTCACTGTATACAATAATTTGATTGTTACTATTAACTGAAATGGGCTCTCTCCATTATTTATTGTCACAGTAAACATCTCTCAACACTTTTTTTTTTTTTTTGCAGGGGTGGGGGCTGAGGCTGCTTCAATTCTGTTTTAGAATTTATTTTTAAAAATGCAATCAGGTCAGGAATTTTTGCTACCAAGTACCATACATCACATGTTACTTGAAGAGAACATGGACAAACCAAGTAACTTCCATTACCTTAGAAATGCCATGGTAAACAGCATAGGATCCAAATTATCTCCTCGATTATGGAACCAACTTCTAAAATAATTATAACATTTTCAGTCATTAAAACAATAAAAAAATGTTAACATTGGTTTGTTCTGAAGTTTGTTAGGTGACATTAGGAACATTACAAGATTTCTTGCTGTATGGTGCTCTACAATCAGACAAACTAATTAATCAAAACATCATTTTGGAATGTTTGACTTGTTTATTGTAGTCAACAGATATTGCACTTTTGGATTATCTTTTATTCCAGTTTTTACAGAATTCATTTAATGAAAATAAATCCACTTTCCTAAAAGCCTTCAAATGGCACCAGTTCTTTTCTGAAAATGGTAAAGTATAGAATTATGAAATTGGCTGAAAGATGGCAATACCTATTAAATCAAAATAGTGAATATGTTCAATAATGTCATGTTTGTCTTTAATGTTACTCAACATACTGACCAAACATTTTGACCAACCCAATAAACAATTAGCAAACTAACTAAATAATTTTTGAATTGTATAACAGAGAAACTCCCTTTCTTATAAATTTCTTTAAAAATAAATTGTGCTTATATGACATTCATGATTCTGTTACTATAAACAATTGTTTCTAGTTTACTACCTAAACTTAGTAACCGTAACTTTGTAGAGAATGCTATACAGATATATAATATATTTATAAAAATAAAATATCTATAGATGAAAAAATCAATTTTTTATCACATGAGACTTGAAGGAAATCTTTTATTTGAAAAAAATCAATCTATGAAAAGTGATTATTTTAAAACTTTAATTTTCTTAACTTATTTTCAACATCAAGCATTTTTTTGATATTTGATATTTGTGAACAAATTTTTGAAAATATTTTTCCCTCATTAGAAATGTATTTGCAAAGTTGGTCATTCAGTAATTAATTTTTTGTTTTTTGTTTTTAAACAAAACCTTTTAATTTGGTCTTGAAAATCTGTCTAAATTTTCTCCAAATTATTTTTCATACAAAGGCCAAATGAGTTTAAAGGAAAAAAACATTATGAAAATCTAACAATAAGAAATCATACAATAAAACATCTATCTTTCAAATAAAGATTTTTGTTTGAATGAAAAGTGGAATACTAAGCTGAACAAGTAATAACTGACATATTTAATTTCTTTTTTGAAATAACAAATTACTGTTTGTGACCCTCTTTGCACATTGACATTTCAAATCAGATATTCTTATTACTGCAATTTTTGTAGAGCTAAACACCATTTATTTCTCTCTATGTCAATCTTATCTTAGTTTACAGAAAAATCTTAACAGTCAAAATTAAATTTCTGTTATACCCTCCCACATTAATGATTTTGAAGACACTATTTATTAAAATAGAAAAAGGTAAATCTAAAATGAAAACCAAAAGCCAATACAATAAATGTAAAATAGGAAAAATAAATTGGTAAAGGGAGAGCAGACTGTAAGAAGGAAAAGAAAACACAAACTAGTAATACTTGGAAAAAGAGCTGCAGATGTTTATAAACTTAGAAGGCCTCCTTAAAAGGGCCTATTCAACAAGTCTTTTTATCCATTAATTTCTGATATACACAAATGTGAAGAGTAGGGATTATGTAGTCTGAAAGGCCAGTAGTGGCAGTGATTAACAGAATGTTGCTAGTACAGAAGACAATAGCTTACTCATAGCAGAAAACTAGTTATGATACATGTAGAGAGAAGCGTTTGAAGCTGCAAGTTTCCAGTTCAAAGAAATTTTTTTTAGTTAGTAAATTTTATTTTTTGGGGAAGGGGAAGAGAGTGGATGCTGCCTTGCCTTGAGGTAGTGCATATGTTTCACCAATCAGATCTTTTAATTTTATCTGAATACATTTATTGTGTAAGCAGCAGATCATTTGGATTTCATTGATTCTTTTTCTTTACCAGAGAATAAGATCAATTCCTCTACAGGAATTATTATACTGAAATTTCAAATTATGAAAAAATATTAAAAAGTTTTGATTTTCAAAATAAGTGAACAATGGATAAGGTGATGTCTAGTTTGTTATTTATAAAGTAACAAATGTTAATATATTTATTATTGCTCCTCAGCTGGAATATGTGTAATATTTAGGTATCTTTTCAAGAATGACTCTTGTTATACAAACAGCTCCAGCAGATCCGACTGGCATTATCAGTGAGAGAAAAACAAAAATTAAAGAAAATAAGAAAAAAAACATAACAAAAATATAAAAGAAAGAGAATAATTTGAATTTGGAGAAAAGGAACAATAATTATCACAGAAAAGGAACAATAATTATCACAGAAAAGAATCTGAAAAAAGTACAAAGCTTTGTTTTTTTTCTGAGTTTTTTGGCTAGCAGTCATTGTAATGAACATAACCTATCTCTCAGACAGAAGAGACACAAAATTGCCTGTCATACACGGTCATGTAAATTACCTAGTGCCTTAGGACTAATAAAATGCCTGTAGGTAGGCATGAAAAAAATTTGCATAACTGACTGAGGCATACATAAAAGAAGGCAGAATTTGTCTTTGGGGGATGATTATGGACAGTGAGGAATATGTTTCAATGAGCCACAGCTGTGAGATTCAAGGACAAAAACTTGGCAGTAAGGAATGTGAAATAGATTACTAGAAATATATTATTACAACTGATCTGACCCAAAACTAATATTGGAATTTGATGGCCCTGATCCTGATTGTTGAATGGATAGAGAAGAATTGATATGCCGACTGTGTGTGGTGAAAAGGATCGAGTTTGTAGTCCCAGTGCGTCTAACAGGTGATGCATATGCAGTGTATCAGCAGCTGAGTGAAGAAAGGAAAAAATGACTCCGGCTACATAATGGAAAGCCTTTGTCACTGACTCATTCGCAGCATATGAATAATTTTGGCACAATATTTACACCCTGGAGAGTGTGTTAATGTTTTTTTCTGGTAGAGCTATGGAAACTCTCAGTTCTGTTCAGTGATATACCTGAACAAGAATTTTAATGTATGCCTTCGTGGCCATTTTACTGGAGTGTCTCAAGCAGCTCCTTCGTGCATCTTGCCAAATGAACAAAATGGACATTACACAGGTGCTGACTCATGCAAGGACAATATTAAAGGATGACCCCCACAGGAACAGAACTAGCAGAGCCAGTGGAAGGAATTGTGAGTGCACCAACAAAATGTTATGTGTGTGATGGTCCAAACTATATATGGCTTGTGACTGCCAAAAGATGACTGTTCAAAGCCCCCACCCCCAAATCTCATGTACTTCTGGTGTAGGGAGACAAGTCATTTGTTGCAGAATTGTTTGGGAATAAGATAAGGATAAGGAGGAGAGGCTACAGTGCTAGTCTTGTCCCCCAACAAAATGTGAACTCTGCACTGCCCACAATAGAGGAAGATAGCTGTTACACTGGTGCATTCTGGGTGTTCTTGGACCATTGTCAGTAGAAAGATGTGTCAGATATGGAAAAGGAAGGGTGTTAGTGGAGAAATGTACATCTGTGGTGTTGGGCAGACAAATCTTCATGTGGACAGAGGAACTGCTGAAATAGAGGCTTTGGTAGCACTCTTGGATTTAATGTACTGATCAGTGTTGATGCAGTCAAGACTCTGGGAGGGGTTTCCATTTCAAAGTCAGGAGAGGTGTACTTCCTTTACGTGGATGGTTGCGAGTAGCGATCAGCAACATCAAGTGAAGAGCAAATGCAGTGACAAAATGTTGAGACAATCAAATGAACGACATCCCACTTAAAAAATGCTAATGGAGACTAGTACCTGAGTGAAGCAGGCTGATCCGTGCAAAGGCAAATGGTGTTTGGATAGTAAAGATTTTACCGTGTGGGTTGACACAAGTTCTTTAGCAACCAGAGTTACAATAGAATTTTATGGGTCCATTGTCAATGATGCATGTTGTTTGAGGCCATTGTCAGACATACAACATATTAATCTCACAGAATTGGATGCAGTTATTAGAAGAGTCAACCTAGCCATACCATGGGAGGTAAAGACCATGCACCTAAAAACAGACTCACTATATGTGTATAAATGGCTCACGGACACACTGACACACAAGCTGTGGGTGAAATGTTGATCAGAAGGAGGCTGCAAACCTTCTTGAAACTAATCAAGGAGTTTGCTTCATTGGTGGACATGATTACCAGAGTCCCACAGAGGTGGCTGGAAATGAAAAATCAAGCCAAACCTGTGCCACTGCTGCAACCAGCAATGGATTAAGAAAATACCCCTATATTGCAGACATGCTGGTGTTAGACGAACAACCTACTTCATTAGGAAGATTACTCCATCTACAACAAAAGAGGCTACCAGATCCAGAGTTAGATCCTGTTTGGAATGTCAAACAATTGGTCAAGTACCAATCTGATGGCAGCAGAGAGGAAATTGGAGACAGCAGGTGTATGGCAAACATACCATACTCAAAATGGCATTACTGAATGCTCACATAGAACCATAAAGCAGAAGCAATGCTCTGTCCAGGAAGCAGTGTTACTGATACAATGTTACACCAAAGAATAGTGTTCCCAGTAAGACTGCTCCAGCCAATGCATTGTACTCCTATGAAGTTTGGGTGATAGGTATTGATAATATTACACTACTGGAAGCCGAACCTAGACAGGGAATATATAAGAGGAGACATCATGCTAGTAAAAACATCACTCAATAAATCCCCAAGTAAATATAGAAAGGAAATGGTGACCAGAATCTTGAGTCCCCAGGCTGTCTACATAGGAGTACCATGTGAGAGACCTTTGCCATCTCTCTCAAGTAGTAGGCAACTGTGGAGGTTGAGGCTACTACATCAAGTGATGATGGAATATGTCTACCAGTGGTGGATAATGAGGATGACCGTTCGACTGATGGTGACTCTGGTCAATTGAGCAGAGGTGGTGGTGGTGAAGAGGATCAGTGGGTTGTAGCAGAAACTGTTGAAGAAACAAGTGAGTCTGTTGTACCAACACTTTGATGAAGCATCAGACACAAGAGATCCTCCCCAGCTGCTATCTATGTGATCATGAGATCAGGAGGGAATGTAATAGCTTATCTCCCTGAAAGAGGCACAAAATCACCTGTACCATACATGGTCTTGTTAGTTAACTAGTGCCTTAGGACTAATAAAATGCCTGTAGGTATGCATGAAAAAATATGCATATCTGACTGATGTACACATAAAAGCCGGTAGATTTTGTCTTTAGAGGAGGGGGAGAAAGGATTAATATAATGAGGAATACGTTTGAATAAGCCAGGTGCGAGGTCCAAGAACAAAGTTGTGGCAGTGAGGAATTTGAAACAGATTACTACAGATATATTAGAAATTATAGTCATCAAAATGCAATACTCTAAGTAAATTGGAATGCTTGAAAGAAAAGAAAATTTACTGATTATTTTTAATCAAAATTCTCAATAATCTGGGAGATTATGAATGAAAAGCAATTTCAATAATAATCACTAGTCATGAATAAGTGCAAACTATAAATTTGTAAGTACAAATAGATTTTATTTTGTTTGATTTTGTGCAAAAATTTTCAAATTGAAAAGCTGAAAAATGACAACTCTGATATTTTTTCCCAAGAAAATAAAGGTATCCTGAAAACAATGAAATAAAGATCATTTGTTGAGCTACATTACAACAGCTTAAGCCATTCTCCCACATTTTGTATCCAGATGTGATCTCTGGCCATACATTCTTAAACAGGGCTGAAACAATGTTAATTTTTTTCTCTTGTAAAAAAGAATCTCCATTACATGTGGTTAACTTGTTGAATAATAAAAACATGTTATATTATGTAAAGTTTTTTTTTCCAACTCTCACATGCAGCTGCTTGGTGCCATGCTCTGTTAATTAGTGTTTCAAACAAAAAGTATTCATTTATATTGAAAGGAAGTACTATTTGATAAATATCAAGTTGAACAATGACTTTTTGTCAAATCTGATATCATCTTGTTTATTTTTCTAAAGTTTCAAAATTTTTAAAAATTAAATTGCTGATTCAAAAATAATAATTTTAATGTTCTTTTACACATATACACTATATTTCTGTCTATATTTGCATTCATAACACATTGACAGAATTATCCATACACATGCACACACTCCTATACAAACATTAATACTTCATAAATATAGAATTCTTTCTATTGAAGAATTAATTTTATTGTTTAATTAATAACATACTTGGATTCAGTTATTTCATAACCTAATCCTAATATGTTCTTAATTAAACAAGAGATCACAAAATTAAAAAACATTGTTGCTGTTTTCAAATGGACTTGTCCATTGTTTCCTCCTCTCCTATATACCATGTAAGTTTTGTTATTGCATCCATAATTTGAGATACATTATAAAAAGAAAAAAGTATGTCTAAATGGTTTTAAGAGCCCAAGCTTGCTTTTGATCATGATGGAAAAAACCAGCACAGAAAAGTGTATAGCTGACTGCCTTACTTAAAATGTTCTATTGAATACTTACAATTTGACCCAAGTCAAAATTTTGACTTTTTTGGAAAAGTTTCAAGAATTAAAACTGAGATTCTGCTAAAAAATATTTTAATATAACCTAATGAGATTATTTTATCTTAAATTACAATTTTTTCCTTGGTGTATGTAAAGTCAACTGGTAAATGGCTATTTACTAAGATTAACTTAGTTTTGGCACCCAGTAAAAATCAAATTCAGTATTTAGTCATAGTGATTAGCAGCTTGTTAAATATTACACCACAGTGCTCAACAATTAACAAATAATTTATCCTTTCACTCATAAAAAACTAATTTCTGTCTCTGTAATGAAATAGCTAAAACAGATAACAAAGATACTGAGTAGGCTTTTATTTAAAACAAGAATATATGAAATAGAAAAAAATCTTTTTGGAGAGTGATGCCAATTCCAAAATTTTTCATCCAATAAAATCTAAGATTTATTTTTAAGTGAGAACAAAAGAAATTTTACATTTGATGATGAAAGAAATGATAAAAAATATTTCATTTGTTATTTGTACAAATTAACAAGATGAAAGAAAAATTATTATCAAATCAAAGAAACATAATCACTCAAATTCAGAATATGATTTGAATTTGGTAAATATTGTAGGTATACCAAACATTGTCTTTGTTGAAATAATTTGTTTTTTGAGCTGAAATTTAATCAAAGTTGATAGCAAAACAAATGAAATTCAGAAAAATGTGCACTTAGATAGTCCGGTACTGGGAAAAGAGTTTCTCAGATATGAATTGAACTTCTAAATGTAAGACAATATGTGAGAAGAGCCCTGAATTTACAATTTATTCAAAAATATACCATAATACCTCTAAAACACTCAGGAGCAATTGCAGTATAAGGAACAATTTAAGCGGATAGTAAAAGTGTAACCATTTTTTTTTATGGAATGGAAATGCACATTAAAAAAAATGTCAGCATATATTCAATGAAAGCATACCGCAAATATATGAAAATTTGTACATTTTTCAACAGGATGGTGTGGACTGTCATACTTCAACCATAAAATATCATACATTTTGAAAATTGGTCAAGCCAGACTCCTGAATTAAATAATATAGAAAGTTGTTGTTGAAATATACTTGTAATAAAAGACATGGAACAGAGTAACCCAAAAATAGGCTTTATTCTGTACTATAGAACATTTAGTAGAAACAAAACTATTTATATAAAGGTACAGTCCATTTTGATGATAGGCAGGATGTGAGAGAAGAAATGTTTACCACAATCTTCCCTGCATCTAGAAATAATTAATGGCAGTTAGTCAATCAATATTAAGGAAGATTATATCCTATCAGGATTTATTTCAGTTTTTAAGTCTCTCCTTTATAACCTTATTCAATTTAAGAAAATCAGAAAAAGATTTACACATAAGCGGTTGGGAGATCTACACGCTCGCTCCAATTGATGTAAAGGAATTTAGATTTCATTTTCTAGTGTATCTGTATTAGATTTTTCTGGCATATCTGTACTAGATTCAGTCTTGTTGAGATCTAAGGGGTCAAAGTTTTGAGTGGGTCAATCAGTATTGTATTTCAGGAGAACAGTTCTGAACAAGACCAGTGGTGGCAAGATGTCAGAGTGATACTGTGGTTTCATTTCTGTTTTGAAGATAAATGTGTGCATAGCGTGGATTAGCTTCTATAAGTTCTGCCTCCTCCACAATAGGGTTGTATTTCAATTGTCTGACATGTCATCTCAAAAGAACCTTTCCTGATGTTGCTAGCCATGTTGGAACAGAACATCCACTGAAGGTTTGGCAAAGATAGTTGAATAGCCGTTCATGAGGTGTAGCATTCATAGCTGTTGAAAGCAGTGTGCACATTGAATGTAAAGCATCTGGCAGAACATCCTCCCATTGATTTATAGGTAAGAGTTGAGTTTTGAGTCCCAGAGTTATTGCTTTCCACAAAACACCATTATACCTTTCACATTGCCCATTATCCTGGGGGTTATAAGGAATGGTTCAGTTAATTGAGATTCTATGCCCATGCAAGAAGAATTTCACCTCAGCTGGCATGAAGCTGGAACCCCTGTCCAAATGTATGTACATTGGCATATCAAAGATAACAAAGAGTTTGGTGAAGCATCGGATGACTGTTTGTGACGACATATCCAGACAAGCAAAGTCAAATGGGAAGCGAGAATATATGTCTATTATTGCAAATAGAAACTGGTTATGAGAGGAAGATGGCAGGGGTTCTTTGAAGTCAATGCAGAACCTCTCAAAAAGCATGGTTGCTTTTTAGATGCAGAGTGTCAGGTCGGTAAAATCAAGGTTTGTCTTCGGCACATACAGGGCAAGCAATAGATACTCTTTTCACATCCTCCACAGAGAGAGGAAAGTTCCTCGTCCTAACGAAATACATCATTCGCATAACACCAGGGTGACAAAGAGAGTTGTGTAATTTCTCTAGGATGTCCAAACTTACAGCTGAACAATAAGCTCTGGATAACGTATCTGCAGTAACATCATCTCTCCCTGGACAGTATTTAATATCGAAACTGTAGCAGGCACGTTCGACCACCTTTAGATTTTATCATTTTTTATTTTTCAAGCCTGTTTTGAATCAAAGATGAATGCTACTGATCTGTAAGTAAAAGTGAAGTGCTGTCCCGTTAAGCAGTGCCTCTATTTATGTAAGAAGTGTGTTTACATTTGCTGGTGTACCTCAGTGAAAAGAAAAGCTACAGGTCTAAAAGAAAAAGAAAAGCTACAGGTCTACCTGATTGTTTCAATGAGGCTGCAATCATGTGGCATGAAGCATTGGTCTCTACGGTGAAAGGAACTGTTTTGTGAATAGAATACACTACAGTGTTTTCGATTTCAGTTTTTATGTATTCAAAGGCTTTTTCAGCAGTTTTGGGTAGTGGAAAATGATTAGCTTGTATGAGGGAGGGGGCAATTTTTTCAGAATACTTACTAATCCATTGGGAATAGTAAGAAACATTCCTTGCGCATGATGAAGAGAATGAATATCGAGAGGAAGGGGAAGTTCTTTAAGCGGTCAAAGTCTCTCGGGTTCTGGTTTAATTGTACCCTCCGATATTGTGTAGCCTAGTAGGCTTACTGTAGAGTCAGAGAAAGAGCATTTATCATAATTGTAAATTAAATTGAATTTCTTGGCCACTTCTGTAACATTTGAGGTTCTCATCATGCTCTTCCTGGCTTTTACCACAGATAGTTATATTATTTATGTATCATTACCAAAAAGAATTTGAGTTGTTTTTAAATAATAAACGAGCTAGTACAAAGTATTAGTTAATTTTTATAATTATGTTATTTTTTGAAAACTTGCTTACTTTGATTTTTCATTTATTAATAAAAACTGACTAAAACATCTCCTTGCTAAAATTTTTGAATTTCTTGTTAAAATCTTTATTACATTATATGGATGTGCAATGGTGTAATAGCTAGCAACCTGGAACACAGAATCAGTAAGCCAAGTTCAAATTCATGTTAAATTCATTAAATTCACTTTCATACAAATACCCTTAGATAATCATTATTTTTCTCTCCCTAGTTATGGGTTAAATAGCAGAGCAAACTGGATCCTCTAGCCATGGTTAGCAACCAGTTTGGGAGAAATAAAAACTTTGAATTCAAGCATGTATGTCATCCTGGCAAAGTATATATTGAGGAGACACCAAAAAAGTATTGTGAAATTCACAATGACACTATGATCTTGACTGTGGTCAATGTGATAGAATATACACTTATTATATATTCAAAATATATAGAAAAATAGATTAAGATTTTTGATTTATTGTTTATCTCTTTTTAAATTTGGGATTAAATATAGAATTACAATTTTTATATATTTTTGATGTACTTGAAACTATATGCTAAAGACATTTGTACAAGACTGAAGAAATTATTGATTCTTTTGGACTAGCATCTTTGTTTTTGTGAATAACCAAAGTTTTTTCCCCAAAACAGTTTATTAGACATTGAATAATAACAATTTTTACATATTTTTTTTTTATGTAAAATAACAGTGTAAGAAATTAATAATTATTTTACTGCTTTTTCTTTCTTCTCTCATAACCTATTAATTGTGACCATTTTGATATTTTGGTAAGGTTTTTTTATTGTCTCTCAGTTGGTTGTGCCAGTTTGGTGTAACCGCCTTGGTGAGTCTTTCTTCTGATTGGTCAGTAAGTCAGTTCAGGTCATCTATCCAAATTTAATCTTTCATCTGGGAATGGAAAAAGCCAGCCATTTGCTTTGTCCTGTAGACATAAGTGCACTTATCAGCTTTAAGCTGAATATAGATACTTTTTTATCTTGGCTCTGTGTTAGTGGAAATTTTTTCTCCAACCAATCTGTTGATAAATTTTATGTTTAGTGTTTCTACTTCTAAAAGAAAAAAAGATTAGCCAATGAAGTGTACCAATAAGGATTACCAGTTTGCTAAAAGACAAAGAATCTCTATTGTTTCAGTGTGAATCCCTTTTGGGTAAAGTTGAAAGTGGAACCAACAAGAATGGAACTGCTCAGTTTCAAAAGTTATGATTTAATTGATGTTATATTATTTTGAAATTTTCTTCACTTCTCTATCAAAACCCTCAAATCATGCTAGTGATGATGCCTTTGTCAGGTTATCTGGTTATAAGACAAAGATTGGATTTGTGCTTTTCCCACAGATATTAGTGGGAAGTAAAAATTAACGGCTTCAACTCAGTTCACTATTTTCTATAAAAATAACTTAATACCAATCATCACACATTGTAAATTACATTTGTCTTTAACTGTGGTTTTGCTGCTTTTCATATCTCAAACTATGTAAAAGCCAGTCCTGTAGTAGTCTGAAAATTTGTTTTCAGTTAAATTAGCATTTACTGTTTCTCTTGTAAGTTTTTGAAAATTTATTTCCTTATCCAAGTGTAAAATATATTTTACAATAAAAGTGGGTAGTTTAATTATCAACTATAAGATTGGAAATAAAAATGTTTAAATGGAAATAGAAATTCCTTATGATTTGTTTTGTTTAGTTAGTTGAAGCTGTGGTCTTTTATCTGAATTTGAAGTATTTGGAACAGATTTTACACTGAGGGACCCCAATGACAGGGAATAACAAGAATACTGTTTAAAAGTAAAACATTTCAATTATTCCAGTGTAAAAATGTTGAGTATTGTTTTAATCCTTCAACTTTCAATACTTTTCTTAAATTAATTTAAATCTTTTCCAAACAAAAATAAAAGAACAAAACTGTCATCCTTCAATCAGCACAATTTATGTAACCTGTTCTAACATAATGTCAGCTTTCTGAAAGTAGAGAAGCTAGTAGGGACACTTTGTCAGCTTTGTTGGTCAGTTGCATGTTTATTTTTTTTTCTCTCATTTTATTTTCTTGTGCTTTCTTCTAGGTTCTCTTGACATATAAATTTGTATCTTTTAATCTTAACTTCACACAGGCAGTTAATAACTTTATTTTACATACAGCCAAGAATTAAATACCCTGCCTTTCATAGGGAAGGGCTCTATTCTCTTCTCCCTTAGCCCTTCCTTATCTTTGATTCATTTGGAAGCAACAGCTAAAAGACAGGAGTTAAATTCCAGTGGCAGTGATTGTAGAGATCTTTATCTTTACTTGGTGTATGAGATGTTTGACACTGAAGCAAATGTCTTCCATAACTGGCGAATTGCCCTCTCTAAGAACAAATAGCCATTCATAACTATGAAATACACTAGGAACAAAAACTGGTCTGTAGCTTCTGAAATTTTTTACTTTTTTTTTATTATGGATTTCTTTAAGGTTCTGAGATTCCAAGAATTAATGATTAGAAAAGAAAGAGTTTTAAAAAAAATAAAGCAATCAAAAAAAAATTAAAATCAGCATATACAAATTACAAACATCCAAACATAATTCCTCATATAACTACACATACAGTGAAGCCCATCCCTCCAGGAAGTTTACCAAAACTAAATCTGTTTTCACTAAAGGAAACTTGAACCATTAACAATGGTCTTTTTATATGAGTGAAATTAGTTGCTGAAAGTTATTCACTCCTTAACTGAATGCGCATAAAATAGATATGACAGAAAACTCAAGTTTTCTCAAGTCATAGAATATCGCAAAATGCTTAAAGTTTAAAATGTTAAAAAATCAATGGATTTATTTAAATTTATCTAAGATTTTTTCTAAATATAAGTTAATTTATATTTCATCATTCTTAAGTCTTTCAGAAGATGGAGTTTATTGATGTCTGAAAAATTGTTTCTGATTTTCTCATTGCATTTTCTCTGTAGAAATTTTAATTCTTTCCATTCCAATTTTCCAGTTCATTATAGGAAACTCTATTTCTACTTGGCATCCAGATTCCTCCAGATTGCTCACTCCTATTTGATATGTATAAAGTTGACTTATTGCAGTTTTACATTGGTTAAAAAAAATGTATATCAGGATCCTTTAGCAGGATTTATTTACTAAAAGTTAAATCACCTCTCATTTGTTTACTTCATATTGTTTATAAAGCTAATCTTTGGTACACAACTACAGTAAACTTGGTGAGACTAACCACTTAACTATTATTATATGGTAGGTCTTTACATGGCCTATATTAATAGACAGAATAAAATGTTAATATTTTTGCAACTAAAATATCAATCATTTTACAAATATTTTATTATGAAGATGGATTCTTTGCTATAATTGGATTTTTTTCTTTTTGCTCAAATACTTTTCAAATGGTCATCCATTTGATATTAACAAGATAATAGCCTGCTTAATTCAACTGATCAATTAAGGCCAAATTTATCTCCTGTCACATGAATGTTAGGTTTATTTTTTTAAATGTCAGAATTGCATGGGGGAAAAAGATTTTGTGCTAACAGGAAAAATAAATTTTGATGTGTTGTAAACTTTCCTGAACAAAAAAGTCTTTCTTTTAATATTTTTTAAAGAACAATATTGAACAGCT
The DNA here is from genome assembly GCA_963932145.1 of Acanthosepion lycidas. Lineage (NCBI taxonomy): Eukaryota > Metazoa > Mollusca > Cephalopoda > Sepiida > Sepiidae > Acanthosepion > Acanthosepion lycidas. The sequence continues at coordinate 67,056,028 of OZ010590.1, read as the reverse complement.
TTATAAATAAAATACTAGATTTGTGATTTATTTCTTTTTAATTCACACAAATTAAAAATTGTTTTTTTTTTTATTACCTCCTAATATAACATTTTGGTACAGTGCATTGAATATAATACTTTTCACTTAAAATTTTGTACTGAGTTGTATTTCAGTTAGAAAAATTGATGTAACAGACTCTTCCTATCTGTAAAACTCTTTTGTTTTGTGCCACAGTGAGCTGAACAAATATTGATTAATTTTAAAATATTCAATTTCTTTGAAATTCACCTTTAAAAATAGAGAATATAACAAGCATTTTAAAATGTTTCACCACTGAATTAAGTGCGTTGAAAAAGTATATTATGCTGAAAAATATTTGTTTTGTAAAAACATTGTTTCTTCATAATTAGGTTATGAAGTTATCAATGTATCAAATTTAAATCTACATATATCAAGAAAATGTATATAAACACAATCAAGTTTAAATATATTAAGAAAAATTATATAAAACTAAATTAAAGCCACCAATTGTGACCTTTTATCTCTCATTTAGTATCATTATTTCATGAGTAATAAGGAATAATTTTGTTATTTCCTTTTTCAATGTTATGATTTTTATCAGATTTTTTTTAACAAACAGAAATAAAAGTTGGCATGAATCCAGACCCTACATTATTAAATTGCAAATTGAACTGGAAACTGCTTTCTAATAAATGTGTCACTATGGTTAGAGTAATACAACCTTGCATAAAAAGAAATCTTCTTATTCTTATATAGATGCTTGCTTAGTATTACGCAAAATTGATCTTGCACAAAGCAAAAATAAGATTGGTGCATGACAACAGAAAATGCAAGATTCATTTTGCTTTTCTTTAGCTTGGACTAATGCATCTGGCAAAAGTACACAAGTCTTTTGAGGTAAGCTTGTTACCTGTCATTCTGCAAACATTTACTAATCATAGTCTGGCACAAACTCACAATAGTAGAGTACTCAGTGAGAACTGAACTCACTAGACTAACAATAGCTTGTGAGATTTTTGGCTCACTATTTACTCCTACAGAAGATACTTACTAATCTTGTACTAAAGATCCAATGAATATTGAATTTTCTGGTAATGGCCTATGAGACGAGTAGTTATTCACATGAGCTAAAGAGTATTTCAGATCATATATGATTAAAATATTAGCATACTACCAATATATTTTTTTCTTATTTTTCATCTTTCTTTGGTCTGAAAAAGATTACTCTTAATGTTCCATATGATATTTTGTGCCAACAATACATTCCAGCTTACCTCTCCGGCCTTTCCAAAGAAGAAAGTTACACAAGCAACTCCCATTTGAGTTCGGTTAACTTTGCAAAAACTAAAAAAAAACAGTGGAAGAAAAAATGATTTTATATTGTAAAGCAACAATAAGAAACGACTGATAAGAAATGCTGTTTGCTAGAATGCAACTCCTCTCTGTTGTTCTTCAGGTATCAGCAGGATATTTTTAATTGTTATTTTGCTTATTTTGTCTTTCCTGGATTTGGTAGACCAGTGTAAAAGTTTCTTTTCTCTTTTACCATGTGTTGAACATCTTTCTTTTTGGCAATCCCTTATAATGACCCCAACTCTAACAATTAACTTCTATTATGTATTCCACTATTCTTCTATGAATATTGGGAGGTCCTGTAATTCTAGCTAAGTAATTCAAACAAATTGCATGTCAGGCATTCCCCCCCCCTCCGCCCCCCCCCCCCAAAAAAAAACAATGCATCAGTTCATTCAACACTATAATGACCTAGTGAGAACAACCTTGGTCTTTTACTCAATGACATATTTGTGTAGATTTATTAAGACTGATAAATCTCTGACACTAATTTTGAGAATTTTCCTCTTACATAAAATAATTGAAGTGACTAATTATTTTTCTTTTTTCTATTTTTTACTAAGACATTTAGTTTAATTTTTCTGATTTGATTTCTTTTTGATCTTATTATAAGAAAGGAGTTGTATTTTGTTTTGCTTACAGAAAATAAAGATTTTTTAAAGTGCTCTTCATACTCAAATTTCTATCTTGTTTGCAGTTTATTTTCCTTTATATTCAAAACAAATTTAAACAAAGTTAGTTCCACTGCAATGATACTACCTTCTTAAAAAATAATCTAAAATGTCTTTGTTTAAAAAGGCCATGAGATTTATGGCCCATCTTAAAATCCTAGAAGATGTAACTTTAGCTAACGCCTTCCTAGGGTTAAAAATAAACAGTTTATGGTCAGATCTAAGCAGAAACTTCCTGCCTAATGAAAATTGGTAAGCTCTATCTGTGCTTCATATGATAGCTAACACTTCTTTTTCAATATTTGAATAGTTAGTCAAAGATGACATTAACCTTCTAGAAAGGTACATTATAGGATTAACTATTTTCCATTCCCAACAACTCATGAATAGCAGTTTCAATATAAGGAATAGGGAATGAATCAAAGCATATTTGTGGTTTACTCCTGTTTTGTAACCCCCATATATCCTTAAATCTCCATACAGTTTTCATAAAACAACAATAGGTGAGGCCTAATTACTACCGCCAGTGGGAACATGCCCTAAAATTTCTTTGTCCACCATTGTTTTTAGTTTTACAATTACTAAAGGTAACATGTGAATGGGCAGTCTGCAAGACTCAAAGTAAGAGGGGTGACTATTTTAACTGAATGCTTACTTTATATCCTTTTAAGATGCCCATGTCATTACTGTCCAATTTCACACTATTAATTTACTTGTACCCTCTTTCAAGACATCTATTCCCACAAGTCCATGACTTTATTCATATTTCACTACTGTGATGGGAATAATTTTGAAGCATGTATTGGTCTCAAAAGTTCCTTCAAAACAACCTAATCTTTTGATAAAAGACCCATTGAACTGTCTTAATTTAAGCCAACTTTTCTTTAATTCATTCCCAGAAATTTATTGGGATTAGGGTGACAACACTCCCAGTATCTACTTGCATAGGAAAAGTTATACCGTTGAATTTATTTTTTTTCTCTTGCACTTTTCTCTTTATGTCTTTGTGTCACAAATAAAGCTGTATTTTCCTGGGGGTGGGGGATTTTCTACCCTTTCTATTTTTTTTTTTATGCTTACACACAGACTAGAAATTTTTTTTCCACAATTCCAGCATACTTGTCCTGAAACAGAACATTTTATCTTGTTCCATTCATGCTTTTTATCAAAGTATTTGCATCACACAATGTAATTCAATATGCTGCATGCTTTGGCATTACTTTTGGATATATTGAATTTATCAATTCGCTCTAATTGTTGCAGAAACTTTAATGATGCATCCAAGCAGTGACGGCTTGTATATAGGCACTGTGGAACTGCAGCACCCCCTATTTTTACTCAATATTATTGATAACATTCAATATAATGATTTTTTTCTTTAATCTTTTTTTATACTTGTACATTATATAATCCTTAAGCTTAATGTCAGTAAGAATCACCTCATTCATGAAAAAATTACAAAAATCCTTGTATGAAACTGTGTGCTTCACAGTTCCAGTAATGTCATGTTTGGCTGATGTGTACATACACACATGTCCAAGGAAAGAAACTGGATGCTGGTTAGAGACAGAACTGTCACTCACACAGTGCTGACCCTCTTATCTGAGTATAAGGTAGTGTTTATTTTTGACTTGGTGTGTGTTGTGCTTAAAAACAGTGTTCCATATTCATGAATGTGATAATTGTAGATGACTATCCGGCTATTCTATTTAATTCATTTTTATTCGGTTGTTTTATTGTATAGAAAATTTGAATAATTTAACAATGACCTCCTTGAATTCCCAAGAAATAAATTCTGTGACATTAAGTGAACTTCAACAGCTTATGCTTTCACAGTTGTCTCTCTATGAGTTACAGTTAAGAAAAGAGGCCATTCGGTACCTGATATTCAAATATCTCAACCAGGATCTAAGGGGCATATTCGTAACTTTTATTCTTAATGGTACCAATGGAAAAGTTGGTTTCGCCCCTGTGAAAAATGTATTGTTTCACTTCCTGTGTTTGCTGTTTGGAGTTGATATAACATGGACAAAAGAGGGTTTTAGAAATAGAAATAAAATGAAAGAAAAAAATGAAAAACATGAAGTCAAAGAAGCATATTGAAAATGTGGTTGCACAGTCACTTTTAGAGAAAGAGAAACTATATATAAAAAATAATAGACTGTGGAAACTTTGAAACTCTCTTACGTGGACATGATGAGAAAGATGATTCAGTAAATCCAGTATTTAGAGGATTAATGAATTTTGCATCTAAATTAAATCCAGATTTGAAGAACCACTTAGAAACCAGTATGGGTTTTCAAAGGTGTTTTTAAGCCCATTCAGAATGAGATACTTGACTTTCTGCTACAAGTATACCATGAGGAGAGAAAGATAGAAATTAGGGAATGTGTTCTGCATCTTGTGATCTTTTGAAGTCTATCTTTTTTTTCTTTTATTTTTCCTTGAATACTTTACTTCAATGGAATCGGGTAACTGAGTGTTAAATATGGCAGTAGACAAGACTGAAAAATATTCCATTTATTCTTATTGATGAATTGATTTTTTATGAAAATTTATAGAACCATAGTTGATTATCTTTCATTGAACCCTAATACAGGAGACAACTACTAACATTTATTTTTCTAGTCACTTTAGTTCATAATCAGTTTGCAATCATTTTTTAACAAATTCATAACTTTACATTAGGCCTTAGCTCATTTGTCCTCTTTTCATTTCATAAAACCTCTAAGTTTTATTTAATGATTTTCTCACAGGTAATTAACAAAAGCCTATTAACAAAAGTCATGAGTAATTTTATTAATATTTTAATGTTTATTTGTATCATGCTTAGTGCATTTTTATTAGAGGAGAAAGGAAAATCTAGAAGTAGGCTTGCAGATCATCAATATTTGATCAACAAACAAAAATAGATGATTTTGTTAACATTTCAATATTTACTCGTATCATCAAAATGTTATTTTGCTTGCAATCAAATAAGAGATGAAAGAAAATCTGAAAAATATTGTTGTAAGTCATTTGTTTAACAAACAAAAATAAATGTTGTCAATATTTCAGTGTCCATTCATATCTTCAGAATACTAATTTTATTTTTTTAACATGATATGAATAATCATTAAAATATTAATAAAGTCTATCATATTTCCTACTAAATATTGATTATCTACAATAATTTTTTTATTGTTAGCTTCCTTTCTAACTATCCACTTTATTTTGTAGAAAGTTAATTTATCCTTCTTCATCACCTTTACTGACAAACTCCTGCCCTTGATTTTTCTCAGATTTATTAATACTTCCCTACCACTTCCCTACCTTCACAAAAAAGAATTCATTGATTTTTTTTCAATCAAATGGCTTAGAATTTTAACAGAATTTTAAATTTTTGGAATTTTATGTTTAACCTTTGACCTATCTTCATTTTTCGGGAGGGAGGGTTCATACTGTGGAGATGGAAGACTAAGATCCTAGCAAGAACATAAAAAACTGCAGCCATGTTTGGTGAATGTTATCGCCTTTATTGATATCTCTGTTTCTGTTTTGATCAGCTGTGTTGTGGGTCCCCAGGAAAGAGGAGGCTTGTATTTCCAGATGGCCAAAACAGATTGTAGCAAAGAGGGAACTTTATTTAACACTCACACACTTTTCATTTTTTTTAACAACTCACACAAATAATGTTTATTTATTCCTATAAGTTGACAGTTTCAATGAAGAATGAGAGAAATTGATAACTCTTTTTCAAACACCACCAAAGCCCAAAGTAAAAACAAAATAAATATTTGTAAAGAGGGAAAACCTTTCAAAAACAGAAGAACTTGTTCTATTTAATAAAATTATTTCTAGAATTTTTGTCAGTAATGAATCTATAATTTAAACTGTCTTCATATATACTATTTACAATATTTACAATATTCGGACTATTGTCCTCATCTTTGTTGCCATATTTATGACAACATTTCGGCTGTTGTACGCTCCAGCCTTCTTCAGGTGGTTGGAATGTTGAACTGAACCCTTTATTTCGCTCACTGGGATAAACTGTTCTAGTTCCACGTGCCATGTCTAATGAATGTCAGTTATCAGTTATCTCCAAGTTCTCTACCACCTTAAACAGGCATTGAACTGAAACTCTTTGGGTACTGTCACCAGATCTAACTAAACACCTTTATCCACTGTGCCATGTGTCCTTGAGGACATTTGTGCAATTTTCATTCATATTATTCCTTTTCAAAAGCAATAATAACAATGAAAATTGCAATATGAGTTCTGGTAAAAAACATTCAATGATAACAGCAAAAATTGCAATATGATTGCTGAAGACATTAGGTTTATAATACCTAGAAATTCATACACAGATGTCCAGAGATGTGGAGAACTTGGAAAGGGGAATTAACAGGAAATATCTGATAACTGACATCCATTAGACATGGCACATGGAACTAGAACAGTCTACCCCAGCGAGTGAAATAAAGGATTCAGTTCGACATTCCAGCCACCCGGAGCGTACAATGGCCAAAATTAAATATATGTGATATATATGGCAACAAAGATGAGAACAATAGTCCAAATATTGTAAATAGTGTACATAATACCTCATCTCAGAAATATAGATAGATGTCTTCACACACATATATATATATATATATATATATATAAACAGAATTGTTGAATTTTTACACTGCTGTTCTTGAGAAACAACTTTCTCTGCATTCTTTGCTATTACTAGTCTTGTTATTGGAGTTACACACTATAATGCCAGACAGATGAAAGTCTCTACAGAACTGCCTTCCCTATTACCTGCCAAAGAAATGGCAATAAAAACATCCATTTTCAGCTTTGATAGATGCAGATGAAGACCATATATATTAGGTAGGTGCAAATGTTTACAGCATTTATTTAGAAAACCTTTTATTCATAGCCTCATTATTCAGTCATTAAAGAATCTTTTCAGCTAAAGAAATCTAGAAAAGTGAAAATGAAAATCATACAGTATATGTTCCAGTATTTTTCACGTGTAAAGAATTTAATTTTTCAATGTTTGTTTGAGATAAACAAAATAGATTAGACACTGCAAAAAAATTGCTTTAGGAAGTGAAACAATGAAATTCCTTTCAGTAGGATTTGAACTATGGCATACATATCGAGAAAAAGTGGAATAAAATTTTCCATAAAGTATTCAGATGACTATCCACATTTTTGTTATTTTATTTGAATATTTCAGTCAATGTTTTCTCCTCAAGTACATGTTGCATTTGGCAAACTAGTAATCTTTTAATATCTCCAGTACAATTTTTTAATGAATATGTAGGCCAAGAATAACTCTATAGGAATTCTCCAGAGTATAAGTAACATTACACAGTCACATTGGTATTCTGAGGACAAAATGTAAATTTCCAAAAAGTGAACAGTGCACATTATCATTTAGCACTTAACAGATAAAATATCAAAGCCATTAATATTTGCTGGTGTTGAATGTGTTAATGTCATATTTTTGTTTTATTTTGAAATCTTGAAACAAATCATGGATCTGAGCTTCAAGATATGGGAAATTCTCAAATACAACAACCAAAATAAAAACAAGAATGAAAATATTAACCTAAATAATTTGTAGAATAATGGCAGTGCTATATCTCATAGCTTGAGTCACCTACACAATGTTCTCTTTATTTAAAGCAAGATTTGTACAGTGTCTGATATTTTATCTTTTTTCACAATCCAGGCTATAAATTTCTTCTTGAACAAAAATAATATCTGATATCCAGCTGCTGCTGATGATGATCACCATCATCATGTCATTGATCTTGTGTTTTCCAACTGTTGGTCATTTGTATGGACTTCTTGATGGTTCTCTCTGTTAATTCTCTTCTATCATATAATAATTTATGTTTATAGAAGAAATGGTCATCCTTTCCCCCCAGATGCTTCCCTGATTCTTTCAACTGATAAACTTTTTTTTATTTGTCCTTAAGTCACAAATACTTCTCTCTCCCTGACTACTTGCTGGAAAATTTGTTTGCCTCCATTTCAAATATTTTTCTTTTTCACTGTTGCTGCTACTTTTTCTCAGCCACTACAAATGAACAAGTCTCAATTTCAACAAACACTATTTATCAACCCTAACTCTGAAATGATTTCTTTCTGCTTCTGTAACTGATAACAATTTTACTTTATAAATAAAGAGAAAAGTATAAGTTAGTTGGAAACACCAACTTCTTGTCCATTAAACTAAATTCCACAACTCATTCTTTTTTATTTGTGTTTAATTCAAGAACTTATGCTTCTAATGAAAACATTCTTGAATTGTATACAAAAGTAAAAAAGCAAAAGCTAAAACTATAGTACCAATAAAGAGTGTCTTTATACATGAGTGTAATAGTTCAATAGTTTTTATGTAATAACTCTATACATTTAAAATTTTAAATTACTGGCATCCAATATGTTTAGACGTACAGCTTAGCTGACTTCATTTAGCTTCTAAATACTTTTGTTTTTTTGCTTTTATCATTTGTTTTTGAATATCTTATGTATCAATATCATATATATAAAAGTCAGAATGTGTGTGTGTGTTCGTTTATATGTTTGATCAGATCTCCTACATTTTTCAACTGATTTCAACCAAATTATCGATTTTTCATTTTTGATCAGGCTCACAAGTGTAATTATGTGCGCTCACTGCACACAAGCAAATATGGGCACTTTTCATGTCAGAATTAATAGCAGTAGCATAATTAGAAAAAAGTTGGATTTAAGTGCTTATATGGGAATAAGAAATGACAAGAATTATTTGGTTTTGGATGCAAAAATTATCACAATGAAAGATTTCTGTCGTCGCCGAACTTTGCGCTCCAAAAGCCGATCAAATTAGTGTTATTAGTCATGCGTGGCTCGTTTGATGTGTAATGCTTGCTGCTGATTGGCCCATTCACGCTCTGGGGTCATGCAAGATCATGTGTGAACCGGGGGTGTCACTCGTGTGTGCATCAAGCATCCCAAATTGGGTAGAGGTTTCAGGTAGCCTACTTTTATTTCAGGATTTAACACTCATACCATGGTTTTTAAAAAGGATTTTTTAATGTTTCAACGCATGCATGCATTACTTTCCATGTTTTCTGCATTTGCACAGTAAAGTAAACATCAAGGCCATTTTAAAATGGATTTACAGAGCTACATATCAAATTTTACCAGAAAAATCAGTAAAAACAAGGTGAAACTGCTGCTTTTTAGGTGTTTGTAGCCCATTTAGCCTATAGGATTGAATTCAGTGAGCAATCACTAACACATTTCATGCCACTTCACACTACCACTTTTATGCCAAGTAGACAAAATTGGCTGCCCCCAATTGTCCAATTTTTCACATTTGATTGCATTTTCTTGTCATTTATGTGTAGCAAAAGGCACCCTGCTATAATTTTACTACTGCGCATCACTGCCCAAAAAATTTTCATCTAAATTCGTGCTACTTAAATGCCTTCATCATCCATCAGTAAACAAAATTAACATTGCTTCAAATTTTGTTTGTAAGAAGCACTTGTATTTTCAACTTTTGATCAATAAAACTACCTCATATCTCCTGGCTGCTCAAAATTTTCAAAGAAAAATGAAGCTTGAAAATCCCATTTTCTGATTGGCTGACTTTGAGAGATTGTGTTACATCGGTTACAACATAAATCAAAAAGGCAATGCCTATTTTGGGATAAGGAACTACATAGCTTTCATATTTATCAATAAATAACCCGATACAATAAAGTTGCCAGATACTATTTTGAAATGTCATCCGCCACTGTGCACTGCTTTGACTAATCCAGCTAGAGGTTAACCAATCATGTCAACTGTTCAAGGTTGCTGTGAGCTCATTGGCATGGTTGCAAGCGTTTAACCTTGGTCCCATCCAATCATATGCGCAAGCAGTTCTCTTACACATGCGTGTGCATGTGCGTACGTACGTTACCTTAGTATGTGTGCTCAAGGTCAACCGGCCAACCACCTCTTTATATCATAACTTGCACGCGTGTTCACACTTCTGCGATTACTGTCCCATACTTGGCTCACTTCATTCGTATCCAAACTGTTTTATTTTACTTCTTAGTTATAACTACATCTGTTTCCTCATTTATCAAATTTACTTCCCAAATTACCTACTACCATTTTTAGCTTTAGTTGAATTTTTTAACTTAACTTTTTTTTGTCTTCGATCCCCTTTTGATACAGTTACATACATTTTTGGGATCCCTCTAACCAGCCTACATTTAAACTACACATATTTTTTGCACTCAAAAAACCTACATACCTTTTATTACGTTTGCCTTTTTAAAATTGGTTAAAATGCCACCTAGGAGAAGAAAACTTTTTGGACGACACACAGCTGCTGCCTCTGCTACAAGAGCAGCAAGGGCAAGTGAAATCACAGAGCACATTTCGTTGTGCCTTTCTCAGATGGCCTCATACTCTGCTGCCCACATCTCCACGGAAAGTACTGCAGAACGGACTGAAAGACTGGCATCAGTAGCATCAGTTATGTCATCAGAACGTACTAGACTTTCAACTGAAGAGTGTTTAGTACAGAATTCACAGGATGCAATGCGTGTTTCTAGGGCCAGGGTTTCCAAGTTCGCAACACAGACAAACCTTTGGCGTTTAAGGAATGCCAGTGCTACAGCATGTTCTAGAGCTTTAGAAAGCCCTGAACAAACCATTTTGTGTTGTCTTAGGAATGCTAGGGCTACAGTATCTTCCAGGGTTTCAGAACAACCCCAACAAACCGCTATTCATCGTTTAAGAAATGCCAGTACTACTGTATCTGCCAGAACTTTAGAAAGTCCTGTGCAGACCGCTAATCGTCGTTTGAGGAATTTCAGATCTACTGCATCTGCCAGAGCTTCAAAAAGCCCTGGGGTACAGTGAGCATGGCTCAACAACAATGGCCAAATTGCAAGGACAGACACTCAGTGTCGCAGGTCAGCATTTAGGTTAACAGTGTTTCACCCATGGACAGCTTTATGTAGGCTGCTCCTTAGTCGGGAGTAAGGATAATGCTTATATTTACTCTCCAACAAACAAAGCTTAAAAATATTACCTATGCAGAAGTCCTATAGCCCATGTTTGGTCATGTTTAAATGCAATGTACACATCTTTATGTCTGCTGCATCATAGATTCCTTCATTTTTGAACCCGGTTTATTTAAAGGTCATCATAGTATCCACTTGCCATTACTAAGACATTTCATTAAAGGTTGTCTTGCTCACCAGATGCTCCCTTATCACTTAAACCACACTTCACACTTACATGTCAACCACATAACCATATTCAGTTGCAACACAAAACCAATATGTGAGAAGGTGAATTCGTTTAATTGTCAGAGAAGTCGAGTGTGTCCATGTAATTCAGGCCTCAGCAAAAAGAAGTGGGATAATAAAAGAATAGCAGCATGCAGAGTTATAATATGCATTCTCTGAGATGAAGTATTGTAATTATTTACATTATTTACATTGTTCAGACTGTTGTCCTCATCTTTGTCATTTCTTGCAAAATGAAACTGCTCTTAATTGTTTGAGAGAACCCTTTTACATTCCATCAGCATGACTGATGCTAACCTTCAGGAGAGTGACTAATTACACCTTCTTAGGCTAACATTTTCCACTAACATGAAGTGAAAAGATTAAATTGATTCAATTGTTAGGCCTGCTGCTATGAAAGTTGGTTCACTGTGTCATGCTAGACAATTTTTCTCTCCAGAATCTATTTTACATTTATATAAGTCTATTATCCATCTTCAAATATTGCTGCCACATATAGTCTTGTGCTCCTTGATAAAATACAAAGATGAATCTGCAAAGTTATTGGTCATGACCTGGCATCTTAGTTTCAGTCTCTTTCCCACCACCATAACATAACTTCCCTGTAAATTTTTTTTTTATAAATGCTTTCATGGTAATTTTTCTGATGAAATTTCCTCTATGATATATAGACTTTATGAATTTAAACACAGTACTAGATTGGCAGCTAGGTTTCATCATTTTACAGTTGAAATGACTAGATATAACCATAAGTTCTATGCTAACAGTTTCTTATCTCACACTTTTCACTTATGCAACTCTCTTCTGGCTTCTAGCTTTTCAGTCAAGTTTAATCATCAAAACTTTAAATGTAATGACAATCATTATCTTCTGTCTTCTTAATTCCATTTTTTTTATTGTTCTCTTCCCTTAAGAGTGTTTCTTTTTTTCTTTCAATTTCTCTCACACTCAGTAACCCTTTGGATCTTAATGGCTTTATTGCTTTGCTTGGAGGTGAAATGATTAAAAATAAATTCAAACAGTCACAAAAGTGTTTCCTTGACTTTACTTGGCAAAGTTTACTATACAGGATTCATTTTGGTATGCTGTTGACCTCCATTCATATGAACAAATCAACCACCCACCAAAGTCTGTGATGATGTATGTGTTCTTTTATCCTGATAGAATTAGCCCTGGACAGAAATTCAGAATCTGGTGTATGAGATAAAGCATTCCCAGGATGTTGCAAAAAAATGCTGATGCTCCAGCATTTTTATTATGCATGTGTTTTAACACATCTTCTTTATTCCTGTAAAACTTGGGTAGGAAAATAATCTATATACATATATGAATATATCTGTAGACTAATGATGAAAAAAAAAATTATTTAACAAACATTTCTTTTTAAACATAATCTCCTTGTCAAGAAATGTCATCTATTTTTTAAAGATGTGGTTTCATATATATATATATATCTATATATATATATATATATATATATATATATATATATATTTAATGATGTGGTTTTCTATTGTATATACATATTTTTCTCATTAACTTGGTGCCTCATGAATTTAAGATACTGAGTAATTTATGGAATACTGATAATGTCATCTGAGATTTTGTTGTTGTTGATAATATTCCTTTTTCAAAATCCTTTCCAATAAATTTGAATTGTTTTTGTGTATTTTTCAGATCTCATTACCATGAAAGTGATAGATGTTGACTTATTCACAATGAAAATATCCTTTATTCCACACACATGCATTGCCTTTAACTTGTGCTGACCTGTGCAAGTCCTATATCATATATTACAGTTGGACAACATTTTGACAAAATGATTCCCATCAAACTTTTGATGTCTGTTTTTTGCTTTCTCCTTGTTTTATTTCACATATCAGCTACGAGCATGTACAAAACATTCCATGCCAAAAGAAACAAGTTATTGCAACTTGTTCAGGATCCTGAAACACATGACATTTATGTAGGAGGCAGAAACAAGATCTACCAACTTGATTCCATGTTGAATCACAAATACAACGTAACAGTTTGCAAAAAAAAGTGTCAAGAAGAAATAGACAACAACATTGTTGTACTTGAGATTGTACCTTTCTCAAACTATCTTTTTGCTTGTGGAACGGTTAACCAAGGTGCTTGTGTGAAATACAATCTTGCAAATATTCACAATTCAACTGACTTTTCTACAAATAGAGCTGAAAATTTTGTTGGTAGTAAAACATCCACTGTAGCATTTTTTGCTGCTGACTCTGCATCAAAAACATTTGTTCTGTATGTTGCTATGTCCTATGATGGACGGAAAATTGAATATTTTCCTAAAATAATGTCAGAAAGAATTATATCAAAGTCAAAAAGAGGGCTTTATAACTTGAACTACCGTAAAAGCTATTTGGGTATACCAACAAATAAAGCTATGCTTGATATTTACCCAATAAAATTCATTTATGGTTTCAAGCATAATAATTTTATTTATTATGTATCTTTGCAAGGACAACAAACTTATATAGGTCGTGTATGTGAAAAAAGTGAATTTTATTATTATGTTGAAATTTCTCTGAAATGTTGGCATGGGAAAACTTCCTGGAGCTATGCTACGGCTGCAAAGTTCATCTCTAATAAAACAAATGAGAACCTTGTGGTAACATACTGGAACAAAACTGTGAATATGTCTTTGTTTTGTATTCATTCCATGAAAGAAATTCAAGAAGAGATGAGAAATGCAATCGAGAAGTGTTATAAACTCAGCTCCCAAAATTTACCTAAAATCCCATCTTGGATAAAAGCAAATGAATCATGCACAGAAACGGTAAGGAAAACATTTTTTTTTACTTTCTATTATTTATTACATCAGTTTGTTTTTGTTTTGTTTTTTGTAAAAAAAAAAAAAAAAAAATTTGAGAAGCACATAATGAGCCATTCCAATTCATTATTTTCAAGAAAGAATATTAAACATTGAATCTTGAATGAAAGTTAATACCAAACTAAGACTTATATTGGTAACATTGAATTTAACAAAAATTGTAGCAGAAATGACTAATTTTTGAATTAATGATCATAAAAATATAAATAGAAGAACCATCATAAGACTATAACCTCAAAAAAGAAAATTCTGACAGACTTTCATTGTGATTTTTAAAAATACATTAATCAAAATAATGTGAATAATGCTTTATCTAAAAGTAATTTGTTGATAACTGTTTAATTTACTTACAAGTGACCATTTTCATTTATAAAATTGGAAAAAAATCTTGTCTGCAATTTTGAGCAGACAAAGGATGGAATTAATTATTCAGAATAATAGTATCCTCATCTTTAAAATGCTAACTAGTCATTTAGTATAATTGTTTAAATCATATAAAATGAATTATTATTATTCAATATAACATTGGCACTTGATTCCTGTTATCAAATATTGATGGTGATACAACTTTTGAATTTAATTGATTCAACCAATACTTGATTTTTTTGAAGGCAAAATTATTCTTTTGTCATTGTTTTTAGTTCCTTTTCTTTTATTATTGCATTAAGTCTTTTTCTTTTATTTTCAGTATGAGGAAAAAATCACAACTGACACATGTGGATATGATGAACACAATGGCTACATTTCAGGAGCTACAGATTTAGTTCTTTGTAAATTTGTTTACACAGAAAAAATTACAGCTATTCAGTCATATGTCTATGAAGGAACCTATATATATATATTGGGCACAAGCAATGGACATCTTTTAAAAATTGTGAGTTTTTTAATTTCCTCTCTTTCATTTATGATATTTTTCTCTTTTTAAATGTTTTTATGTAGAAGAAAAACTGAAAAAAATTTCCTTATTTGCCAAATAATTGCCAAAATGCTAACTCATAAACATTTCTCATTCAATATGAGAGCACAAGAAATTAAGAAAAATAAAATTTATATAAAATAGTTAAACTTTCATAAATATTGTCTGAAATTTTAAGATGAGTTATCATTATTCTAAAATTTATTCAGACAAGTATCCTTTTTACTGTTGTTTTTATAAATATGTTCCACACAATGTTTTTTGGTATTCCTGTTTATCTGAAATGATGAAATGAGTCATTTATACAGCATCATATAAAAGTATTAACCTAAATATTGTGATATAAACAATAGATACTTGTTTGCTAAACGTTTGAAGCAAACTTTTGGGCTTTTAAAGATCATTTCTGTAAATTACAAACCCCATTAGTACACACAATAGCTTACTGGTCAAATGGAAGATCAGGATTTTATTTGTCTTTTTGTAGACAATCAAATATGTTATTTGGTCATCTTCACAACTCTTTTCTAATTTTTACACTTTACTTTTTCAAAACTAGTCAAGACAGGAATGATTATCGTAGATTTTTCCATCTTAGCCTTCTTACAGTTTTATTGACTTTGTTGATGAAATCAACACTTTCCTGCTTCAATATGGAGTTTAGTGCACATAACTCAAATCTAGTCTTGTTCAAGTTGTCAGCGAGTTTAGCTGACCAATGCATTGCTTAACATTTGTATGCTCATTGATCACATTGCTCTACAAACTTTGAGCTGCTGCTGTCTGTACAACTGTGGCCAGTTTGGGGCCATATTATGAAAATAATGATATTGAATTCTCATTCATTCTTATGAGTAGAGGTTAAGGTACTCCAAAATATGCACCCAATACCTAATAAATGCAGCAATAACTTTAGTATGGTCAACAAGATATAGAACTTTGATTCCAAGAATCTCTTTGATTTCTATAGCCACATTGTCATTAACGTATCCAGGGAAAAACCAACAATAAGTATTGGTTCAATCTTTTTCTACCTTACAGGAAACTGGAATGCTCATTAATATTTCTGTCTTTTATAATTGCAACTTTAACCAGGCAACTTAATTTCATTCCACTTAGATTGTTATTAATGTGTATAGATTCCACTTAGATTTTTATTAATGTGTAAAAATGCAATTCAATGGCAAGCTTAATTTTTTCTTTTGTACCTTTACTACCAATTTCTTACAGAAAATGAAAGTAATTTACTATGCCACTGTTTGATAAAAGCTCCAGACTCGTAGACACAATAATGTCTACAAGTTGTGTGATCCTGACACCCTCTGCCACCTATTACTAGGCCATGATTAGATAATATGATTGTCTACTTAGTCATCAGGGGTACACCTTCACTCAGCTTGGTTGTTGCATAGGTCCTGGAAGTTGTTCTTCCTGTCAATGTATTGAATCTAGAGATTAAGACAAAATCTCCCCATGAGTTATGATTCATTAACCATTGAAATCTCTCAGCTTCAGTCAAACTTTTCTCAAGTGGAAGTCTGGTTGAACGATTATCACACACACACACACACACACAAATGATTTTTTTAAGATTTCTTTAAACAAAACTGTTATATTTAACATTAAATTTTGTAGTGAACTACTGCAGAGGGCAAACTGGCTCAGGGTTGCATGCATCTTTTACAACACTAGAATAAAGTAACTTACCTCGAGTGTGAACAAAGATTTGAATGGTGCCTTGTGTGTAAACTGCCCAAAGAAGAAAGAAATGGTAGCTTTGTGAATTATGTTTTTAAAACAGATAAATCCCTGAGTCAGATACTCTCTTGCAAGATTATCTTCATGCATATGTAAATTTTGGCTGTAAATGATACATATAAATGGGGAGAACAAAGCAACAGGCAGAATGGTTTACTGCTGTGTCGAACAAGTTACACATGTCATGAAAAGTAAAGTGTTTGAGAGGAAACTGATTGTGGGAATTGTTTGCAAAGAAAAACAAAAAAACTTTAAAGCTTTTTTGCTACAAATTTCCAACAACAGTTTTATTTACTGTATCTATACAGAAAGTTATAAATTCAATGAAAATGAATTAAAATTTTGAAGCAACAACATCCTAGTAGTTCTACAGATTAAGCTTTGTCCTGAAATATTGGAGAAAGGGGGTGAAATTTTGTTTCTCTTAAATTCATTAATGTTTTCTTGACAAAGATTGTGTATGTGCATTTATTACAAATTTTCTTGCAAAACAGAGCAACAGCATTTATTCAGAAAACGGAAAAAGGTTACAATTTGACACATCTTTTTTTTTCTATAAACTGTCACTACAAGCACTAAACCCAAATTCATTTAAAGTTACTTTTTAGATCTGCCCACATGTTTTTGTGAATGTTGCCTGAATGTCAAGATAATACATTAAAATTACTCATAAATTTTGCTGACACTGAGTGCATTTTTTTGTATTTGAAAATCAGATTTGTTGCCAGCCATATTTTCTTTTTTTTGTGGGGGTAATTTCTTTACCAAGTTTTTTAAGGAAGTATTTTAGGGTGAATATTATTTAAGTAGACATTACTCTAACCATCAGATAACTTCAAGTAACAATATCAAAGTTGTTCAGCTTCTATTTTCCATGTTAACCTACTTAAGCAAAAGTAGGGTTTTAGCAGGTGATACTGGGGATTTACTTTGTTGTGAATCTGTTTAAGTTATCCACTGGTTCAAACCTCACCAAGGCCTTCAATCTATTCTCATCTGATTTCATTTCTTGTAACTAATTAACATTTTTGTTACTTTTTGGCAATTTACTTCACTGCAGAAGTTAAATGCAATTAAATGCAGATTTTCCTTTAGTTTTCTATCAGTCTCCTATCCTAAAGTAAAACTTTACATCACTTATCACTTACTTCAATGACTGTCTCAATCATCTTTGTGGCAAATCAATCTTACCCTATTATAGTTGTACATTTAAGTTTAATTTTTTTTGTCAGATGAATACAATGTGATCTTCTGAATTCAATTTTGTTTTTGCTCTTTTCATAGAAGCTTTTCAATACATGTCTGCCTGAACCACATCAGCAGGAATATATGGCAGTGTAACTTGATTTATCAATAGTAAAACTTCTCCATTTCCAAATTTATAGCATCTTTTAGCTTTCTAAATTTTGATATTTGTCCTAATAATATCTGGCAACATTTTCCAGTAAACATTTATGCTAACCTTTTTCTGGTTTTCCATTGTCCCAAACTACAGATCCCTGAGTTTCACCCCAAACCCTAAAGTATTATCTTCACCTAACATTTGATTGCTTAGCACAACATTTGTTAAATATTCTGCTTGGCTATCTTGTGAATTCTTCTCTGCATATGAACATTTTCTGGTCCATTGAAAAGAGCAGCCATAGACTGTTTGGTCTACCATTAGTCCCTAAAGGGTTACATTTTTCATTACAATGATTAAATTTTCTATTTTTCATCATTCTCTTTGAATTTCTACTCTTTTTATTGTTGTATACTCCCCTTGGGAGTAGTCTTGGGGGTGACAGTTTGAGGCGATCATAATGAAGTTGTCTTCCTCTGTTTCTCCTTTCAGCTGGGTGATCACTAGTTGGTTTACTTGGAGGTAAAATGAACTTCAACAAAAGGGATTGAAAACTTATCTATTTTATTAAAAATGTTGATGTGTACATTTTTAACTAGCCAGTGGGGTCACTCTATAAAACCCCAACTGGGGAGAAAGTTCCCAAGGCATGAAATAACTACATCTATTGTGTATGACATGTAAAACATAACTCTCTGAAATACTTTCTATCTCTCTAACATTTGGATCAGCCAATCTAAATTGAAATTCCTATTTTGTCTACCATCTGACCTTAAAGGTCAGCCTCAGAAGGCCTGAACCAAAATATACTGCCACTAAAAAATAATAGTCTGAAATAATTATTTAACATTCCTTACCTAACCATTCATTTATAAATTTTTTTCAATTATTTACTCTAAAATACCCTCTATACTTTTGTGTATGCAAGGCATGCTTCTTACAATTTTTTTTCTATTAGGCCTTGGTCACATGACCACTCCATCATGCACATAAACAAATCCTGAAAAAGAATGAACATAAACAACAAAATTCTGATCAGTTTTTCACTCATCACCAACAGTTTGTTTTTTTTTTTTTAAACAAAAAAAAAAAGAATACCAGACAATCCTTTGTCCATTCTTGGTCTCTAAATTTTGTGACCCAAGGTCAACACCTCAGATGCCAGTCTGGATACAAGTCATTCCAACAATGAACTTTGACCTCTCCAATATCCCTCCACCCAGGTCAGCAACTACCACCTCTGCAATCTTCCTGGGAGAACAAAAATTCCTTGCCTCTTCACTTGAGAATACACAAAATGTACATATAATTTATTCAAAAATAAATATACTGGTCCAAAAAAGCACACAATACATACCAAAAGCCCCACCCCAGTACATCAAACAATTCTATAACTGAGCCACATCCTTGCCACGTAATGTTTACATGTTAAATATGCTATGATCTACACTCTTCTCCTACTCACAGTGACACAGCACATATTGTTCATTATCACCCTATTTATTCAAACAATCAATTAATTGCTTTTTACTTGCATCTTACCAGATTCACTTGAACAGCTTTTCACAATTTTTTTTACCACCATTAATTTTTTATATTTGCTGTTATTGCTCATCTGCCTCTGTGTGTCAAAACTCAGCTTTCACTATCCTCCATTTTCTCCTGCCCCCCACAGGCTATTGCTGGCTCTTCTGTGGTTACAAGGATTTCTTCCTTAGTCACTACCACAACTTGGCATCCCACAAGCCACCTGACCAATTCCATTAGGTCATCAGGGGACCCAAAACTTGGCCCTGGCTGTACCTTTATTCTGTATAAATACTTCATGGCACACAGGCCCTCATTTTACTCCCCATAAATCATAACTACATAGTTAGGTGTGATCATTTTCACCCCAGGACACTGACTGAAACACATTTGGAAACCCCAAACCATGCAAGCCGAATCTACTTATTCCCACAACTTACTTTTTCTGCAAAAAATTAATTCTACTTTATCGCATAACTTACTTTTTCCACAAAAAATTAATTCTCAAAATTCACCAATTCTTAATCTTCAATCAATGAAGGTAAAAGGACACACACATGGCTCTTAAATTAAAAATTCCACACTCTGTTACAAAAAAACAATCATTTGTCAGTTAATTACAATTAACAAAAGAATTCTAAACTTAAAACATTTGAATGCACACAAAACCAGTCACAAAAACTTTCAACTTAATAACAGTCCACAGAAATCTCAGTGGGAATGCCCCATCACAAAATGCCATAAGAGTCTTTCTTTTTCAAAACCATTTTCCATTGCATTATGTATGCAAATTCAGGCATCTTGTGGCCAAAAGGCTGCCAGACATAATATAACATTCAGATGCACCCAAAATCATTAAACCTGCCAATCAAAATCAAATAATAGATTTCTGCACATGGTCTAAATTTTTGTAAAATGATGAAACAAACAAAATCAGTCTTTTACTAAAATGTTTCATGAAAATTGACATTGTCACATCAGTGTGTATGCATGAGTGTGTGTGTGTTCCTTTCCTTCTTTCTTTTCCTTGCTTGTCCTTTTTTTCCTCGTTTTTTTTTCATCATTACTTCCTATTTTAATTTGTTGAAGATGTGTGCTTATGTGTGGCCATAGAACAAAGTAATATCATCGTACTTACAGACTGTCCAATATGTCTAGACTACTTTTTTTTTTCTTATTCTCTTTTTTCCTTTTTTTGAGTCCTTCATCAAAAATCCTCTCTGAATTTTTCAATGTTGTGTTGTAACTCTCATTCTGCATCCCTCCTTGCTGGGAGATCCTGGTCAATGGCACCAAATAACATATATGTTCTATACCCTCTCTCTACTGGGGATTACTTACTTACTACACACTCCTGCTGAATCTTGTATGTTGTTCCTGTTATAAATATTATCATTTCATTTCCAACCTTCATTCTGGTTATTCTTATTCAGTAACCTTTTCTAGGTTACAACAATTTGGTGATGAGGATTTGGTTGAACTCAAGTAAATGTTCACCAATACAACATTTGGCAAACAAAAACAAAGATTTCAGCAGAACAGAATTCACGTAAACATTTACAAATTCGATATTCTACAAACGAAGATATTGGCAAAACTCGCATAATAATTACCAAAGTTACAAAGCAATTTTTGGCTACAAGGATTTTCTAAGAATTACGTGGATTTTTACCAAGTTGTTCAAAATACAACATTCAGAAAAATACGGGATTTTATTCCAACTACAAATAACTACAAAAACATAACAAAAGGTACGTGAAATTGAAGTTTACAAAAATCATGTATTCTTGAGAGGGTTTCTCAGTGTGAAGGTGTTACATTGGAAGTTAATTGGTAGGAATACTTAGTGTTTTTTAGAAAAATATATTTTTGTGTAAAGTTTGTTTACATAAAGTACAAAATTGAGGATTGTAAAATAGTTTTGCTGGAAATATTGAGATAACAAGACAAACAACAGACATTATGAACAAAAACTTGAAAAACTCGTAAAATTGTGGGTAAAAAAAACAACAGAAAATATTAACAAGTAACAAGAATGAAAATTCAGAAGACGCTATCATAAATGCAATTGCTGAATTTCATTATATGCCAGAAGAGGACGTAATTTTTTCATCGTATTTTTATAAATACAAAGAACTTTATAAAATGGACTGTGCAAATTGGTCTGACTACAAAAAGGTTTTTGTTATATTTTTCCCCATACTTATAGGAATATATACTTGAAAAACAAGGTGGATACCAGTACAATAAAAATAAAGGTAACAGTTATGCACAAGGTCATTGCAAGTCAATCCAGTTGTGAGTGCTACTATTGGAAGGTTGGTAGTTCTCATGTAAGTCTGAGTCATACTCAACAGATCCCAGCTAGTATATTTAGCTACCCCCCATGAGGGTTGCTTGTGGCACAAGGCCAGTTTAATGGGGGTTCTCCAAGCCCATAGGCTCAGCCAAAAATATTCCCTTTCAAACCCATATAAATGGGTTTGGGGGCAGTCTACCTCCCTGAACGAGACTCTGCCCTTTGGCGGAGCCTCATCCGGATTCCTCTATGCCCAATGACAGAGTTCGACTGTTTAGCTGGAACAGATCCCAGCTAGACTCAGTAGTCTGTTGACATACAGATACTTATAGATAGTTACTACCTATAGTGTAGTCACTCATGAGGGTGACAGGTTATTCCATTACATCTAGGTCAGACTAGTGCTAAGGAAACTAGACACTGTCAAGCACACAATGTTCATAAATTATATATTACTAAAGAAAACTAGTGACCTAACATTTAGAGAAACAGTTACTGTGATTTCAGAAGTTTTCAGCCCAAAGACATCGTTGTTCCATAAAAGATGGAAATGTATGAACTTAGTAAAAAAGGAAAATGATGATTTCACAAAATTCACAAGCATTGTGAATGAAAATTGTGAGAAGTCCAAACTGACAGTTTTCACTGACAATTTTCACTGACAATTTTAAATGTCTGATATTTGTTCAAGGGTTGGTATAAACAAAAGATGCTGAAATCAGGAGAAGCATTTTAAATAAACTGGAAAACAAATGCAATCCAACTTTACAAAAGCTAGTAGAAAATTGGCAGAGGTTTATAAATGTTCAACAAAATCCTTAAGATATTGAAATAAGTGGTATGTCACGCATTAAAAAAATGCATCAAAAAATAAAGTGAAGAAGGGAAAACCATTACTACTACCCTCCCCTGTTACACATGTGGAGAATTACATTAGTATAAGGACTATCCATACAAAAATAAAGAATGTTTTCAGTGTGGAAAAAAAGGACAAAAGTAAAAAGATGAGTGAGGAATTATGTTAAAGGTACTAATATGGATGAATCTGCTGGTTGAAATATAAGGAAATTTGTGCAGGTAAAAATCCTTCACAAAAATATCAAATTACAATTGGATAGTGGATCTAATTTAAGCATAATAAATGTATACACATGGAGAAAAATAGGTAAACCAACATTAATGGTTACCAAGAATATTGCTTGTAGTGTTACAGGACAGAAAATAAAACTTGAAGTGGAATTTATAACAGTTATGATGTTAAATGATAAAACCTTGAAATTAAGACTGTTTGTAATGAAAAATACAAATAACCTTTTTGGAACAGACTGGATGGAGCAGTTTAATTTGTGGGGCAGTCTGATCAGTTTGTTTTGCCAAGAAGTTAAAGGTTTTACCAACAAAGCAAAAAGTTTAAAGAAAGAATTGAAAATTAAATTCCCAGGGGTATTTTCTGGTAGGTTAGGCAGGTGCAAGAAAATGAAAGCTAAATTCGAGCTAAAGGAAAATTTACAACCAGTTTTCAAAAAGAAAAGGAATGAACCCTTTGCATTGTTAAAACAGATCAATGATGAGCTTGACAGACTTGAAAAAATGGGTGTTTTATATAAGGTGGAATATCGCTATTAGGTTGACCAATGGTAAATATATAGAGAAAAGGTCTAAAGAGAAACATGTCTGCATGGATTTCTCCACAGGCTTAAATGTTTTCCTCAAAAGTTAGCATTACCCACTTAGTGGCGGTCGGATATTTGCAAAAATCGATCTAAGTGATGCGTATCTGCAGATTGAAGTGGCTGACAAATGTTCCAAATTACTTATGATAAACGCACATCAAGGAATGTATAAATTCAATCATTTGGCTTTCAGAATAAAAGTTGCTCCAGCTGTTTTTCAGCAAGTAATGGATACAACGCTTAGTGGACTTTGCAGTTGCTTATCTAGATGATATTTTGCTGATAAGTGGAAACCCAGAAGAACACAAGAGAAATGTTTTTGAGATTTTCAGAAGGATTCAGGACTATGTATTCAAACTGAAAGACGAAAAATGTGAATTTTTTATGAATAAAATCAAATATTTGGGACAAATAAAATAATTGACAAAAATGGCAAGAGACCAGATCCAGCATGAGCCAGTGCTATAAAAAACATTCCTGCTTCGAAAAATGTCAGTTCCTTACAAAGTTTCCTGTGTTTGACAAGTTATTACAATGTATTTGTGCCAAACATGCATTGCTTGCGAGCTCCGTTAAATCAACTATCAAAGAAAGACTCTAAATGGGCTTGGACAACAGAGTGCCAGGATGCATTTAGAAAAATTAAAGAAATGCTAATGTCGGACTTATTTTTTGACACATTATGATCCTAAAAAAGAAATAATTGTAGCAAGTAACACTAGTATGTACGAAATAGGAGCCTGTATTATACATAAACTCAAAGATGGCATGATTAGGATGATGCAGGGGCAATACAAAATTTTTAATTAAAAGTTTATAATTTCTTAAAACCATTTTTTTTTTAAAATCTTTTGATAAAACTTAAAAAATTTTTCATTGTGAATAGTTGGAATGTGTTAATATATATATATATTTCTTTATATAGAAAATGAATACATAGAATGCAATTCTTAAATATGATGAAAGTTATACTAAGCATAAAAATTAATTAATAAGAACATCTCTATGTAAAATTGTTCAAAGTGATTTAACCGAAATGTTTAAATAAAAATAATTGTGACTTTTATAAAAACTTGTTCAGTAACTCTCACTTAGATGACAGCAAAATGATCAAATTTCAAATCTAAATTGTTTGTTTGTTTAAAGACATTTATTAGAAATACATACAGGAGTCATGACAATAATTTCAACAGGCTGGACATTTCAGCTTATATCCTTTTTAATGTTACCCAGCAATTGCTACCAAACAAAAAGGGAAATAAAATAGTCCTCACAACACAGATATCCATTTCAATTTCATTCAAATTGTGTGTCTGTGTGTGCAGGTATATTTTAATTCAATGACAGACCTAAAAATATTTTACAAATTTTTTTTAATAACAAAACTTCAAAAAATAATATTATTTATTACTGAATAATTTCTGAAAAGTTCAATAAAATCTAATAATTATCTGTTCATTTTTTTAAATTTAAATGAAATTAAAAAAAAACAAACAATATTTTGACTTTGGGACTGTTTAAAATTTGTAAGGGATGACTAAATGTTTTTAAGGTAGTTCTGGAACAAAGGTGAACAAACTTAGTCTGGAGCTCTGCTTTTGAATTAACATCTACATGTGTGTTAGTTTGATCACTATATTTGAGACAACATGCTCTTAATTCCAGATTGTACACTAGCCAAAACATGGAGATAAAACAAAGATAAAAATATCAGTTCAAAGGAATAACTAAATGAAAAAAAAATGTCTTTGAAATTCAGATTAGTCTGCTTTAATATATATATATATATATATATATATATATATATATATATATATAGGATTAATATTAGCTGATGTTATATTCAGTACCACAACTCAGGAGTAGACAAACCCTTTTTGTAATTGTTCAGTCCGTTCATCAACAGGTTTCAGCAATGAAACAATGAAAATTAATTTTAATACTATTAAATTAACTTTATAGAGTATATATATATATATATATATATATATATATATATATATATATATATATATATAGCTAATGTCCACTCAACACAAAGCTTAGGAGCCACTCAAGGTAGAGGGTTACTGTGTAGTGTTGTAAGAGCATAAGAAAAGTCAAGAAATGTAGTTCATCAGATTATGTAGGAAAGATAACAGTCAACTGAAGACTTGAAGATATCACGATTGTAGTGAATGAGATAACATGCTGAGATGAGTGTTTCACAAAACAACAGTTCTTTTAACATAATTGTCTGAGTGGAACTTATTTCTGACTAATGGAATATGAAGGGAATGAAGACAATTCACCATTTTGTACACAGCATGGCTGGTTCCAGTTGCAAAGGCCAGGGTTTGGTGGGATGAATGAGGAATATAGATTGTCAGAACACATGCCATGGAAATGGTAATAAAATAATGAGAGGCTGGCAACATTTCATCTATAGGGAAGGGGGTGTAGGTGGAAAATTATTCCTTACTCACAAGGACATGTAGATACTTTTGAACTATATCAAGACAGGCAAGTGAAGAATGGAAAGCTCTAGCCTATATATGGCAGCAGTTCCCAATTTTAGGCCTGATCTGGTTCTTGCAAAGGTAGAGGATAGCAGGTGGAATCAGATACTTGCTGATGCAGTACAATGAATCAAACATTTTTCTAGCATCTTTAACAATAGATTGTATATACGTCCCACTTGAGGTCTAATGTGAGCATGAGTCCAAACAGATGTTCAAGGCAAGGAGCCTCCTTGAGAGAACACCCATCCACTATGCTAGGTGACAGTTCAGGATCTGCTCAGTACTTATGGAACATGATTAGTTTGGTTTTGGACATAATGAATTTTACAAGCAAGTCCATCCTCCACTGATGCACCAGGACTAAGTCAGAGGAGAGATGAGTTGCTAGGTAATCCAAATCTTATCTGCATAGATATTCACTAAGGATTGGAGTATATTCTTAGGCAGATCATTAATATAGAAGAGAAAGAGGGAGGACCAAGGAGAGAACCCTGAAGAACACCAGCATAGGCTTCTGATGATTGGCTGTTAACTACCTTCAGGAAGGACTTGATAATTGACAAAGTCCCTAGCTGGAGAATTTATGTAGCAGTACCTAATATCGCACTTTGTCAAAAGCCTTTTAATATATCTAGGGCAATGGTCCTTGTAATGAATTTATTGTCTAGTTGGTTCCTTGCTGATTCTGTGAGTAATAACAGTTAAGACAGCTGTGGATCTAGCAGAGCAAAATATATACTGGTTATCACTCAAGAGGTTGTTCCTGATGATTATAGATTTGAAGTGTTTAATGATGACATTAAGGA
The DNA here is from genome assembly GCA_963932145.1 of Acanthosepion lycidas. Lineage (NCBI taxonomy): Eukaryota > Metazoa > Mollusca > Cephalopoda > Sepiida > Sepiidae > Acanthosepion > Acanthosepion lycidas. Next base: position 67,029,032 of record OZ010590.1, on the reverse strand, counting down.
GGTCAAAGGGTTGATATTGTACATGGTTTTGTTAAATTTAATAAAGTAACAGTAGCCAAGTAATATGCATTAATGGACAATGAACTACTTAGTAGTTGAGATAGTTTCCTAATTTTTACTGAAAAAATTAAGTGCATCACCAAGTTGTTAGAATGTTAATGAAACCAGTGTTTGAATGTCCCCATAGTTGATTTGTCAAGGTGTTGCATTCTGTGTCATCTCTGGATCCTCACACTACTGTATAAGATGGTATCAATGAAAAAGGTCACTTCTTTTTGGTATTTGTTTTATTAAGAGTGGCATCTTGGAGTCTAAAAAGTAGTAAAAGGACTGACATCATAAGAACGCATGTCGCATGTTGACTTGGCATCCCTCTGTGGGTGGTCTTAGCTAGTCACAAATCTGGGTGAAAAAGAAATATCGATGCTTCAGAATTCTTGAGACCTTCTGTTGAATTTATGTCATTGTGACATATTGAAAACCCAGATAATGGCAATCCATCACTGTCAGAATGCCCCACCCATGAAGTATTTCAGCCAATCACTGACCATTCTGTAACAAAGATGACTTCTTGGTAACATCAGTCTGGGGAGACAATGTCAGCACATAGTACAAAAGAATTCCCTGAGAAACATGTCATCAGTTGTCCCAAAGCTTGTGAGCAAAATTAGATAAAAATGCTCAGAAATCAATGGTTATGCTCGCACAAAGTTACAAGTGATTGTAACCAATGGTTGAAGCATACAGGCAGTGTTCATTATTGCACCAGATTAGGTGCTCTCTCCCAGAAATTGTAACTAAGGTCCACTCATCATAGTTTCAGTATAAACTATAGGTTGGCTCTGTGGGTGTTGAACAAACACAAGTGTGCCTGAACAGACATCTGCAGTGAGGATTAGCTAACCATTCTAGCAGACAGGTGTACTTGATACAAGTGGTCTGCTATACTGGAAATGGTTCAGGAAACTGGTGAAACTCTATTTTCCTGCCCTTCTCCATGTGCCAGATAAGAATAAATATTCTTTGGGAAATGAAAAAAAAAGCGGAATAAAAAAATTTTATTTAGTTCTTTTTGTGTATCTTAAATAAAAACAACTGGTAATAAAACTTGGAGGTTAAATGCTTTTTTAAAATTCTTATTAAATACTTTCATGTGAACTTGAAAAATTCTCTCTTGATTATAAATTGTATTTGCAAGTCAGTTTGGTTGGAATTGTCAGTTGTTATCATTTTTTATTGAAGGCAAATATTGAAAAGTTCCAGTTAATTATGGATAATGACATCAGCCAAGGCAGAGGTGAACCAATTCAAAAAGACATGGAACTGGACACCAATAAAACTCATGTTTATGTCATGAGTGGCTCAAATGTAAGTTTGACTTTATCCCTTTTGTTGTGTAATTGGTTTTGGAAAATAACTTGTGCCTGTACTTGTCATTGTGTGTATTATAATTACATGCAACTCTTTTATTTGGTACAATTTTTTCTTAATTTTCTTAATCCATATGGATTTAAAATGCAAATTTCAATAAATGCTTATATATATTGCTTGTGTTTGCCTATTTTGGAATTGTCTATTTGATTTTTCTTTAAAAATAACAATGATCTCTTTTAGCAGAAAAATGAAATGGTAGGGCATCATTCAGCTTCATTTGTATTATCTAAGAAATTATTTCTTTTGCTGAGATGTATCTATTTCTTCACCCAATTATCAATCTTCTAAAGGTTTATTTTTTAAACAAAATTGCTTATGACAAACAGTTTGTTATAAAACAATTAACTACCGAAAAATATTTATAATTGAATAAACTCCAACAAGAGAAATAACTTTGCATCATTTCAAAATTCTACATTTATGAATTCATGTATTTTCATCAGTTTTAGAAATTTATTTCCTGTTTTTACTTTTCTGAAAGAATATCTACCCACCATCTAATCTTAATGAAATTTTAAATTCTAATATGGATTCTACTTGGCTAAGTTTCTCAGGTGAAGAATAATTATTACCTGATGAATTATTTCAACCAGTATCTTCATCTTTTTTTATTCAGCATAGCACATCAGCTGAAATGTTTCTTTAAGGCTACAAGTAAAAATCATTCCTGAAATAATTCAATTGACTTAGGAAATTATTAAAAATAATTACTTTTTTAGTTATAAAGAATTAAATATTTGTACACAATATTTTTGGTCTATCTGGAAACAATCCAATCATTTAATATTAACAAAATTATTCTATTCTATATTTGCACACTTCATGCAAATGTTGAATCCACAGAGGTATTTATGCAAAACTGATGACTTTTGGAAGTTAAATGCATTAACTACATATAATAATATTTTTCAGGTGATCCGATTTCCTCTAAAATCTTGCAGTATTTATATAAATTGTTCAAGTTGTGTAACAAGTAATCATCCCCTCAACTGTGGCTGGTGTCATGATAAATGCACAACATCCAGTGAATGCAGTAATGGTTGGAGTCCGGACAGCTGTGTTCCTCAAATTACATCTGTAAGTCAGAATTTGTATTGTTGACCTTTATGCATTCTTCCTTATTTTGTTTATTCATTTGCTTGTCTCTTATATTTTCTTTGTATCTTTCCATCCTGAGAATACTAAGTCTTTGATAAAATACTAAAACAGAACATTATTTTATATTTAACTGATGACAAGCAGCACACACTTGATGTTAAATATCTACTCCTGACAATATTGATTTGGTGCTGGAATTCAGTGAAACATTTCTATTTCAAGACAACACCAGGAGGAGAATGGTTGTAATTTTGGTGAATGTTTTGATGATACAGCAGACACAAGTGTGATTGGTCTTTATTTTGGGAATATAAAATCTAATTTGGTTTTCTACAGTGAATTGCAAAAACTTCAGGTGGCAGCAGCACTGAGTTGCTATTAAAGTTCTTCAACCCAAAATTTATTATTCTGCATTAATTTCTTGGTGTCCCAAATGATTGTGGTTGATACCAATCCATTTCCTTCAATGATAGCATTGTCAGAGTATACTGAATTATCATCAACATTATGATGAAAGTAAAATCACTTTGAAATTCATAAAATTTCAGTTAGGAAGTAAATTTATGCAGTCTTAATTCCCTTTAAGATTCTGGGAGAATGCAAAGGATCCAAAAAATGCAAAGGATCCAATTTTTGTTTCATGTTTCAGATTTTCATGCATCAGAAAATAAGCAACTTGTAAAAATAAGAATAAAATTCACTCAATTCAAACACTGCAAATAATTCTGAACCCACTGAAATTAAAATTTTATGCTATCATATATTATGGATTTTACAAGTATAAATCTGATTATAAAGAAAATTTGTCAGTTGTTTATGTGCCTATCTCTAAGATGAAACCTAATCTGGATAATTAAAAAATAAATGAAAAACAGAAAGCTATTTCTTTTCTGCATGAAAGAATAAAATAAAAGAAAGAATCTTTTTGTATTAAATAATTAACTGATGTGGCGTTGGCTTGCGTTACATTGATCTTTGCAGTCTTGAAGTTTGGCTTGGTCACTTAAGAAAATGCTGTTTAACAGTTAAATGATATCAAATTGATTGGTTTAAAACAAAATATGTTACACAAATAGAACTTAAAAAATAAATGAAATCAGCAGAGTGTGTAAAATGGGCGATACTCCAATTTCTGAAATAGTGGTGTTAATATTAAAAATCAGAAAGAAAATTAGGTAGAAATTCAATTTGATAAATTCTGTGTGGTATCATCAATAAAAAAAATATGTATTGACAAATTATTTTTTAAACTGTAAGTACTACTAATAATAATCAGCGTTTCAACTCAATTTTTAGACAACAGTCTTCCTCAAAGTTTACCATCATTTTTTTTTTTTTTACAGAGTAAGAGGCATTTTATGCACATAGGAGGGGAAGATAATGGTGAATCCTAGACTAAGATTATAATGATCACAGAAACATCTTCTTGAGAGTCATTTCTACAGAGCAGTGGTTCGAGGGAAGAAACTGTTTGAGTGGAACTTACTTCTCACCAATGAAATACAGAAGGAATGAGGGTAGTTTGTTACAATGTGAGTGGTATGGTGGGTCCTAGCTGTGACAGAGCTGGTAGAGTGGAGGGAGTGCAATTCATCCGTGCACTTTCCATGGAAGTAGCAATAGAGCAGAGAGAAGGGGCTGCAAAGTAGAAAATAATTTATCATACACAAGGACTCAAAGAGGCTTTTGGACTCTATCCAGACTGCCCAAATATGACAACAGTACTCCATAGAAAATGAGATCACAGCATGGATAGAGAGAGGTACCTATGGAAAAGTCTAAAAAATGGAAACTATACCACAAATTCTGCAATCTGTCTCTGCATAGAGATTGCTGTCAACAAGAGAGTTATTCTTAGCACCTTAACAAGTCCAGATTTTGTTACCATAAAGTTAATGAAATCTGAACTTGATACTACCAGTATGTTTAGAAACTCAGTCAATTTCCATCTTAGGTTCCTCCAGAAAATCTGCAACATTTTATGGATGAATAAGATACCCAGCATGTTTGTACTTGAGTCATATAAAACTGAAAACATCAATGTGCTTTATATCAAGGGTCAGCTCTGCTGAATGAGACACATTGAATAGAGAACAAACAAATCACTGAAAACATTCTATTATAGAGTACTAACAAATGGCCAATGTACTCAAGGAAGCTAGTATAAAAATTCCAAACTCAAAGCACACAAGAATTCCAGTCAAACTGACAAAATATCTACTATACAAGTGTAAGGTGCTTTGGATGTCACACCATATAGACCATATAGATCATATAGACCATATAGATCATATAGACCATATCGATCTCAGCGTCCAGAGTGTCAAAGAACCAGCAACAGCAGTACTCAAGGCCAACCTAGAAAATGATTTTGTGAATACAATGGGGGAGGGTATCTTACCAGGAAACATGGTACTCATAACAGGGATTCCAATTTCACTAGTGGTCCATTTACACCCCACTTGATTATAGAGCCATTACGAGCTTGCACAACTCCCTATATACAGACTTCACTCAGTCTTCTCCACACACAAACTCAATTGCCTATCCCAAAAAGCAGGAAATGTAACATATGCTCAGGCTACTGAAGTCCAGTGGCAATGTCCTCTGGCCCAGATGAGCGACATTTAAGTGATAAAATGTCCATTAAGATTTCAGCTTCTGATATAGAAGTTTGTTAGAAAGAAATACAAATTTGTTGGCTTAAAATTGTAACATTTGTCTGAATCTATTTTTAAGACATTTGTTTTTGTTAAAGACAAAAAAATGAGAGGATTTTTTATTTTGGGTTTGGAAGTCATGGTTACTTGGGTTGAGATGGGAGAATTATTAAACATTTAAAAAAATAAATAGCATAAAATATCTAAAGAAATTGTAAAATTTAATTTTTATCTAAAATCAATGATATTTGCTGCATGAATAAAAGCATTTTTATAAAATAAAAATGTTGAAAGGAAACCAGAAATTTGTTTTGCATTGGAGGGAAAAAATGATTTTGTCATGCATTAGAGGGGGGAAAAAAGATTTTGTCAAGCATTGAAGGGGAAAAAGATTTTGTCAAGCATTGAAGGGGAAAAAGATTTTGTCAAGCATTGAAGGGGAAAAAGATTTTGTCAAGCATTGAAGGGGAAAAAGATTTTGTCAAGTGTTAAAGAGATACGGTTTCAGTAATAAAGAAAATAAAAAATGAGTTTTATTTTTCATCCACTTTGCACTCAGTGCAAAATCCTTTTCAAAGATTTTTTATTTGTGGTTACCTAAAAAGTGAATTTGAATTTTTTTTTTTAATTGCCTTTTATTTTTATTTTAACTAAATCTATAGCAGACATGAGTTGGGTGAATCTCAAATCTGATTACTCTCATCATGTAGTATTTTAACTTTGATTTCAATAACAGGAAATGCCCCTCATCTGGAAACTTAAATTGGATCATTTTTTATGAAATATTTCAACTCAATAGGTAAAATTTTCTCAAAAGGTCATTTATAGATTTCATTAATTTACTAGTTGTAATGTTTGTTCTCAGAAGTCACATTTTTTTTTATTTTTATTTTCTTTAACTGCCCATTTGTCATTAGAATTTTCTGTTTCCACTATTCAAGATTTACTTCTACCTATCTATCTATAGATGTGTGTGTGTGTGTGTTAAGCTGTTTCTCTGCCACCACCATATACAACCATCTCAACCATCAAGCATTTAATTCTTCCTCTGTCTATCTCTATTATATATGCATATGTGTATTTGTTAAGCTAAAATTTTTCTGCTATACACACATCAGTACAACTGGTGGCTCATTAAATTTGCCCTTCACCATCCAACACTCCTCCTACTAAACATTCCCCAACACAAACAAGGTGCCCGTTATTGTTGGAAATATTTCCTATTTGAGAACTGTTTGTTTTGTAGGTCAGTATCCCCACTCCTGTCTATCCCACCATGATCTGCTGAAATTGTACTTGGATTATCTCTCACATACACATGGCAGATTATCTTTCCACCTAATACCTCCACCTACTACCGCTGCTACTCTGACCCTGTCCTATTTACTCTCTCCCTCTTTCTCTCTCCTAGTCCTATTCCTCCTGTTGTTGTTTTTTCCTTTTGTAATTTTATTTCTGTGTTTTCTCTGGAAATCTAGTTTGGTTTATTCACTCTTTCTACTTTTCCAATGTTCTGCCTAGTCCTTTGAAAAACATTCAGGCCAATCATTGATTGTCTTTGATTTTACAACCAATCACATACAAGTTTGAATTTGGCTAACCTTTTATTGATCTTTTTACATGTATTCTGCTGGATAGATTTGTTGAAATAGTCTTTTTTTTTGTTTGTGTGTCTGTCTATTTAATCAACATCTTTCTCTTCTCCAATATTCTTTGTAAACTCACTTATTAACAGACATCTGACAACATTCATCTCTCTCTCTCTCTCTCTCTATATATATATATATATATATATATATATATAATTGTAAGTCACTTATATGCTCTATAATCTACTTGGATTATTTACCCACAGACTTATATATATATATATATATATATATATATATATATATATATAGTTAAAAAAATCTGTGGGTAAGTAATCCAAGTAGATCCTATTGATATAAAATATTAAAACTGATCCACAAAAGAGAGCCCAATATAATTTTTATTATAGAGCATATAAGTGAAGTACAATTAATGAGATCCAAATAATTTACCTCAGACAGATGATCATTTCGTCCATGGGAAAGTAGTTTTTCCCTGGACTTATATGATAGCAAATACATTTACTAAAATGAATAAATTCCCACGTTTCTTAACAGGAAATTTGAAAGGCAAAGGAAGGAAAGAATGAAAAAAGATAAAGGAAAGAATAAAAGGAGAAGGAGTAAATGAATTGACCTATAATAGAAGAGTAAGATATAGATATTTGAGGAGTAAGGGACTTAAGGTGATTGTAGTGAAGCTGGTACAGATAGTCACAATGGTTGAAAATGGACACTGACCTAAATGTAACCTATCAACACCTGTGCAAGGAAGAAGAATGAGCAAAAAAAGAACATAAAAAATTTCAGTGAGGAGTTTAAAATATTATAGATATCAACATTTTTATTCAAATTCTTAGCAAATCTAATGCAATCATTCTAAAGGTCACATGGAATAAAGGAGTAAAAGTCAATGTTGTTGAATTTAATAAACATAGCTTTCTCATATTATTGAACTACCCAATGTTATCCGATGAGTCTTTCCAAAGATTGACACCAGTTGAAATTAGTAGTTCTTTACATATTGAATTTAAATTTTATCCTTTACAGAATTTTAAAATAATTAGTACAAGTTTGATATAATTTAAATTATAAACTTAATATTTGAAATATTATTAATATATAATTATATTATATAATTTGAAATATTATTAATAGTATTAATATTACATTGATATAATGAGATTAGTTATATTTAAATGAAATTAATAATTTACTTAAATTTTTTTTACTGTATCTTTTACTATATAGTTAAAGATGTATTGAATGGATTAATATTAACATCATTTTATAAAAGTATTAATTTTAAATTCTTACTCCATTCTATATTTTAAATGCCTGTAAATATATTTGCATTGGTAATTAGTTGTAATTCACACACACACATACATGTATAAAACCTTCCTCTTGCTTTGAAATGTAGCAATGTCAACATTATATATATAGAGAGAGAGACAGAGACTAATGTTGACACTGCTACATTTCAAACCAAGAGTGAGGAAGGTTTTTATTGACTTATCTTTTTATAGTCCTGAAACAGACCCACCTAGTGGACAACTTGTCAAAAAAATATATTTCATTGATTTGATGTACAAATAGTCCATTCTGATTAGAAAATAAAAAAATCACAAAGTTTATTTCCAAAAAAATCCATTGTATCTATATAAAAAAACAATTGAAGGTCAGTCTTTCAAATCATTGCTAATGTTTTGAGTTTGAACCTCACTGATTTTCTCATTATAATAATCTTGTGTATGACCAGGTTAAGACTTAATAAATCTTTTTGATACTCTATTAAATTGATTGAAAGGAAAACTTTTAATTACTTTGCAACTCTTTCTTTTTTGCTTTCTAGATCAGACCAATAAAAGGTCCGGTAGAAGGTGGTACAATGTTGACAATTAAAGGAAAATATTTTGCAAACGGTATTACTGAAATGGAAATCACTGTCAAAGTTGGCAATGTACCTTGTTCAGTAAAGGAATACAATGCTACAACGTAAGTATTAGAATCAGACTTACTACTCCTGCCTTCTGTTAATTATTCTGACACTGATAATAAACTTTTTCAAGTATTTTAGAATCAAAATTGATAAAAATATTTCCCATATCATTCATTAATGGATCTGCTGGAAGTTATCACAGCCTACAAAATCTACCATACTTTAATTGAAAGAAAAGTTCATAAAAATCTAAAATTTATAAGAACTTTATCCAGTAGTTAGTGGAAAGTTAGACCAATTAATTTTACAATTTTGTTATCATCAATTACTTTTAGTAATGTTATAAAGATGCTTTTCATAAGTTATTTTTAATTGATTTGTTATAGCTTATTGTAAATAAAATCCATAATTTTTTTTTAAATGGATACTTTAAATATGAAATTTTAAATAAGCCAGGAGTATAAAGAAAAGAATCAGCTTAATATCAGAAAATTGTTTTCTTGAAAGATGTATTTTCAATTTTGTGTGTGTCAAGAGCAAATTTAGTATGTTTGGTGGATTAGGTACATCATTAATTTCATCCTCAACAGAGATTTGAGAAATAAATAAACAGCATAAATGAAATCCAGTTATGTTTTATCCGAATGTTGAATTGACGTACTTTGTGGTTTTGTTTCATGAAAAATTGTCACTGTTTAAAATCTGAAATTTTGATCTTTTCACAGCATTATTTGCAATACATCAAAAGACAATAAAAACAATAAAAAGGGAAACATTCATGTGAAAATCAGAACCATAAGTACTCAGACCAACCAACTAAAGATTGAAGGAGAAGATATAAGTAAAGAAATCTTCTACTTTTTGGTAAATATAAACTTAAATTTGAAATCAGATCTTTCCTTACTATTTTGAATGATACATAGAAATATTTTCTCAAGAATACATACTTTTACTCACATTTCTTTTACAACAACGTCAGTCATACAAAGCCTTCATTCTGTGAATGATGTACCAATTCCTATTTTCAACTAATTCTTTTCCTTTGACAGGTTCCAGAGATCTACAACTTCACTCCAACTTCTGGCCCCAAATCTGGTGGCACAGAGTGTAACATTACTGGTAACAATTTGGACATAGGATCAACATACAATTTATATATAGGTGACAAAAAAGTCTTAATTCAAATGTAAGTTTTACTATTGCTGTTTAAACTTCATAAATTGTTTTCCATGAATCCATTACTGATTTCTATGTTCATGTAATATTATTTTATTATTTTGTTTTTTTCTTGAATTGAAAATGTAACAACTACTCTTCTCATAAATAACCAACCTACATAATGGCTTCTTTGCTTGGCCTGAGCAATTTTGTTGAATGGGATCACCTTCACGTTCCAGCTGCTTTTTCTGATGATACTTCATCTTGACCCCCCTCCACTCTTAAGAAATCAAATCAAAATGTAGAGTATATTTCCTTCTAAAACTTGTTTAATAAAAGAGAGGCTTGGTAAAATAAGAAAAACCTTCTGATTTCTTTTTATTTATTATCAGACATCCTTCCCAAGAGACAAGTTTTGTTATAAAGTAGCAATTTCATTATACACTAAAATAAGAGCTTTAAACTTTTTTCAACTACAGAATTGATCAAGTTTCAAATGAACCTTTCATAAGCTTTCATTTTTTTATCTAGCTACTCTAATCATATTGTAAAAATGTTTTATAAATTATCTACAAGTTGTTTAGATAAATATTTCCATCTTTGCTGTTTTAATCAATCTAATTCAGTTGAAGTCTTCTTCAAGCATTCAATATTTTTTTTAAAATTTGTATTGATTTGACAAATACCTGAATTAAGTTAATGCCAATAATCTATATCATTTTTCAAATCCTATTGACATTCTTGCTGTTTTTTAATTCATAATAAGAAGAACAGCAAAATGAGAGTATAAGACTGAACAACTGCAAAGTTAAAGATATTGACTTGTCTAACGATTTTGGATCACATAAATGAATTTATAGCTAAACATGATTCTTGAATTTTATTCCAGGAGAACACAAGTCAAGATCATTGCCATAACCCCAAAAGTGGACAGCTTAATCACAAATCAATTAAAATTACAAATTGATGATAAAACTTTATTTTCAAAAAATTCCTACAGCTTTAAGCCTGATCCTACAATCATTAATGTCGAGCATTCAACAAATACAATTAAAAGGTATGAAAATTTTTGTTTTTAATCAAACTTGCTTATTTTAAAAAAAAGTAAATTAATAAATAAAATTCTTAAATATTTTCAATATGATAATTTTGTAATTTTTAAGGATATAATATTTATAAAATGGACATTTGCAATCAAGTGACACAGACAATTGCCAGTGGAGTAATGAGTTTAGCCCTTATTGGCCACCTTACTATGATGACTGTGTGTCAGACAACATAAATCTTAATAAATTTTCATAGTCATAGAGTGGTATCTAGCAAGTTAATGCAGTGTCCCACTATTAAGTACCAAACTGAATTAAAATTTGTGAAGATCTCAAATATTATTGATCTGAAAATAATAATATTTAATATCAAATCCACATACATTTCTTGATCTACTAATTAAAAAAGTGTATTCAAAGGTTCTTGAACCAATCCATTTACCAAAATCTGGTTAAATGACAAAGCATCAAATTTTTTGTGAAGAGCTTCTTGGCCAGGGTGAGAACTTTTTGGCACCTACTCATTGTAAAAGAAAAAACCCCAAAATGTGTAATTATGTGCATACCTTAATAAAAAATAACCCAACACAATACAAATTAATGTACCCTATGGTCAATCATTGATTATGATTTATTTATTTTTAAATTTATTGAAAATGTAAACATTTTCCACAGATATTTCAAGCAAAAACTTTCAAAATATCTGTGGAAAATTTTTACATTCTCATACTAATAAGAATTTCCTTCTTAACCTAGTGTGGAACACCAACATTTTGATTATATAATTATTTTCCCTTCTGGTTACAAGATTTTTCCATTTTAGGGGTTGCTGCAGTTGGAAGTTTTCATGTGATGTGGTTTTTGTTATTTGGTAAATTTCATTGTTTGTGACTTTGTAGTATCAGTCTATAAGATCTGATGATAAACAGTTGTTTTCTTTAAAACCTAAAGGATACATTTACTTGAAATTATTTTAATCACTGACACTTGTATACAGTTGATAGTTTCTGAACAAGTTGGGTGTTATGCATGCCATCCATACAAGTGTCTAGATCTAGCAAGGCTATTTATGAACATGACTTGAATGCTTAGGTTAATGTTTTGGTTTTGTAGCATCTTGTAGTATTTGATTATTTGTAGCACAACCTTCTCTTCTCTTCAATTTCCTTATCTTCTATATTAAATTTATTATAACTGATCCATACACCAAGGTATCTGAAGTGTTTATTAATTCCACATTTGGAATTTTTATGATGGAATCAGGGTATGTGCCATCCCTACTTTCATTCCAATTCCAGATCATATTTTCTGCTTTGGAAAAGTTTATTTTAAGAAGGTTTACTTCTTGGAACACAAAGTACCAAATAAAATGTAGTATTTTGACAGGAAATAGTAAAATATTATATATTAAGCAAAAATAACATTATTTTAATCAAAATATACATTTGTAATTGTCATGAAGAACCCATTTTCCATTGCAAATAACATTTTCTCAGAAATGGGCTGTTATTGTTTCTAGTAAATAGCAACAAACATAACTAAAGAACAATGCTGTATTTGAATTTCTGTTAATTCCTACATCATGTTTTCACAATTTCTTAAATCTTTCCTATCAAAGTCAAATGACAAGAAATATCAAATTTTGCTACAAGAATTGAAATTGTTGTTTTAGGATTATTTTCCACAATTTTTCTCACTTGACTGTGTATCTTTGACATTACACATTCCAAGAGACTATTGAACTCATTCTCTCTTTCATTTATGTTATTCTTACAATGTTTTGACAAACAAATTCTTTACGTATACTATCTGTATATAAAAAGAGGGTCTCTCTTTCCAGTAGTATGATGGTAGCAAATAAAATGGCAAATGTTCATGGTAACTCTTTTAATATAAGTTATTCTATTTTCAACAATTTGTGTCATTCACCTTCTTCCATAGTTTATACATAGATACTCAATTCCTTTCTTTGTTAAAGAATTCTGTACTGCATTCCTTTGTGAAATTTAAATCCACAACATTCTTCATCTAGCCAGTAATTTGATGTATATTAAGTCTTTCAATTTTCTTACTTATAATCAATATTCTCTGCTTATTATTTGGACCTTCACTCATGGTAATGTACTCCCTCTCTTTGGCCAAATCAGATTTTATCCATTTTTCCTTTAGATATGGCCATTCTGTGTTCTTTGAGTCTGGCTTTAAGGGACATAGCCTGATGCATTTTTTCACATGTAATTGCAGCTTTTCACCAAACTCTTCTTTTATGAGGGATCAACTGTAGCAATGTTAGAAAATTTTGTTGTGCAATTAAAAATCATCATGATGTTATAATGTCCACATATCCTTTATATTCATTCATCTGTAGCTGTACAGTTGGTATTTCTGGAATTCATTCTCCAATTTCTTGTTTTCATTACTTGTTATAAATATTATCTCCAAAGTAAATTTTTAAAACCACTGGTGTTTCCAATTCCTTAATTTTAATGTTCCTGTATGCTTGATCCCCAAGCAACAATTTTCAAGAGACAACAAAACAAACTATATAATGAATAGACCATATAAACATTATGGAATCAACCTTACAAGCTGAAATCATTTTGTACAATAGCCTTTACTCTTTACTTTAGTGTGTGAACTATGAAAACAAATTTGTCTAAATATGAACAATTGTCAAAAATCTTCAGTGATGTAATAAAATGTAAAACATTTTTTTCAGTGGTGGCATTGAAATAGTATTTATTGGGAAAAATCTTAATACTGTACAGAATCCAATGTTGAGTGGTGTTGTTGTGAAAACAAAAGCTCATTTACCAGCTGAGGTATGTTAATACATTATCTCTATATTAATAAAAGCATTTCACATTTCAAATTTTCTTTTGTCAACAATTGCTTATAAAACTTTTTAAAACATAGCAACTTTGAAAAGCACTTAGAATTATACTGTTTCTCAGATTTTCAATTGATTTTGTTCAACTCTGATACAGCAGACAATCTTAATGAACTAAAGCAGTTAATATTCATTAATTTTGAATTGATTTTAGGTTGTTTATATTAAAAAATACTGTTTAAAAATTATGTGAAGCTTTCAAAACATTAAACAAGAATTCTTTATTAGTTGAGTGTTTCATTAAATATAAGTATTTAGATTTCAATATATGTCACTACTTCTGATTAAATCCATAACTAGATTTAACTGGTACGTGGGGATAGAATGTGTATTTCCCACTGATGCCAGTGGTTAATATTCAAGCCTCAGTTAAAGGCAGGATTTACAATGTTAGCTTTTGAGCTCACACCAATTGGAAAATTGGTAAAAATACAATTTTTGTAAATCCTATCTCAACATTGGGCCTTGTGCCAAATTAAGCTACCCTTTTTAAATATCCATATTAAATCCATCATCATAATCTGTAAGACATAAACAGAGCTTTTAAAAGATTTTTTTTTGTTTCATCTTAGACAAAGAGATATATTACAAAGATTTTATATGATTGATCTATTAAATTTAACATTTGTATAGATCCTCAAAAAGATAGATTTTATTGATTTTTCAAAAAAGGAAGATGGAAAATTAGGTAAATTAAGATAATCTTTGATGCACTAAAGTACAAAAAAGACAAGAAAGGTAGGCTGGTCTGTCTGTTCTCAGTGAATTTTCCATTGTAAATCACAGCAAATATGAAACAGGAAAAAAAAATGATTGGATTTTTATATGCATTGCAACCATCACTATTTGACATAAATTAAAATAATTTTAAATCTCCATTTCCAATGATAAATTCCCTGGGAATTTCAATTTAATTTGTTAAACATGGTTTGAATTTCAATAGTGAAACATTTTCATTATTTTATCATAACTTCATTGATCTTGTTTTGACCAAAACAGCAAATATAAGGATATTATGCCAAATAATTTGTGGTACAATTTCTGAAGTTAACAAGTAAATTAAAATGAATGATTCAATTGCTGGACTTGAAATTTTTATGGTTTTATTTGCTTGTTTATATGTGAAATAAATTTTGATATTTATAAAGACAACTGTCAGGAGAAACATTGATTGGTTGAGTGAATTTTTATTTTTCAATACAACAGTTTATTCCCTGTTTAGCTTTTTATAAAACTAAAACATTACAAAAATGATTTCATTTTGATGAAACTGATTTTCCCAATTTATACTTGTTAGTCTTAATCAATAACTGGCCTTATGATTGTATCATATTGAAACACAAATTCTCGTACAATCACCAAAATTAAGCAACGTCAAGACAGATCAGTACCTAGATGGGTGACTGCTTGGGAATACCAAGTGCTCTAAACTTGGATGTGTGGCTGGTATAATGGATAATTGTTAATTGGAGAGCCAAGTTCCAATTCTCTTTGGGTTCATTGTATTCACTTACACACAAATACCCTTTAGAAAAGTATGAATCTACCTTCCCTCAGATATGGGTTAATTAGTAAGATTTATATCACTAAACTATTATCTCAGAAAAACAATTCGTACAATCTAAAAATATTTTCTGGCTTTAAATAACCTACAAAGGGTTGATAAGCCTTAAAAATGTATTAACCAATAATTAATCAATAACTGATTTATCTATATTAAATGTTGTATAAATGTTTGAGTTCAGTCCTTCTGATTGACTTTACTTATTTGTGAATATATTTAAAACTAGTTTCTCAAGAAATACTTGTCATTTGAAAGACTTCTTCTTTTCTAAGATCTGTTCAGACAATTGAATTTAATCTTTGTGTTGTTGATGTTTTACCAAAACATTTGAGTCAGTCTATTCTACAATTTATTCATAAGGAAGATAGATGTCCTTTTGTTCTATTTTTTTTATATATCAAGATAGAAAAATAAAAAAAACTGTATCTACAAAATGTTGGGAAAAAAGTCCATACTACATTCTGTTTTTACACATTGTTCATGTATCTTGAAACTTTGGATAGTTCATTATTTGTTTGATTGGTAAAAAAATTGTTCAGTTCATTAAATAAAAAGAAATGACATTTTTTTGTTTTTAACATTTTCAATATATTAGCCTAAAAAAAAAAAGAGAGCATTTTCTTCAAAATGAATAAATGCCTTATTAGATGATTTGCTCTCTTCTGAAATTTTTCAAGTAACATAAAATGGCTACAGAATTGGAGCAAGATTAAAAAACATCATCTTCAATCTTTTGAATAAAAGGTAAATTTTCATTACTTATTTTTAGGAAAAAGTAACATCTTGCAGAAATAACAATATATTATAGTATATATGTTCTTTGTGTTAAAATTATGTTGATTGTTGTAACTTTTGTATTTGTTTTTATTTCTCCTTTATATCTTCTCTAGAAATGTACTGCAAATAAAGATGGCACCAAACTCTACTGCAAAACTCCTACCTTGAATGACAGTTCATCTGATACCATTTCTGTAGATCTTCGATTACACATGGATGGTGTAAAAGAATTGTACAATTTTGCTACCACATACCCTAAATACAGTCGAATAAATTATTATAATGATCCAGTTCTGTACAAGTTTGATTCTAAACAGAATATTTTTTTCTATGGCAAGACAAGCAAGCCAGTTGTAATTAAGGTATGAAATATGTTGCCTGAAGTATTGCTCTTATTTGGCAAATTATTTAAACTAGTATGTTCATCTGTTATTTCAGTCACTTGAGATCCAAACAAGAAAGGTAAAAATGTTACTTCAAATAATTTATATATATTGGCATTTTTAAAAAGTTTAACATTTTTCTCTTCATTTTCCACTATTTTAATTTTTGTTTTTTAGATCTTCAGTTCTTTTGATTAATGATTCTCATTTGCTGAGTCTGGTTCTTACTGGATGCCCCAGGATTGTGATGAGTCAAAATATTATCACCTGATATTATGTTAGTCTTCTATGTGCCTACAAAATTGTTCTTCTCCAATCAGACATGAAATCTACAAGAAATTTTCTTTTAGAATTTGGTGCCAGAATGTTAATAATAGGTCATTTAATGGCTGCTGATTACATGATGGATGTTCTGCAGAGCAAATGTCTTTTGTTCAACCAATCCTATAAGTAATGAATGGAATTGAGATTAGAGTTTGGTGATCAGGGCAACACAGTGAAATATTTATGTTCCTGGAACCATTTCAATACAATTCAGGCAGAGGCTGGTAAAGTACATTGTCCTATTTAAAAATGCTACTATCATTTTAGAAACTGTTGCCATCTAGGGGTGTACCTGGTCTTCAATGATGTTAGGTAATACATTCCACTTGAATGTTAGGACTCGGTGTTTCCCAGCAAAACAATCATCAGTTTTCAACCATCAAACTCTCCACTAGCTTGCTGCTTTCGCAATGTAAATCTTGATATCATTGTTTCCCCAGGATAATGACATACATTGTCATTCACTTTGGAAGAAAATCAGATTCATCAAACCAGGTAACCTCTTTCTGTTGGTCCAATTCCAATGATCACATGCTTCTTGAAGACTCCTTCAGTAGTGCATATGTGTTAGTATGAATATACTGACTGGCCTGCTGCTACCCAATCCCATATGCAAAAAGGATCAATGTACTGTGTTGTGACACATTTCTTCTATTAGCATTATCTAGAATTTGTGATACAGTAGCCTTTATGTTGGTTCATGCTTAGCAGAAAAACCTCCATTCATTTCTGACATTTATATATCTTGGTAGCTCAACGACTTCTCATCACTTGACTATTTTTCTTTTAAAAATCTACAAGATGCACTGTTTTGTAAATGCTCTGAAATAGTCTTCTGGTTGTAACAGTTCACTGAAATCTATCTTCTTGCTCATAACTGCAGTATTCAGTTCATTAAATTGAAATATTTGAGGTTGCTTATATAACTCTGACCTTGATAGACACAGTTATAATGAGCCAATGGCTGTCATTCTTTCCACATATTGATTATAATGATTTTAGTTTACAATGTATTTATTTTTATTTTATTTTTTTAGATATTTAGTTTTAATTTTTTTGTTTAAGGACTCACATTCTCTGAATGTAAATTTGATCCTTGATAGGCACTTCAGGATTATGGCATTTATTTAGATTTACAGTTTAATCAGGTCAATTTGAAATATGGATTTGTGGTTACAGTGTTGTAGATATTCTTGGTATTTATTTACCAGAACTTTGGGAATAAAATAAATTAACTCAAGGGTATAAAATGAATAATATATTTTTATTTGCTTTAGAGTGAGTCCTTTGCTATTCGGTGTAGAAAAAATGGTCATTTATAAGGCAGATATTGGTAGCAAACTGGGGAAATATCCATTTCAGCTCAGTAGTGGTAGTTTTGACCATGCTAGTGTTAGTAGTAATATTAGAACTAGGTCTGTCAATTTACTATGCTTTTATCGGCCATAAGCAGGCAGAAATATGATTAGCAAATGACCTCTTAACTACTTCTTCACATATTACACATGGCTGGTTTCTCCAATGGTCACATTCTCTTGTTCAATGATTTCTCTTGCCATCCCTCCTCCAGTTCAGAGGAGTGAGCTTATATACTTTTGACCAGGCTTTGAGATTCTGGAACAAACCATAGTTTCAACTAACATCAAAAGTCTCTTTGTGTTAATTTTTTTGATTGGCCGAAATTATTTTATTTTCTATCATTCCTTTCTTTTACATTTTTTTTATAACAGAAGTTATGCATGGAGCCTATCTTATTTTAGTAGATTTATAATCATAAACAAGTAGGCCCTGGTACTGCAAACTTCCAGTGTTTTTCATTCAGGTTGTCTTCTATCTTTTTTTTTATTTTAGAGTTGCCTTCTTGTTAGTTGAGAGAAATAAGTTTAGAGAGAAAGAAAATGATAAGACTTTTAAAGGAAAGCACAAATGTCTTATTTTAATTTGAATTCTTTTTATTTTTGTTTATTTCAAATTGAGACCTACTACATTTGGAGGATTTCTACAAAGCAAGCTTCTCACTTGCCATTCAATACCATTTGTTACTGTATTGACTAGGCACTCACCTAAAGTCTGTTGATTTTTTTCTGGCAAATGTGTATATTGCAGAGTTTTATGGGTAGTTATTTTTTTGACAATGGGGATTCCAGTCCTATCAAGGGAAAGTTAGTGGAGTGATTTCTTGTTGCTTTCATGGTTTAAATTCAGAGTTGTTCATCTCTGTCTGGTTGCCCTCCAAAGAACAAAAAGTGTAGATTACCATAAAATTATATAGTTAGCGGGAGATAATATGAATTCATGCTTTTTATCTATGTCTTTAGCACAAATAACTTCACTTGGAACTGAATTCAGACTACCAATTTTCTGCACTGATAATTGTCATGCTATCTGTACAGCCATTACTCAATTCATTATGTGCACAACTAATCCTAATATCTCTATTAATCTTTCCAGTTTTTTGTTCTTGGCCACTAAAAATCTTATCAAGTTAGTGAATTTCATACAAATCTTTTGGACAGTCAAAAAAAAAACAACAACAAATTATAGACTAATGTGATATATATATATATATATATATATATATATATATATATATCTCAAGGTAAAATGAGAACAAATGGAGTATATTATTTACGTTATTCGGACTATTGTCCTCATCTTTGTCACCATATTTATCACAACATCTTGGCCATTGTACGCTCCAGCCTTCTTCAGGTGGTTGGAATTTTGAACTGAACTCTTTATTATGCTCAACTTTGCCACAACCATCAGGTGGGTGCCATACTTGGACATCATTACCAGAGTCGAGGAGGTGGCAGATGAACTGAGATGGAAAGTAAGACAGACCTTGGAGAGAGCCAAGCCTCCCAGGTATAACATAACAAAACTGGAGAGGCAGGCCATTGGATCCCTACAGAGGAACGAAAACATCATCATACTACCGGCTGACAAAGGTAATGCGACTGTAGTGATGGACAGATCGGATTATACAAGAATTCTGGATGACCTCATTAGCAATGGTAGCTACAGCAAAGTGAAAAAGGATCCTACTATGAAAACAGAATGCAAATTGTCATAGATCTTAATCAAGAACAAGGATCACTTCGCACCTAAGATGTATAGGCAGTTATCACAGCGTTACACCAAGCTACCTCACATATACAGTCTCCCTAAGATTCACAAAGACGGTATTCCACTCAGGCTGATTGTTAGTTGCCAAGGCTCTGTGTGCCACCCTCTGAGTCGCTTCCTTGTAGATATAATTGACCCATTGATCAGAAAGTCTCCTTTATATGTCTGAAACTCTGCCCACTTTGTGCAAATAATCAAAGATGCTCCCATCCTATCCAACCAGATGGTGAGCTTGGACGTGGTGAGTTTGTTCACCAAGGTACCCATGGAGGAGGCACTCTCAGTAGTCAGAGACAGATTGGCCTCTGACTCTTCCCTAGAAGAATGGACCAGTATTCCAATAGATAATCTGATGGAGATGTTGACTTTCTGTACACAAACAACACACTTTGGAATGGGAACACACATATATCGACAGGATGAGGGCTTAGCAATGGGCTCGCCATTATCACCAGCAATGGGGAATATATACATGGAATACTTTGTGGAAATGGCATTAGAATCTATATCTCTAAAGCCAACTATATGGTTAAGGTACGTAGATGACACCTTTATACTCTGGCCACACCAGGAAGATGTTCAGGTTCTATTTGACCATGTGAACTCAATAAGACCTTCGATACAGTTCACAATGGAGAAAGAGAGTAACAACACACTCCCATTCTAATATCTCGAAGAGAGCGTGGGTTTAAGACATCTGTATACCGTAAACCGACATTCACCAGACAGTACGTCAATTTCAACTCCTACCATCCATACAGCATAAAGAAAGGGATCATCCGTTGCTTACAACACTGAGTAAAAGTCATAAGTGGCGACCCAGAGATGTTAGATAAGGAATTGGTCAGCATAAGTAGTACCCTACAATGCAACAACTACCCTGGGTACATGGCAGCAGCCCCCAAAAACCGGGATAGGCGGGTACAAAAGGAGGAGGGCAACAACACTCAGAAAAAAGTATGCCTGCCTTATGTGAAGGGGTTATCAGAGAAAATACAAAGGATCTGCAGTCCATATAGCATCAGGACAACCTTCAAAAGCTTGACGACACTTCGCAGATATCTCTCTCGAGTGAGACTCCCCATAGAGGAGAACATGACTAAAGACTGTGTGTACACTATCCCGTGCAGCTGCAAAAAGGAATATAAAGGAGAGACAGGCTGCCCCCTCAAGGTAAGTCTTCAAGAAGACCAGAAAGCTGTAACACGAGGGGAAGTGGAAAAATCAGGTGTGGCTGACCACAAATGGAGAGAGAAGGGAGATCACTGCTCTCTGTGGGATCATGTTGAGATCATAGACAAGGAACACCATTGGTAAATTTGTGAACTTAAGGAATCAGCACATATGCTAGGCCACAAAAATCTCCTGAGCCGACCAAGCATAGAAATAAATACAATATGGGAACCAGAAATAAGGACTGCCAGAGAAAAGCAATGATAGCAAAGTTGCAATATGAGCTCTGGTAAAAACATGGATGATAACAGCAAAATTGCAATATGAACACTGGTAAAAAATGGTTGCTGAAGACATTAGGTTTATAATATCCAGGACTTGAGGACACATGGCACAGTGGATAAAGGCATTGGTTGGTTAGATCCAGTGACAGGACCCCAAGAGTGTGAATTCAATACCCGGTTAAGGCAGTGGAGAACTTTCAGAGGGAAATTAGGAGATAACTGATAACTGACATCCATCAAACATGGTACGTGGAACTAGGACAGTCTACCCCAGTGAGCATAATAAAGGGTTCAGTTCGAAATTCCAACCACCTGAAGACAGCCAAAATGTTGTGATAAATGTTGTGATATGAGCACTGGTAAAAAATGGTTGCTGAAAACATTAGGTTTATAATACCCAGAAATTCATACCTGATGTCCTCAAGGATAAATATGACGACAAAGATTCGGAAAAAATAGTCCGACAATAGTCCGAATAATGTAAATAATATACATAATACCTCATCTCAGAAATATAGACAGACTCTAAATGGAGTAAAATTTCACTCTATGTAACAATTTAAAAGAGGGCTTAATACAGAGTAGAACTAAATATTATTTATTTTAGGATGTAGTGATTTTTAACATGTTTTAATATCTTAAAATAAATATTTTATTTATATATATATATATATATATATATATATATATGGCCAGCTAATCATTTTCCAAGCTAAAGAAATTATCAAGTAATTAAGGAAACAATATTCAAGTCGTGATCATTTTCTATAAGGTTTGAATCTATAAAAGACAATATCATTGAATTTCCAAGATTAGAATTTATGAAGTGTTATCAAAATAATGATTGAAATTTCTCCAACTGATCCAATCTTTCTTTTCTTCTTTTATCTGTGTAATTAAAATCTTTTTTCTTTATACTTGAAAATAAGCTTTTAAACTTATTATCTTTGTTTAATTTTCAGGGTAATTATATCACTGATATTGTAAAGAAAGAGGATATCAACATAACAATTGGATACAGAACCTGTCCAATTACATCACTGACAAACAAGGCCATTTACTGTAAACCTTCATCAGTACCACCAGAGAATGCAGATCAGCATAAGTTTCAAGTCCGAGTAAGATCCACAATGATTTTTTTCATACCTAGAAGCACTTTTTTACTTTTATACTGTTAGCTATGATACAACTATCACTAAATCTATATTCTACATACATGATGGTATACAAGTTGCAATTTGGAATTGTATCATACTGATTTTAGGAACAAAGAAGTAAATTATAAGAAAATAGACTTAAAAGCTTCACAAAAACTTTATTTCAGCTGATTCATTATACATGAAAAATTATCTATTACCAGAGTGTGTTGCTTTAACTTAAAGCAAAACAAATTGTTAGTGAAACTATGATTACACAGAAACATATAGCTAGCTGAAGAAGTATCTTTTCCTGACCAGGAATTTGTGAAATAAGGAAATTTAATCAAGTATTTCCTGTTGTGGTCATAAAATTGATAAAGACTTAATGTTTCCTTTTTCTTAGTTGTAAAATCTGTTTTAATTTTTCTACCTTTTAGTGTTTAATGACTTAAAAAATCCTGTTTATAGGAAAACATTTTATACATTCTCTTTACCTAAGTTCCTTAAAGCGTCAACACATGTTTCTGATGTGGGTGCCAAAGTTGGGCCCACAGAAGTAAAACACGGAACACGGATTAGATGTAAGAAAGATATATTAACAACAGGTTACAGAGATAGTGTAAGCAGAGCTTACTATAAGTTAGTGTCCAACACTGGTAGTCGTACTAGACTCTCACTGTCTCTCTGTGTCACTCTCTATCCTCTCTCTGTCACTCTCTTTAGAGTGCTATGTCACCTACTTAATATAGGCCTGGAAGAGTCTATTGTGTAGGTAGTTTTCGGTCTCACAATACCCCCCTTCCAAAGAGTTTTCTTTTTTGAAAAGGAGAGAAATAAAATAAAACTGTTAATACTTTTTCCTCTTGGGATTTATTGTTTCTCACTTGGAAGTAGAGATCTTGATGCGTGAGCCACAGCTTTTCGCGAACCATCTGGCAGTTTATGTAATATGCAAGTGCGTATGCCGTACAAGCTTGCATCACTTGCGACTATGTCGTCGCGACTACGGTCGAAATGTGTGAGGGAGAGGTCTGAAGTAAGAGTTTTCTTGATCTTCTCGAATGCGTCTTGGCATTCCGGGGTCCATGACTATGGTTTGTCCTTTTTTAAAAGTTGGTTTAGAGGCCCTCTCAAATTTTGCATGTTCTTAATGAACCCTTGGTAAAAATTGGCTAGGCCGAGGAAGCTTTGTAACGCTTGAACGTTATCTGGGGCCGGCATGTTTCTGATCGCGTTGGCTCTTTCTGGATCCAAACGATGACTAGTATATCATCCAAATAGGCTGTTGCGTAGTCAAGATCGCCCAGCATGGCGTCCATGACCTGCTGGAAAATTTCAGGCGCAACCTTTACTCCAAAAGCCAGCCTGTTGTATTTTCATATATGGGTGTTTATGCAGAGCAATTTGGAACTTTCTTCTTCCACCTCTATCTGAAGGTATGCGTCCGAGAGGTCGATTTTAGAAAAAAATTTTCCACCATTGAATTTATTGAAAATTTCTTCAGGGCTTGGGAGAGGATAGTGGTGATCTTGCAAGGCATCGTTTAACCCTGTGGAAAAATCTGCGCATACTCGTATTTGATTGGACTTCTTTTTTATGTAGACCGTAGGTGCTGCCCACTCGCTGAAATCTGTTTTTGACAGAATACCTGCTTGTTCGAGTCTATCTAACTCTTTATTGATTTGCTCTAGAGCAGCGAAAGGGACATTCCGTTTCTTTTTGAATACCGGTTGTGCACTGTCCTTCACCTTGAAGTTAGGTTTCATTTTAGTACATTTCCCAAGGCCACCAGAAAAAACCTGGGGAAATTGTTGTTTGAGTTCCTTTTTTAGATTTACCAAATTGGATATTGTACTTTGTATCTTGTGACAAAATGTACTCACTGGGCAATCCCAAAAATTGAATTTTTCTATCCAATCTGTTCCAAATAAGTTATCTAAAGTTTTCAATATGTAGGCTTTGAGCTTTTTGGTAACTCCATTTATTGTTACTGTAAGTATTACCTCGCCTAAAATGTTAATCTTTTCGCCAGTTACGGATTTTGCTGTTTTATCCGTTTTTAATAAGGTCGGCTTGTTTAATTTTCGCCAAGTACGCCAGTTAATAGTTGAAATATCAGAACCCGAGTCAAGCTGGAATTTAATGGACTTATTGAAAATATCCACTGTTACATATTTTCTTAAATTCCTATCAACAATATTGTCAGATTGAGCTTGCCTGATTTTATTTTGGGGTTTTCTCGTTCTGTTGGCGTACCAGCACGAAGTTAACGTATGCCCACTTTTATTGCAACTTTTGCAATATTGTTTGTTCTTAACTGGACAGAATTTCATCCAATGCCATTTACCACAATGGTAACATGGTCCGGGCGGTTTCTTTAACTTATTTGGGTTTTGGTTACTGCGGAATTTAAGACATGAGATTTGCCTTTTGTCTTTTTGAGGGGAATAGGAGGTAGACTTACTTCTGATTTTATTAATCCGAGTCACACCTGATTCCTCGATAGTGTTTGAGTCACGCTTTACAGATATTGCTCTTTGACAGTCCTCTGCCAGTTTTTGGAGAGTCAATCCTTGTTCGTTCTCAAGCTTAGTCAGTACCCGTTGTCTGACCGGTGTCTTCTGCAGATACTAGACCTTGTGCGAAAATTAAGCACTTAAAATCTTCGGCAGTCAGTTCGGTTAGTTTAAAATCATTACATAACTTGTTCACCGATGCTGCAAACGTTAGAAAATCTTGCTGGTTGTCTTTGACTGCTTAATCGTCTCTGAAAAATCCAAGTTAGTCATTTTCTTGGGTAGTATGAAGTCTACGAACCTACTATGTTCTGTAGTTCCCAGTTTTCTCAATAGTAGACGTACCTTTTTTTTACTGGGCCATTGTTCAGTCTACATTGAAAATATCTTTGTAGCGCCTGTAAAAAGCCTGGAACGTTTTGTCTTCCTCTGGTACGTATTCAAAGGTTTCCATTATACTCTGGGAGAATATTGTATCTTTTTCAGAGATTGAGCCTTTTAATGCATTTATGAGTAATTCCTTAAGTTGTTTCTTTTGTAGTTCAGCATTCTGAAGCGTAATTTTTTTGGAATTCCATTTGCTGTTTATGTAAATCCAAAAAGAGTTGTTGTCTTTCTTCTGATTTTTGTTGCTGGTCCAAATTTAGTTTTAACATTTGGGCAACTACTTTTTGCAAATCTTCCATATTTAAAAATGACGGTGCTTTTTTGTTGCTTTGAAACACGTGTACTAAGAGGAGGTACACAAAAAAAATCTTGGATAGGTTTTTGTTCCGTTTTTTTTTCTTTTACAGAAAAAAAAATATGGACAGACAATAGTTAAACTAAACTAATTATGTGTGTTTAGCTTTTTTTTTCCGTGGTTCCGTTAATTTTAACGTAATTGAATAATTTTTCACCACATTTATGTATTTTTTTTTTTTTTTTTATAGAGGTACAAAAAGAAGAAAACTCACCTCAGTGAATTTGAGGAGAGAATAATTTTATGCCCGAGTTCAACTCGGTTACATAGAAAATTTTTCAATAATTTTTTCCGAAAACTTGAGTACAATGGTAGTACTTGGTCTTGTGTTTTCAGTTTTTTTATGAACTTTTTTTTTTCTGTGTGTGTGGGTGTGTAAAAAAAAATCGTTCTCGTATTGGACAGACTTTGATATTCCGTAGATGTCGAATCACTGCTGTTTGGTATTGGAATATATATAGACGCTGGGTGTTTAGCTTTTCAATCACTAATGTATTAATACCAGCTTAATTTCACGTTCAACACTGCTGTGGGAACGTGTGGAGTTTGTGTATTTTTCAAGTACTGTCGCTATTGATATGGTGAGAACGAAATTCTCGAATCTTCTGTCGCCACTGTTGTGGGACTGGCAAAGTATTGCGGTTTTTCGACGTGAATGCGTTTCTAGAAATCTTCATCGACCCAGATGTGGGATTCGTAAGGTATTTAGGTTTCGCCGTAAGTGCGTTTCTAGAATCCTCGTCGCCACTGATGTGGGTGCCAAAGTTGGGCCCACAGAAGTAAAACACGGAACATGGATTAGATGTAAGAAAGATATATTAACAACAGGTTACAGAGATAGTGTAAGCAGAGCTTACTATAAGTTAGTGTCCAACACTGGTAGTCGTACTAGACTCTCACTGTCTCTCTGTGTCACTCTCTATCCTCTCTCTGTCACTCTCTTTAGAGTGCTATGTCACCTACTTAATATAGGCCTGGAAGAGTCTATTGTGTAGGTAGTTTTCGGTCTCACAATAGTTTCTAATATAAAGTAATTTGAATGAGATATAACTTGATAATGCTATTCAGCATTAATACTGGTTTTGATTTGACATCTGTTCAATCTTTCACATGATTGATTCCAAAGTTTTTTTACCAATGCAATCTTCATTGAATAAATTTGAATTAAGGAATTCAGAATAAAGAAATAATTTCAAACTAGACTTAATTTTTTGCCTAATACCTTGTGACCATTGAATGATTATGGAGCAATGAAAAATATTGGGATAAAAAGCAAAAGTAAAAAGAGTTTGACTAAAAAAACTAAGAAAATGTTTTTGTCTCTGAAAATGATTTTGCATTTTCAAATTTCAGGTCAAAATTGGTTACAGAAATTATAATATTGGTTGGCTCATCTTTACCTCATCCAGCTCAGCTCAAGTGGATATTCTTATCATTGTTCTGATTGTGATTTTAATCTCTGTTGTCATCGTTATTACGGCCCTCTTTTACTACATGTGGAAAAAGAAATTGTTATTCTTTAAGGAAAGGAGACTTTTACCTACAGCCAGGTACACAACAAATGATCAGGTCCACTTTGGTGAAAATGGTAGATTGATTACTGCTGGTAATGGTAAGAAACAAAAATATTTCATTAACTCTAATGTGCCTTTCTCTAGCAAAACCAACTATGTATCCATACTTTATTAATAGAAGCTTTGATGTCTTTGATGTTTGCTTGAAAGTTTATTAAGCACTTTTATAACAAAGAATAATATTTTATTAAAGTTAAAAAAAAGTCTTTCATGTTTATGTGACTCTTATAATGTGTTAAATGTCTTCTTTCCACAGCAAGGCATAATTTTCAATGTTGAAAGCCTGAGTTGCCAATGCTATCATATAGATAACAATCAAGAAAAATGGTCACATCATTATGATATATATATATGATTATATAATAGTTGCTTTTCATTATAATAATATTTAGTAGCATGGTACCCATTAAAAATGATGAGATTATTTACTGCCTAAGATTGAAATATTGTCCCCCAGCTCTCTACCACTCTGTGTGTAGTATATGCAAAATAGTTGACAATGTGCTGAGCGTTCATTAGAATGTGAAAAAATTATCCATTATGGAATTTTTTTCTCTACAGGTTATAATGTCATGGTCACGTGCACATTAAAGCGTGAAAAAACTGTTCCTTTACAGGCATTTCGGAACATTACCACAGTATTCATAGTTGATTCTGTTCAGTGCCGGTTTTAAATTCTTAATATAAATTGCTTCTAGTATCTGTAATCTAATTTTGTTGTTTTCATGGTGTAGGATAGTTGTGTTATCGATTAGTAATTTTTTATATTGTGAATGCGAACAGGAATGTTGTTGTAGATGTCTCACAATGGACAAATGGTTAGACATGTATAATATAAGCCTTCTTGTTAGTGTATTTGTCATATACCCAACATATATATTTGTTTTTTGTCAGAGATACATTGTCCCAAGGGACATTTAAATTGGTATATAATGTTGGTTTTATGTAATACATCAGTTAGTGGGGAGGAGTTATTGCAAATAATTAAGTTAGTTGTATTGTATTTTTTATAATATATGATTAATTTTATGTTTTTATTAGAATTCATAGAAGATAGAAAGTACTTGGGAAATGAAAATAAAAGAAATTTAAGCAGCTATAGCATATTTCTCTTTTCCTTTAACATCAATACATGAAAGGTTATTTAGGAGTATGAATGGATTTTGTTAAAAGTTAGCAGACATAATGTCTGTAATTTAAATTTTTTTTATATAATTTCTCGTGGTCATATCATTTTTTCTTTTCAGCTATATTATTAAGGATGAATTTTATTTTAACTGATTGTTTTATGCATGTATCTAGAATTATAGGAATATTTTATTTTCCAAATGCAGTCAGCACATTGTGGCCATGTTCAGAGTTGATATAATTGAGTGTTGGCTTTTTCTTTTTTATTTTTTAGCCTTTTTATTCATGTGGATGATGCTATTATATTTGTATTATCAACAAGTATGTTACAAATAGTGTGTTAAATCTCCATGTGTATTTAAATGAGACCTAATTGTGATATGGTCAGAGAGATGTAATGCGAGTCTTTTTCTTAAACATGTTGTAGTAGATCCAATATAATTATTTACAAATTTGGAATTGTCGGGAACACAGTTCCTTAAGGGACATGTAAATTTGTAAATAATATTGGTTCTCTGTAACTTAGATCTTGCAGGTGAATTTTTGACGATAAGATTAGCAGTTTTAAATTTTTTATAATAAATAATTTAATTTTCTGGTTTTCGTCAACTGGATTTGTGTATTTCTTTATGATATTTCTGAGTGAAGATTCATTTTGCTTATAGTTACTAGGCATTTGATTTTTGCAGAAAATGTGTATTCGGTGTTGCTATTGGTTACCTTAGAAAGAAAGTCTGATATGGTAATTTATAAGATTGTCTATAAGTTTGTTTCATGTTATTAAGTTCTTTAAAGAAAAGCAGACGAGAGGATAAATTCTCATGCACTCTCATAAATATAAAAGTATAGCAAAAAGTGCTTGTAAAACATTCGGACAAATTTTATATAATTTATGTCCTGAAAAGAAAAAAATTATATAAACATATGAGAAATTATATAAAAAACTCAACCACAAAACTTGCACACACACACACACATATATATATATATATATATATATATATATGATGGACTCTCCCGTCATTTTCGACATATGAGTGTCTTTCAGTTCAGTTTTTAATCCTGTACCTGTCCCTGTTGCCTTAACTCTCTTGCCAGTGGACTTGTTGCTCAGGTGGAATAGCAAAGAAGGAACACAGAACTGAACTGCAGACTATCCACACAAAAGATTTGTTTAAAGTGGTGAAGGCTTGTGTAGAACCAGCCACACTTATTGAAAGTGCTGATAACAAGGAGTTGGTGCAAATATTTGCCACGAACACAATGAAGGTTTTATTATCATGGAGTTATACCTCTTCAGTACTACCAGTGCACAGAAAAGTACAGCGCCTTTCAATGTTAATTTCACGTGATTTAGCCCACCTGCTGAAACGGTTTACAGGGTTTGGTATGTGGAGGTTTGGGGATGGGTGAAGAACATTTAGTATGAATTTTATTTCTTTACATTTTCTTATTTATTAATTGCAAAATAACGTAATTTCAATTTTATTGAAGACACATTCCCAGTTATAACATTATTTTGTTTCATTTTTACTGCTAGTCAATTTGTTTTTTATTTATCTTTTATTAAACAACAATAATAATATTAAATTTTCCCTTATACTTTATAATAATTTATACTTTGTAGCAATATATTGCACATTGATGACAAACTGTTTACTTCGACATCCAGTGTATGTTCTATGCACGTAGGAGGCAGTGGGTAGAAGTAGTACCTTTGTTACTTAACTGCTGCCATTATTATTATTATTAAGATGGATGGGCAACACTGGTCTTCACCATATATATATATATATATATATATATATATATATATAAAAGTGAACATTGAAGTCAACACTCAGAGGCAGCAAACTGTTTCATGCTAGACACAATTGTCAGGCCACGGGTGTTGCATTTTTCCTTGACTATATATATGGGTCTGTGATGCATTGTGGGTAATCCATTCTGGTGGTTATTTTGGCGGGAGTGGCTTTATTTATTAGGTTGGTGCAAAAATAATGACGAATAATGTTGTTTTTTTGACGTATTTTTTAACGACAAAAAACGACATTATTACGTCATTATTTTTGCACCAACCTAATATTTATTTATTTGGGTTAATTTATTTTACTTGTTTTTTATTTTCATTTTTTATTTTATATATTTATTTATTCTTTTCCGTTTTCTATGTTTTATTAACATAGAAAACTGAAATATAATAATAGAATTTATAATATTAACATGGCTAAAAATTTTCGAGGGATTTGCTTAGGTCACTTGTTTTTGATTATTTATGTTTATTTTTATTAAATCTGTTATTTTAGTGGGAGCGATTTGTAATTTGTTCATTTATTTATTTATTTATTTTGGATTAATTTTTACTTGTTTTTTCTTATTTATTTGCTTATTTTTTATTCATATTTTATTTTGTATATTTTTATATATGCTATTTGGTTTTTGATTTTTGAGTAATGTAATAATTTTTTTTATCGTTATATAGCAATTATAGCTATTTTCTTGTTCAATTTTTGGATTCATTGTTGAAGTCTATTCTAACAGTTATTTTGGTGGGATTGGTTTGTTGTTTTGTTTATTGTTTACTTTATTTATTCGGACTGATTATTTTTACTTGTATTTTATGTACTTATTTTCTATTTTTATTTGGTTTATTTCATCTATTCTAACGTGAGTGGTTTATTAATTTGTTTATTATTTCCTTGGGTTAATTTATTTTACTTGTTTTTTATATTATTTCATTTATTTTTGTTTATTCTTTTCAGTTTTCAATTTTTAAGTGACATAGTAAAAATTTGTTTTCATGCCTGCATTTTGAGATGAGCTCAGATCATGTATTTAGTAATTTATTTTGGTCTGAGAAGGTAATAATAGCTATTTTTTCCTCCAAGCAAAGTTTGCAGGCTTTGAATTGATTGTTGTAGGCTGATGTTCTTTTCCTTATTTTCCATGATATTTTTGGTGTGATTTGCGTTTTGTTTTTAATTTCTCAGATATACCTAGAAAGCATTAGTAAATACCCACGCAAATAATAAACAAACAAACTTTGGTTATAATAATTATTTAATGCTTTAATGTTAGGGTTTAAAATAGAATTCATTCTAACTAATAAATATTAAATTATACTATAAAATTCAAAATTACCAATTTTAAATTTTAAATTTAATCTATATTAAGTTTAAAATTATTTAAAGAAGAAACTGAGGAGAAAAATAAATGTTTTTCTGTTTATTTTGTTTTTATTGAAATTAAGTTGGAATAAACGTTAAAATCTAATGCTGCTTAGATACATTTGGAGTGAAGACATGGGCAGAGGAGGATGAAATCTTGCAAAAGACAATACATACACAATCAGATTATAATACACAAACACGCGGACATATTTGGATATATAACCACGCAAAAAAGTGACAAGACAGGAAATATCACAACCCTTAAAAAAAAAAAAGACAATAAACACACACAATGAAAGGCACACACAAGTGACTATATACACACACACCAACAAAGGCACACACATACAGTGACAAAGATATGCCGATACACCCACCAAGAAATATTCAATTTTGAAAGTGTTATTAAACGAATTCTAACATACTATTAAAATAAGACTTATACAAGCAAAGATATATAGATAAAATGGTTGAATAGATAAAGTTCAACATGAGCAGAAGAGAAAAACAAACATTCATCAATGAACAACAGAAGGAAAAAGGACGCTAAAACATACAGTCATGGACAGAAAATAGATATATACACATAAAAATAACACCATCTAATATATAAAAATCTCCCAAACACACAAATATAAATAACTACCTCATATACGCACTAGTACACATACACAAGTACAAATATATAACAATATGTGAAAGAAAATAAAAAATACATATAGACCTATGTGTACACATAGTCTTCACTACAGGCAGAAACCTACAAAAGCATACCTATGCACAAACATATACACACACATATATCCATATATATATATATATATATATATATATATATATATATACACACACATGCACATATCCAAATATGTCTGTGTGTTTATGTATTATAATCTGATTGTGTATGTAAAAACATTTATTTTTCTCCTCAGTTTCTTCTTTAAATAATTTTAAACTTAATATAGATTAAATTTAAAATTGGTAATTTTGAATTTTATAGTATAATTTAATATTTATTAGGTAGAATGAATTCTATTTTAGTCTAACTCTAACATTAAATAATTATAAAACCAAAGTTTGTCAATTTTTTTGAATTCTTATATACTTGTATTTTGATTGGTCATTCTAGATTATGTAACAGTGTTTCCCCTAGCGAGGGGTGTTTGATTGATTTGAACATTTTAAAACCCTTTATTGTACATTCAACACAATCACTTGATAAGACACCAGAAGAGCTGAAACAAAATGGCTATTTTTGTAGTGATTTTATAACATATTTGTTATAATTTTTGAATAAATAATTATATTTGCTCTACTCTTTGTATTGAGCACTCTTTTAAGTATAGTATTTTTTGGCTATTGGAATTTATTCCATATACACCAATCCTATACTTGGGTATTTTATATATATATATATATATATATATATATATATATATAAATGAAGATAGAAGTCAACACTTAGTGGCGACAGTCTTTCATGTTAGATGCAATCGTTAGGCTTGATGATTGCATCTAGCATGAAACAGACTGTCACCTCTTCTATGTTCACTTTTATATTTACACATGCTCTATCTCTGATATTGAGCACTTTATCCCATAAAATGTAACACATCTTAAGACTATATTTCTTCATATATATATATATATATATATATATACACACACACACGCACACAACCATATTTATTTACATTCACACTCATATTTGTTGGAAATTGGACTTAAAAGCAACAACAAATTTAAGAAAATTTTATTAATTCATATTTTTCTGTTTTTGCACAAAGTGAATTGTTTTAATCCTAAATTCATCCTAAAACAAAATTTAAATAAATTTTGACCAATTTATGATAAAATTTCACTCATCTCTCAGGCCCGTTTTCTCTTCTGTTGTGAGAAATTCTTTTTCTGGAAAAATCAATAATGCAGTTTTCTTTTTAGAATACACAGAACGTCAAAACTTTCAACCTGTGACAACAGTTGATAGTGGAGCCACAAATTGTCCAGGGATTGATGAAAATATTCTCTTAGTGCTAGGAGATAAAAAACTTCTTATCCCAAAAGAGTCCTTGCAAATTACAGAAAAAATTGGTCAAGGTAATTAGTTTTTTTTTGTTTTTTTTTGTGGGGGTGGGGGCTTTAAATTTAGGTAATAAACAATTTTAATATCTTTTTAATAGGATCAGTTTGTTTCATTTTAAATAAATTACTTAAACCCTATTTTTTTTATATAGACATTTTAATAGATTGATTTTACTAGATTAAATAAATGAACTAAAACTGTTTTCCTGTACAGTAATTAATTAGTAATTGAATCTATAATGTATTTTTGTTATCTTGAACTGTCAGTTTTTCTGTTAGTTTAATTGATAATTGGTTCCATAATTTAGATCATTGAACTACCTGATCCTTCATGGAATTTTTAAAACAACAAGTTTATCAAGAGTTTTATGAAGTTTTCTGCACAAACCATGTCATTATATCTATTAGATATTTGATTGAATTTTCTTACAAATATTTTTTCATTCTAGGTCATTTTGGCCGTGTTTATCGTGCCTTGTATCAAAAACCTGGGGAGAAGGGAGAAATGTGTGTGGCTGTAAAAACTCTTCACAGTAAGCTGTCATATGATGCTATTTTAGAAGTTATTTGAGAAGTTTATAATTACATAAATTTTCTTTTTAAAAACTTAATGTTTATTTCTATTTAATTTTGTATTCATCAAAATTACCTGTGCTGTATTTTTTAAACTCTTTCTGTTAAATTAGAAACTTTTGATTAAAAAAGGAAAGTTTCACAATTATTTCATAATTAGTTAAATTTTTATAATTTCTTTGAGCAAATATCAAACTGGAATAAAATTATGAATTTTACCATGTGTGAAAATTAATTTTTAAATTATCTTTTTCAACATTTTTTTATTTTTTTTCAAATCCAATCAATGTAATCTCTTCAGTTTATTTACATTCTTCCAAACCAAATTTAAAGTCCAAAACACATAAAATGTGGTATTTGATATGCAAATTAGGTGCTGAAATCATTTGCCAAAATATGATAAAATGATTAAATTTCAAATTTTTTTTGATGGGGAAGGACTACTTGGTCAGAACTTTTTAGTATTCTCTCATTTATTGCTTTGATTTTGTCAACACTTGTTTATTTGATATAATGAAAGTTTATCTTGTATTATGCTGTGAATTATTTTTTTTCTTGCTTATTTTTCAGAAGATCATCCAAGAGATATGGATGTTCAAGGATTTTTAGGTGAAGCTTTAATTATGAAGGATTTTGATCATGAAAATATTCTCTCCTTGATTGGAATCTGTTTAGGCAAAGACCACATGCCATTGGTAGTGCTCCCTTACATGGCACATGGGGATCTTCTCTCATACCTCAGAAATGTAAACAATGTAAGTCTCTTTAAGAAATACCAAGACACCATCTAAAATCAAAATATTTTTTCTTTTATACAAATTTTTACTGATTTATAAAATATCAATAATTTGTCTAAGTTAAATAAATTTGATAATTCTTAGTTAATGCACAAATAAAAATCTAATTTATTGAATTAAATTAAATTTCAATTAAGAAAAGAATTCATAACTCAGTTCAAGACTGATAGAACTTTGTTTTTGTTTTTTAATAATAAAATATTTTTAAAATTTTTTCTCTAACGATTAGGAAAATTCCAAAGAATTTGCTTTAATACAAACAAAACTTAAAGAACAGTTGAGTCAAAAATAAGTTGTATTTATTTATTTATATTTTGAGCAAAATAATATAAGTGAAAACCTCTTTATGGCTGTTTTTAAAAATTATTTTAATCTTGTTAGTATTGTTTTTTGAAATATCATTTGATAAGTAAAAATACCAACTCTGGATGAAAATGTTATTATTATATGAAAGAATTGAAATTTTCTTCCAATTAGAATTCATAAAACTCAAGTAAATGATTTTCAAAAGAGTTAAATTTATTTTTCTTTTGATATTCATTTTTCATGTGTGCGTTTTTCAAATTTACTGATGGAAATAATACCTGGCATTGAAAATGTCAACTATAATGATATAATTATTTACCCGCTGCCCCACACAGCAAGATGTGGCACAAGGCCGAGTTTAAAGTGGGGTATCCAAGCTCATAGGCTCGGGCAAAAATTCCCTATAGACCATGTAAAAATGGAGTCAGTTTCCCGAGATGAGACTCTGCCCTTCGGCAGAGCCTCGTCTGGAGGATACTAAGCCAGTAAGTATAAGGCCAGTGACAGTGTACATTTCTCTTACTACTTGATAGAAAGTTATATTGAAAAGCATTTCAATATATTTTTTAAGTATAATAATATCATTAGAGTTTGTTCTACTTGTACATTGATACACTTGTCATTTCAACAACTGGAAAATTTAGAATTCAGATATCTAGTTAAAAAGTTATCAACATTTCATGTGAATTGTTAAGGAGTGGTGATTTTTTTGATAAATGAATAAAATAAAATGATTGCTTGTAAATTGGTAGCCCATACCATTTTACAAGTAATCATTTATTTTCATTATCATATTAAATTTTATTTCTCTTGTTTTTATTTAGCAACCAACAGTGAAAGATTTAATTGTATTTGGCATCAGCATTGCATCTGGGATGGATTATTTAGCAAGCCTCAAATTTGTCCATCGAGATTTGGCAGCTCGAAATTGCATGTATGTATTTTTAATACCATAAAAGAAAAAAAAATTCCATTTGAGTAATTTTTTTAAAAGTGATAACTTTTTATTTATTGTATTTAACATAAAAGCATTTATCAAACTGTGAACAATAAGTAATGAAACTTTCCCTTCTCCATTCAGTGCATCCTTTAATGGTATATGTGCTTAAAAGGCTAGGAAATCATTCTTTGTAAAAAAAAAATAGGAAGAAATCAGACCTAAAAATATTCAATCTGTAAAATTTCAGTTTAACTTCAATGTTTGGGTTTTGTTATTTCTAAACAATATGAATTTGAATTCATGAAATAGTTCATATTTAAATAAATGAATCAAAATAAATTCTAAGTAATAAATTCATTTCTGCATTAATAAAAACATTTTGCTTTCCTTCCTGAGAAGTTCTGTGTTTATAATTGTTAGAAGAGAGGATTCATTTCAGGAATGGTCAGAATTTGTTCACTTACACTTAAAGATCCTTGAATTTGAATGCAACAGATATGCATTAATCTGTAGCCTCTTTTCATTTAAAAAAGTTCAGAGTTCAATTCCTTGGAGGCATTTTAACTTTTTCATGCTCTCATTAAGTAATTATACTTAACATAATTCATTGGTATAATTTTCTATTTCAGTAAAATATTGCTTGTTTACAAATTGAACAGTTAAAATTCATTATAAAGATATGTGAATTAAGTATATATTACCACAAATTCAATCAATAAAATTCCTACTGAGATAAGTCCAAATTTTAGTTGAAAATATATTTTAGATAAATAACAAAGCTGTTAAATATTTTTCTTTCTTCTTCATTTAAGTCTTTGTAAGCTGAAAAATTTCTACTTTTTGCTTTTGTCTTTCATCCAGATTTTCTGATTTTACAAATTTTTTAAATATTTGAGTTTTTTGTATAAATAGTTTTTTTTTGCAAGAAATTTTGTCAGCAAAAAGTAAAATTTAAAAAAATCACTGACACTATTTTATTCATTTTGTTCATTATCATAAACAATTTTGAATAAAACTGTGTTAAATAATTTTGGCAAACTAAAAGATTAAATGTAAAAAGAGGGAGAAGAAAATAAGGAAAAAGGTGAGAAAGGATAAAGAGAAAAAAGAGGAAAATATAAAAGAAGGAAATGGTTAAGAGAAATGAGTAAAAATAAGTAAATGAGTCAAAAACCATTTATTACAATTGCTTTTTAAAGTCTTAATATTTCCTCCAGAAACGGGAATAAAATTAAGGGACTTATCAAACTAGATGCTGATTTTTGATCCCAAATTTAAAAATTAAATTGTTTAATGATCCCAAGTTTAAATATCAAATTGTTTAAATTCAGTCATGAAAGTCAAACATTTAGAAATTTTTTAAAAACACACTATTTTTGCCTTTTGTTCTAACTTCATTTATAAAAAAAAGGATAATTCATTTAAATTCAATTTTTGTGGACTGGTTAAAAAAATATATGAAAAATAATTCATTTTACATGTAAAGACATTTATTTATTTTGTATTGTAACAGGTTAAATGATAAACTAGTAGTAAAAGTAGCAGACTTTGGTTTGTCACGTGATATATATGAGCGGGATTATTACAGCAGTGATAATAAAAAATCCAAGTTGCCTGTCAAGTGGATGGCCTTAGAAAGTTTGGAAAATGGCACCTACAATACAAAAACAGATGTTGTGAGTCACTCTTTTTCTTTTATTTATTTTGATCATTGCAATGTTTCTGCATAAAAATGCACTTATATATAAAAAGTACTTGAATATAAGTAAGAATAATTTTCAATAATGACTTTTTCCTAGTTAATCTACAGGATCTCAGAATTCTAACAAAATATAGTTCTGTTTACTACATTCTTTTTTCACACCATTCCATGCTGATTCTAAAATAAATTTGACAGGAAACTCACCAAATAAATAATTTCTGATTTTACTAGCCTATTCTGAATTAATTTGGATTGTTTCAGTCAAGTGAATTAAACAGTTGCATTTTGCTAAGTTACAATCCCAAAATAAAAAAGTTAACACAAAAGAATGTATTAAGAAAGAACACTTTATTTTATGGATTTAAAAGGAAAGAGACATCTTTTTTTCAGTCAATGTTCCATTGATTTTCTTAATTGTTTTTATTTAGTCAAATAAGTCAGGTTCTTAGTCATAGTTTTAGTTGAGTCAATATAGTATCATTTTTTATTTAGTTGTATCAGTTTTTTAATAATTTTTTACTTAGTTGTCTCATTTTTTTTATTTAGTTTAATCGGTTAAGTTCTTGATTTTTTTTATCTACTTAGTCTAGTCTGTTGGATTCATAATCATTTGATTTTAGTTGAATTAGTTTAGTTCTTTATCATCATTTTTTTTATTTAGTAAAGTTAGTTTTCTTGTTACTCATTTATTGTTTAAAGGATTGAGGATCTTAATCATTTTTTAAAATTCAAATTAGATTCTTAATCACTTTTGCTTGTCAATTAGATTTTTAGTCCTTTTTTTGTTTAGTTAAGTCAGTCATGTTTTTAATGTCTTAAGCATATTTTTGTGGTTTTGTTTTCCTGCACATTTATATTGTTACATCCTAAATAAAAATCAAATCTGATTATAACTGATGACCCTTTTCATCATACCTAAAAATAGAAGTTTGTGAGTTGTATACCTGGTTGCCAACTGACTGCTGTACTGGATACAGGGTGAGCGCAGGTCATGTGATTAAGAACTAAGCTTTTTGAGTATTTGGAAGACACCACAGACCAACAAAGTTGATGTTTTTGTGAACCCTCCAATATAATATGAATTCTCCAAATTCTACATTTGGCCAGTTCTTTTGGTGGTCTCCCCTGCACACGTCTAACGCATATAGTTACTACCCCTTGCTGGACCGGAAGTAATATTACTGTTGTCAGTCTGAGGTCAATTCTCTCTCTCTCTCTCTCTCTCTCTCTATATATATATATATATATATATATATATATATATATATATATGTGTGTGTGTGCATATATAACAGCCTACTGAGTAAACAAATATTCCACTGACCAATGGCAAAGAGTGAATTTGATTTCTTGGAATTGAGACACCTTACCTGACAATAACGTTTCTTTAGTGATGTTGTTATTTAAATGTTTAAAAAAAAAAGTCTTGATTTATGTCCAATAAGATTTACACTACCATTCGATTAATTTTTTAATTAACCAGCATTGTGATTTATTACTAATTTTTCATTAGTATTTATTTTATTTCAAATTACAAGTCATCATATTTAGAAATTGTAGATAACAATTTGTTTTGATAAAAAAAAAAAAGCAGTAAAAACAAGGTATAATAAATACAAGTTAAAAATTAATGGTAATCATCTTGTAAAGTGTTGATTAGTATGTCGGGTTGATCAATTATAGAATGTACTGCTTCTCGAGTGTTGTGGTCACCAATGTTGAATGGGTTAATGCAGCTGCGTGTTGAGAAGGTAATCAACATTCATACATAATACTTAAAACATCAAGGAAAAAGAACAATGAGAACCAATTTTGTTTAACGAAGAAATATGTATATTAAATTCAACAATGATACAAAGTAGTTGCAATATGAGAGAAAAAGGGAGAAAAAAGTAGCTTCCCCTTGACTGTAAGGAAATGTCTTAAAGAAGATTTGTCTGAGTAAATGTTCAGAGTCCAATGTTGAAAATAGAATATTTCTTTCAAAAAATTGTTCAGTAGTTGCAACTTACAAAGTTGATTTAACTTGGTGTGTCCACTGAGAACTGGTGGTGTGTCACATAAAGTTCTGTAGTGTGTATGTACGTGCGGAGTGAGTAGGATGAAATACACGAGCGAGTAAATGAGAACTATTGTCTCTGGGTACCTTGACTGTGGTTCTGAAATTACTACTACTGGTTTTTTGGAATGCATCCAATATTTATACTATCTGGGGTGGCTCCCAGCAGAGACGTTATAGTACATTTTTGAATATACATGAAAAATATCCAATTGGACAGAAAATGGACCAATCAGCGATTTTGTAGCAAAGCTTGTTTTGAACAAAGTGTAGGAACAAATTTACTATGGTGAAATGCGATAGATAAATTGTCCTGTTATTTTTAAGTACGTATTTATTGACCAATTAGAATTGGAGAAAATGTAGGTGTGGCACTACAATCTCATAAATTTTAATTACAGTTAATCATACTACTAGTAGAGGAAAATATATAAACAAGATGGTAGTATATAGT
Source organism: Acanthosepion lycidas (assembly GCA_963932145.1). Lineage (NCBI taxonomy): Eukaryota > Metazoa > Mollusca > Cephalopoda > Sepiida > Sepiidae > Acanthosepion > Acanthosepion lycidas. Next base: position 66,988,399 of record OZ010590.1, on the reverse strand, counting down.
GGTTAGTGAAATAAAGAATTTAGCTTGCCTAAATTTGAATGACTCCTGTGAGTTAGACTTTGGGCCCTAGCTGTTAAGGCAATTTGACCATTAAGCAGGCTCCCAAGGATATGAGTTCAAGTCTTAATCAAGATTTATTCTTTATTTTAAATCCATGCTGCTAACTTGCCAATTATAGAATTATGATTTGTGAGTTGCAATATAAGGAAATATGAGGAAGGCAAACATAATAAAATAACTTGGAATATTTTTTTTTATTTTGAATGTTTTGTTGTGTGTGTTTGTTTTAGTTAAATACAAATATTTTCTAGTAGAATTTAATGAATAACAAAAAGATTAAAAGACAGACCAGTAAATGGTTGACTAATATTAAAAAATGAGTTACTATATGGCAAATGGAATTGATTTCTGTAGTCACCTGAAAAGAAGAGAAAATGTATATTGTGATAATCACTCATTTTAATGTTGTCTATTTGTATATTTAACTGTGTTTTGCATATTGTCTTAACAAAATATTAAAATGTTTCAATGTTAGAATAGCTGTAAGATTTGTTAGTCCACAAGATTCAGTAATAGTTTATAAACATACAACATAGATCTTGAAAGCAAGTGGTTCAAATATTTAAATTGTGATCTTTTATAGATACAATGGCTTATGTGATAGTCTTACATTTATTAAGATATTATATGATTAATCATTTTTTTACTAATAAGAGCTCAATATAATTTCTGAATTCATTTTTGGTGTATAAAAGTACTTTATTCTAACTATAAGTGGATGAACATTTGTTCCTATATTTGAGTTCATTTTCTTTTCATTCAGACTTTAGTTTTCATGATGCTGGCTCTATTTAAAATCAAGTTTTGTACAGTCTAGCACAAATTGCTTACTCTACATAATGTAGGCCTCTGTTGTTGTCACCCATCCTGGTTCATTGTTGCTTAACTTTCGTAATCTTATTTACTAAGTTTTGTAAGTTTAACATATATATACCTCAGGTTGTTTGCTGTAGTTGCTGTTTCGTAGTGATCACTCATCTAAGAACTGAGCTCATTTCTGCTTAACTTTGAGCTTACAGGAACCAATGCTTTTTGTGTGATTGGAATGTAAGTCTAAATTTCTCTCTTGTTGATGTATATTAAGATTTAGAAAAAATCACCATAATCACAGACTAATTTCCTGTGGTTGCCTTGTCTTGTTGACCATACACTTGAATGCAATAAAAAAAATCCTGTTTCAAATATTAATTATTGAATCAGTATTGATTATGGTAATTTGTAGCGTTCTACTTCTATGGCTCACCTGTAAATAATGGAAATATCTCTCACAAGACATACATGGCATACATTTTTTTCTTTGTTTCTTCCTTATTTACATGACTAACTGTTTTTAAAAATTCATAAATATAAAATTAAAAAAAACAATAAAAAATAAACATTGACATTCAATTGTAAGGGCCTTAAATTTTTTGATTGATAAATATTCTCTTGGAAGAATATAAAATGTATTCTTCCAAGCATACTTTATTAATAATACTATACATTTTATTCTTTAATCTTTAAGAATATAATAATGTTTTTGTAGTTGTTGTATTTTTTGTTCACTGCAATAAAAAATTTTATTATCTTAATCCACAAAATGTTGCATTACAACTTGTTGAGTCCATTGTGAACATAGAATACTAATACCACACAACTGTTACAATTATTTTTTAATTTCAAATAATAAATTTCCACTTAATAAACATAACATATTCTCTATAAAGCAACTATTTTTAGTTTTCCAATTTTTACATTTCTTCAATTGTATTTTTGGAGAGAAATTCATTGTATAAATAAAAATTCTTTCTCGCTATCTTTTTAGTGGTCATATGGTGTGGTGTTGTGGGAACTGTTTACTAGGGGAGTTAACCCATACCCAACTGTTGACAACTGGGATATGCCAAAGTATCTAAAATTAGGTAGAAGAATGGACAAACCTGATTACTGTCCAAACAGAATGTAGGTATTTTTTTTTTATTTTGGCATTTAAAATTTTCTTATAGTTTTCTAATAAAAGTATCTGTAAACATTAATTAATATTTTAATGTTACTTTCTGTTTTCCAGTTATGATATTATGCTTCGCTGTTGGGAATTTGACCAGAACTTAAGACCTGATTTTGCAACAATTATTAATGAACTAACTGAATTGAGTGAAATGGAGAAACACAAGGACCTCCCATGTTATCAGAAGACACCTTATGAAAATGTAGAATATTGAAAAATAAAAACACAAGATATCCAAAAACATTTATGCATCTAAACAAGTGATGAAAGCATTTCTAGCTTTAGAGCTAATAGAATAGCTCTTCCTCCAAAAAATTTTGAGCATTCAGTACACTACATTACTGTATTTTCTGAAAGTAAAACTTCAAGACACAAAAAATGCTATTACTTAAAAAAAAATTATTTTGAACAATGCACAATACAAGACCTAAAATTTATTTTCTTTTTTTTTCTTTTTTTGACAGAAAATGCAAGGTGTGGTTTGTTTTTATCTTAATGTCTTTTTTTACTGTTTTCTTGTTTTTTTTTTTTAATTTTTAAGTTTTTAAATGTGAAAATTGAGATACCTGTTTTTTTTTTTTTTAAATTTTAAAAGCAAATACTAGTTTTTAGATACTATTTTTAAAACTTGTTTGACGTCTGTTTTATGTTGAAATAATCTTTAGCCACAAGAACAAATTAGCAAAGTTATTGTTAAAAAGTAAGTGCCTAAAGATTGGTGAAACCTCCAGTTTTTAAGCTATAACATAAATAATTGTATTGTATAATTTTTGCTTATTCAAATTCATCCAGAAATTACTCATGACAAATGATTTGAGGAGAATAATTTGAAACTCTCAATGATAATTTATCTTAATGTGAAATCAGCATTATTATACATTGATTTATTTAAACTGGTGTCCTCATTCTTGGTTTAGTCACAACATTTCAGCTGTTGTATTCTCCAGCCTTTTTCAGGTATCTGTTGCATACAGTAATTTGGGATTATTTAAACGAATCCTTTATACAATCCATGGGATCAGACTGTTCACAGTAAGTTATCAATGTTAAGGGAGATAACTCGTACTATTTCGTGTTTGTGATGCCAGTGCTGCTTGTTTTACTGAACCAGAGTATATGAATTTCTCTGTTTGACACAGAGTAGATTGGATTGGTGGATTTTACAACATATCAACCCATGTTGGGTTATTTACCGTTAAAGTTAGTTATTTTAATTATTATTATCATTTTATTGTATTCGACTACAATAAATAATTAGTTGTGTTTATACATAAGCGAGCCAATATCTGCTTGGTAGGTTGCCACTTTTTGGAGTAGGAATCTTACAGAGGATGCAACTGGCCCAATAATTGAACTTGTGACCATTTGGCAACTTTATACACTTAACCAATGTTTATATACACTAGACTATTGCATGTTTTCTCATGTGTAAAAATGGCAAAATGGAAAAAAAACTTTTTTGTGATGCATTTTGTTCTGAAAAGGAAAAGGAGAAACACAAAAACTGTCAGTTAGATTTTACATCAAAACATTCAAGATAAAGATACTCAAATTTAAATTTAAATTTTGACTTTCAATGTAGAGATGTTTTACTTGGCCTATTTCCTTCAGTTTTTAATGCTTTTGTTTTTATTTTCATTGATATTGTTATGGTTTTAATTATCTTATATTGTAACAGCAGTAGTTTGTAAGGAAAGGAAATTCATTGAATGTGTGTTTGTTTTAGTTAAATACAAATATTTTCTAGTAGAATTTAACGAATAACAAAATAAAGATTAAAAGACAGACCAGTAAAGAGTTGACTAATATTAAAAAATGAGTTACTATATGGCAAATGGAATTGATTTCTGTAGTCACCTGAAAAGAAGAGAAAATGTACATAAATAAATTTATACATACATAAATTTATCAAAGAATTCTGAAATTAGTGCACTTTCAATACATTTTCACTTTAATAAATTACTTTCTCTTTTAATAAAAAAAAAATCATTCTTTAAAATTATGGTCAGACCTATTACAATGTATGACTAATGCATTGAGTGTATTATTTTGTAAAAGATCCCTTTTATGCTCATATAATCTTTTATATAAATTTTTAGATGTATCATCTATGTATTTTTTGGGACTATTTGCAATTGATTTTATAAATTCCTGCTCAAGGTTTAATGTTGATTGAATTACATTTTTTTTTAAGTAGTCACAATAAATTTTATATTAAGTTTAAATAGATTATTTTCAGTTGTAGTCATTATTGAGTTCATAGCTAGTGCTATGTACCTAAATCTAAGGTTATTAGTGTTATTTTATTTTTTTGTTCTTGTGGATTTTGTAAGATTTCCTCTTCACATTTTATATGAAATAATTATGATACTGAAGAATTCAAACTATTTTCAGTTTATTTTTCTTCATGTTAATATTGAGGGCTACAAATGTTAAATACTCTTAGTAGAAACCTATAATTATCACAGATTTTATTTTCTTGTGGCATGTGTAGATGTTTGAGATCATTTTTAGTGGATTTTTAGTAGCATTTAGTTCTAGATTGTTATCAATGTAGTTTAACATGATATCAAGAAACAATCAATATATTGTTTGTTTCTGTTTCATAAGTAAATTCAATTCTATGTTCAATGTTCTTTAGTTTACTTACAAGATCAGGTAATATTATTTTATATGGAGATATTAATAAAGCATCATCACTATATTGGAAATATGCAAAATCATTAGGTAAAATATTTTGGTAAAAAAACAATTTCTAAAAATATTGTTAATTCAACTTTCTGTCTATAAAAATGATCAAAAGTGAAATAACATTGGTTTATAATAAGTTGGCAAATCCCTATAATTTTATCTATCTATAGGGAGATGTTAGTTTTTGATTTTAGTAGACCTTTCTTTAGGAAATTTAAGCATTGTTAACTAGTACATTAAAGTATAAAGACTTAATATCTAAACATGCTACAAGTTTATCTTTCATATTTATGTATTTTACTCTTTTGACAAAGTCACTGGATTATTTAATTGTTCCAAGAAATGGTGTTAAAAATTTTTGTTATAATTTTCACTAGGCTATAGGAAGCACTTCCAATTCTAGATGTGATAGGTTGCATAGGATTGCCTGCTTTGTCTGTATATTGATCAATTTTTACCTTATTAATTAACTTTCTAATCAATTTATTGAATTTTTGTGTCTCGGTAATTATTTTATGTTCCTCAATTTTTTTTTCAGAAATATTTGTATTATGGAGTAAAAGTTTTTATTTTTTTCATTATAGATATTCTTATCCATGATAATAAAATCTCATTCCTTTGTTCAAGGCAGTGATGGAATCTTTTTATTTTGGACTAAATTTTCTGCTACTTTCATTTGTCTTTATGTTAACATTGTTTTATTGTCTCTTCTTAATGTAATCTTAATTATTGTATTGTATATAGTTTCAAATACTCAAAATTAGAAAATTATTACTAAAGATCAGTTTATTGCATATACAACTTAATTGTTGAATAAAAATAATCGGGATAAAAAGTATCCATAACCTTAATGATTTTTAAATAATTATATAATAATAATTATTGAATTTATGTTTGACATTTTGAGATTTTTCTTGATTATTCTGTGATATCATAAAAAGTGATTCCACATGTGTATGAATGCTGCAGAACAAACATTTCTGCCAGACCAAAGACAAAAAGCACACCATGAAAGTCAGGAATAATATTTTGGAAGAGCATAAAAAAGGAAAAGGCTAAAGTAGTTTAATATTCCAATAATATTCCATTCCAGCATATAGATTAAAAATAAAAAAGTAACTAAAATCTAGTGCTTCAAGAAAGATTTTAAAACATTTCTGTTGAAAACTTGTTCAAATGGTGAAAGAGAAATATTACTGGAAAAATATTGGTTGACAACAATGAATGGGACCAGTTGTAACATGCCAGAAAAGATATAACACACTTTGCAGCAGGAGGCAATAGAAAATGCCAACTATACCAAAAGTACTGCAGGCAGACCTATCAATAAAGAAGAGACCTATTTCAAAACATTTTGACAGTAATGATAGTACTTTGTGAAGGAAACTGAACAACACTTATAAGCCAAGGAATACCATATCCACTATTAAGTATGGTGATGGTAGTATCATGTTGTGGGAATATTTTTAATCTATGAGTACAGGAAATATTTACATAATTGAAGGAACTTGACTATAGTATCATGCAATTTTAGTAGGACATCTAATCTTCTCTGCTGGAAACATGAAGTGATGCTGGGTGTTTTAACTGGATGCATAGTATGGGAGACTAAGACTTGGTTGAAGAAGATGCATATTAATGTTCTTGAGTGACCCAGCCAATCACCAGATCTGAGCCTGATAAAAATGTTACTACAATGAAGGAAATATGCAATGAAGAATGTAAAAATTACCAGCAAAGCACTGGCCAAAGCTTGTATCCTCCAGATATTGGTAGATATCAAATTTTATACTGCTGTGATAAATGTACATGCATTTGATGAAATGATAAATATTTTATACATTATGGATATTTATTTGGGCATATATATATATAAATAAAAGTGAACATAGAAGTCAACACTTAGAGGCGACAGTCTGTTTCATGCTATATGCAATCGTCAGGCCTGACGATTGCATATAGCATGAAACAGACTGTCGCCTCTAAGTGTTGACCTCTATGTTCACTTTTATATTTACACACGCTCTATCTCTGATATTGAGCACTTTATTCCATAAATATAGCACACCTTAAGACTATATTTCTTTATATATATATATATATATATATATATATATAATATATCCTTATTGATATTCAGCTATGCTAAAATATTCAGATTATTTGTTTTTAGCTCAACAAATACAGCATTACCTTAAGATGCCACAAATAATTATTTTTAAATACCAAAAATGCTCTGTTGCTGACAACTGGTTTTAAAGATCACATATTATACAATCCCCAAATCTGTCTTACAAATATAATTTAATTGGGTTGGTGACTAAAATAATTTTTTATTATTAAAAGATGCTGTATGTTTTGCATTTTTCTCTTAAATGTTATCTTTTTCTGTACCTTTTGAAACAAAAATATTCAGAAACATTTTATGGTTAATATGGGAAGAGTTATTAATCTTCCAAGAGAGTTGTTCAGGCTCATCATGCTGCTATTGTTGTTACCACAATTTAATTAGTCATTTTATTTGGTATACAATCACTCAGACTCTCTCTCTCTCTCTCTCTCTCTCTATATATATATATATATATATATATATATATATATATATATTAAAATTTATTTTATATGACATTTTTATTACATCAAACATTATTTTTAGTGGATACCTATATTTGAAATAGACACTGTCTTTTAAACTATATTTATTTTATAAACAAAACAATTTCTAAAGATTAAAAAAAATTAAATTAATTCTTTAGAAATTACATTGTTTATGCTTTGGATACAAAATTGAGCAGATATATAGACCGAAAGATAAGGTCAGTCAATGAGGATTGAACTCACTACTCAGCCATAATTGCTCTAAGATGAAAAGCTTGCTAACTGTTATACCACATTGAAGTGTCCCACCCAATACATATATGGGAAGGAATGTAAGAGTTTTCCCTTATATTCTTTTAAAATTAGTCAACTCCAGGATATCAAATTTTGAGTAACATAGAACAATCTAACAGAACAATGTAGTTTTATGCATAAGAAAGGCAAGCTTAGTGAGAAAGAATCCCTGAGTATAAAACATATATGCATTATCCCTGAGTATAAAACATATGTGTTATATGCATTTCTGTGAATTAGTTAGTCTGATATTTGCCTTCATTTATTTTCTGTTTAATATAATTTTCTGGTTTATTCCACAATTCAAGTGAATCCTTCTCAATAATTAAGCTTGTATCTCTCTTAGAAATGAGACAGATTAAAATAGATTAGAAAGCTAATAACGGCAGATCTGTTCCTTAAACAGAACCACCCTATTGCTCTAAGACAGTTTAGGGTTATGTATATATTACTGTATGTAGAAATGGTCAAGTGAACCAGGCCTTTTTAGCATGAGCCACCATAAAATGTAACTTTGAATTATGTTCAATAACAGGTAGTTGTATAGATTTTCCTGAAATAAAATACAAATCCTTTGTTGGAGTTTCCCTTTGAATAGGTGGCAAATACTTTGGTTTGCATTACTAAAAAAAAAGATGCTCTGTCTTCTTTCTATAGAGATTATACACCTGAAGAAGGCTGTACAATTAACTGATGGAAAAGCAATGTAAAGCAATGTCCAATAGTTTGAACAGAATTTTAAAATATAAATGTTTTGTTTAATAAGAATGACTAAGATTCATATTGTTTATTACAGTTATAGAAAAAAAGAAAAGAATGGAGAAGACTTAAGTTGTAAATGGCTGTATTTGATGGTATATCAGATGCATTGGCTACTAAAAATGATTCCTCTTCTATGGACACTCCATTTCAGTAGGGAATACTCAGAAGCAAATCTCAATTCATAATTGCAAAGTATGTTTCTTTATAAATTTTTCATACTGTCTCTATAGGCAATTCAAGTAAATTCTTCTGTACATATTAATCTAGTTTTTGTTCTTAGCTTTTGAAATATATAAGGTTTGAGAAAATTACTTACTGACAATTGAGTTGTTTAATTATGTCTTTATTAAAATATGTCATTAAAAGTTGATGAAAAACTCAAGCAAGTTGCAAAACATGTTTTCAATTAAATAGGTCACAAAAATTTCAAGCTTACACAATAAATTGTTTCCCCATCATGAAATTTTCAACCAGCCCAGGCATTTTAATGGATATTACTCAATTATTTGTGCTGCGAACAAAAGGAGATCATATTTTATAATTTTTTTTATATTGTCGACTTTGCTACTATAGAATAATTAGAAATGTTTAACTTGCAAAAAAAAAAAAATAGTGTTGTGTTAAAAGGACGGTTATTCCCTTGACACTGCTATTACTGTATATACTTTTGATTCCCTTGGTAGTGTTTATTTACAAGATTATAAAAATATATGGACCAAGTACAATGTGATATTTATTATTTACCTTTCATAGAGAAATAAATTTGAAAACAATCTTTTTATTAAAAAATTTATTAAAAATTACAAAACTATCAAAATATGTAAACCAACTACAATTCAGTATTTGTGGTAAAAATGACAGACATTCTATAATTATACACAAGGAAAATTTTGCCCATCCAGTGAATAGGGAGGTACACACTCAAAATATTGAGTGTTTTTGGAGTTACCTAATACTAAAAGAATGTTAGGTTCTGAGGAAGACCTGTTCTGAACCTATTTTAGTTTATTTATGTGGTGAGAGCAAATAATTGCTTGGAAAATACATTTTTTCAACTTATAATTACAATTTATAATTGTTATGTTTATTTAAATTTTCTTGTTCAGACAAGAAATGAATAAAAAATTTCTGTTCATATGAACAGAAATTTTTTATTCATTTCTTTATTTATTTATAAAATGGCAAATGATAAACACTTCATTATAGTTGGTTCACATATTTTTATAATTTTTTCAATAAGAAATCTAATAAATAAATAGTGTTTAATATCTTTGTTGTCAATTTTGGGGTTTTATTCAAATTTTAATCATTGCTTATCATCACTTATTGAAACAATAAACATTGTCAAGGTAGTTAAAAGTGTATACAGTAATAGCAATGTTTGATGCACCATTTTTTTGTGGGTATGAAAGTTAAACATTGCTGAATAATTTTTGTTTGTTTTTTTCTTCTTGCCTTTCACAACATGAGCTTTCAAATTGGCTTGTAAAATTATTCAACAAAAAATTAAAGATATGCTTTTTGATATATATTTTTAAATTCATTATTTTTTTTTTTTTTTTTGTGGAAGTAGTTAACAGAAATTTTGTCATAATTAAAAAGCAAATGAAAATTTTTTAATCCTAATTCAAAATAATTTCATTTTGCATTTAGGAAAAATGAATTCAAACAAACTCAAGTATTTTTTTATTCATGTCAAATGTTGTTATCCTGTGATTTTAATCATTTTTTTCTGAGGTTGGAATTATGGATTTACAATTCTAGATTCACATATGATATATGACCTTAGAATTGCACTTGGTATACCTGACATCTCACCCCCACTACTCCCCCAGAAAAATTTTTTTGGGGGGGGTCTTTATTTAATAACTATAGTTATTCTGTTACTTAACTGAAATTTTACTATTTTTTCCACAAAATTTATTTAAAACTTGAATTGACCAATTACAGTCTGTTTGTACCAAGGATTAAATAGGACAAATTAGTATATAGGAATTGTTATTTTTAGTTTGAATCTAATGAATTCTTTTTCATGAAATAGATTTAGTGCCTGGTTTATTAAAATGCTGACCTAACCATTTGTTTCTTAAATAACAATCAATGTTAATTTTGAAACAAATACACAAAATAATGGTGTTTAATCATTTGAACTTTGTCTTTGGAGTTGACCATTTGAAGAATCATTATCAATCCTTGCATTTTCTGACACTTCTGAAGAATTGTGAATTTTTAGGGAAAATAAACAGATTTGTAAAAACTGTTCATGTTCATTGCTGGAAAGTGAATGATAAAAAATTTGCATTTTAAAGATTATCTCTGATGTTGATCTTAAACATAAAAACAAATGGTCATTATTTTTTCTTACCATCAACAAGTCTCACACAATTGGTTAATTGGTAAAAAAGGTACTTAATTTTATGCCATTGAAATGTTAGTCAACAAAAACATTGCGTGTACGAGAATGGTAACTCTAAAATTGCTGTGAGACATCAATTCTTTTGATGTCCATTTTCTTTTTCTAACATTGATAATCTGAAAATTATTCCATAAATCTTCATAAAGCTATAAATTTATTCCATAAATATTCAATTCTTCATCATGTACCATGACTCTAGTAAGACCATTTTCATGATACTTTACTGCATTATTGTTTTTGTAATTATTGCTATCATTCTTCATTCATAGAATTCTGTTGAATGTTTTTTTGTAAAAAATTGCCAGGACATTTTAAAAGATATCTCAATATCAGTATTTGTTTTATAAATTCTCACAGTTCATTTGTACATTCATCATTGAAACTTTCAACAATTTTATCAATTTGCTGTATATTTAATAATATTTTTTTAATAAATATAAATAAACTTAAAAATCTTTTTTGTTGTATATAAGCATCTTTTTATCGTAAATAAGCAGGAAATATACACACACAGAAGTCACTGGGAAATACTACAACTCAAACCAGACCTAAAAACTTTGTTTGAGGGGCCCTGCCTTTCAGCATATCATAGACCTAAGAACCTTAAAGAAATTATTAGTAACCAAATTTCAGATGATAAGAGACCAAGAATAAAAACAACATTTTTCCAATATGTAACAACAAAAGGAGCTTATGTTGTAACCACATTAGATATACCAATTCATTCACTAGCTCTGTAACTAAATCTACTTTCAAAATCTACCACAACTCTAACTGTAGAAATCATAACATAATTTACTGATTAGAATGCACACTATGCCAGGAACAACATATGGGAAAATATGAATGGCCCTTTCACTACAGAATTAATAATAATTGGAATCAGATTAAGTCGACTCCCCACAAAAGATTATTACCTGTGGAACAACATTTCCACCTAAAAAAATACGATTTTAATAGCCCTGCAAAATTCTCTATAGAAATAGACACATCTACCACTCGTCCCTTCAGCCCCTCAACTTCCGGCGTCTTCCTCTTTGGGTTGAGGCACCCACTCGGTCTGAACCGAACTCGGGGGTAGCTGGCCGCATGCTCCCTGAGTACCCGTAGATTGTTCAACCAGTCACTGGCCAAGTTCTGCCTGCTGCCCATGTATTAGTTTTTAGATCCAGTAAGTGGGGTATTGTCCATATGTTCACGGTCGATTGGGGATGTAGGCACAGTTGTGAAGGTGGGCGGCAGGAAAATTAGAATGTGGCAAACAAGGAAATAATATCTGCAGAAGCTGAACAACAATGGGTAAAATATTGATGTCTTTTATATAAGAAAATAACAGTAGAAAGAGTTTACAGAAAGGATAGAAAAGCAATTAACAGAGGACCACTCCTCTACCAATTATACCAACAGAGAGAGGTGTGTGTGTGATTAACTCGTTCCAAATCAACTTGGGAGGATATGTGACTCGTAATTCCAGCCCTACGTGGAAGTGTAGCTTTTCAGTTCGTTGTCATAAGTGACAAATGTTAAGTTTCAGCGACTTTTCAATGTGACTGCTACAACAACAATGATATTTCTTGAAGTCCTTATCTCTGACTCACCACCGGACCAACTCACTGCAACGGCAGTCTCTCTCTCTCAACGTCACTCTCGTCTAATGCCCAAGTCTCCCCAAAAGTCGCGTTTATATAGCAAACCAAAGATTATAAGCCAGGTTGTTCACGTGCTTAACATGAGTGTCGCCATAAGCAAAGTTTAAATTCAGATTTATTTCAAACTCTTAGTGGATAAAATTAATTAGTTCAATGTTCATTTCAATTGTCTTTTCGATGACCAAATTCAGCGGATACAACTTATGTTTAGATCAGATTTTGCTAGCAGTAAACATACACTGATCTTACCTCCCCAGTCCAATTTACTTCAATACGTTTTTATCAAAAATATTATTTTCGTCTATAAATTTTTTTTTTAATGACCCAAATTAAACATCGCTTCCTGCCCTTTTGCATTTGTTTATAAACAAGTCCTCGCCAACACGATTTGAAATTTATTCTTTATCCATCAGTCGTCTCAGGTTTCATATATCATTGTTCTAGATTCTTTCCTATTAATAGCGCTGACACAGTTTGTAACTTTCATGGGAGTTCGTGTTTTCCATCTTCAATCAATAAACGTTATATTTGCGTGTGTGCATTCATGTGCGTCAACCTCTCTCTGTTACACACAAAAGATAACCTTAGAAAAATACTAGAGGAACATAAAGACAATTGGATTTTGCGCCTCAAAACACTTTGTCCAGACAGAGTTAATCACAGATTAAACAGCTCAAATAGAATTAATATATAATCCCATAGATCAAACCCTACCTATATTTCTCAAACAGACTAGACAGACATGCTTGCAGAGGTGTTGAAGTCTCCCAAATGCACACACTCACACAAATATGTATATATGCACACTTCACCCACACAAAAAAAATGACATACAAATCCCCTTCCCAGCCTCTCCTTAAAAAAAACTTGAAAGAGACCTTTTGATCAATACAAGGACTGACCAAAATTAACAATAAAAAATAAATGAAAACTACAAAGTTTCTTCAGAGAGTCATTCACCCTTGTATTTCACTGCTACTAACAAGCAGGAATTTTTTCTCCCGATGATGGCCATGCTGGCTGAAATAAGCTGAAGAAACCTAATTTACATAATAAAACAAAAAATATTAATATACAATCCAATTAATTTTTAAACTTTTTTTTTATTGTTCAAGACACACACACACATATATATATATACTGTGTATGTATTTAGGCAGAAATTTTACATTGATGCATATTTCATTAAATAATATAGACAAGTTTTATCAATTTATTTTATCTATTTACTCTTGCATGGTCTTGTGTGACGTCACGAGCTGCAATGCGATTTTCACTTCCGCGTCTTGTATACATAAGTTTGTCATTGCTTTGAAATTTTTCATGCAACAAAAACAAACTATCATTATTGTTTTGTCTGTGTATTGTTTGATATATTGAAATGTAATTGTCATCTTTGATACTGGCCAAAAGCTTAGATAGGATTAAAACATGTATCAATATGGTGATTTCCTTTCATACTTCAATGATAATGCTATTAAGCTTATCAGACAATATGAAAGGAACTTACTTAAAATAAAGACAAAACTTATGTATATTATTTAATGAAACATGCATCAATATATATATATATATATATATATATATATATATACATTTATATTTTTTCACCAAAAATTAATCTCATACATGATCTAGAATTTGATTTTGTAATTCCTCTTAATTTGTAGGTAAGAATAAATCTGCCTTTCAAAATTATTTAATTGATGTACATTTTTTAATTTCACTTTTACTGTTTATCAGGTAAACTTTTTCTTTCTATGATATTGATATTTGTTTCAATAAACTTTTATAATGAATGTGATTGATGTAATGGAATAAACAGTCACCCCCATGAATGATTACACTATAGGCAGTAAGTACCTACAAAGTCAACTGTCTATGAGAGACTAGGGGAAGAGTGAGAGCGAGAAGGTGGACGGTTTCTCTAGAACTAGTTCGCCTTGAAAATTCATATTGTCGTTTACGACCAGCTTGCGTGTTACAACTTAGACCAGTTATGTTTTTTGACTTTTTGATTTTTGAAACTTGTTTGAATTTTTCAGTTTTTCCTTTTTTTTACTATTTTTTTTTTTTTTTGTGCGTGTCTATTTATTTGTGCACATTTTGCTTTTCTTTTCTTTTGTTGTTTAGTTTCTTTCTTGTAAATTTACCCTCCTCTTGTTATATTTTGCATTAATTTTTCATGTTTATTTTGAATTGCTTATTGTCTTTGGTTTTCCTCGTTCTTTTTCTTGACCTTGTTTTGTTTTTGTTATGAAATAATTAAAAAAAAAAAAAAAAAAAGAGGCAAACGTTTATTTTGGCCTTACCGTCATGGCCAATAGTTCGAAAGTACAAATGATGCAAGCGTCAAATATATCATCGCTGGGAAGAAACAGTCTGGTCTGAAAAGAGGACCAAAAAAGATTCGGATTATTATAACAGTCTGAGAAACAAGTATGACAAATACATTAATGGCAACAGGCTGTTAACCATATCGGAAGCAATCGATGCTGTTAAAACAAAAACAATCTCCCCTGCTGACCACCGATGTAGGAACTTGGAAGCTTATTGGCGTCAGCTGGGAAACAATGGAAGAGGCCCTGAAAAGCCTGCAGATAGGACCAAAGATTTTAGCCAGAAGGTCCAATGCATTATGGGACATTCTTCTGGCAACAGAAGAGGAAGCGAGAAAGTTGGCAGGAAGTACTCTGACCACAAAGACAGTCCGCTTGCAAACAGAGTATATGGAGACTAGATGGACTAAAATTACGGTACATGGAGTCCCAGTCGACATCAGCAAGGATAGGCTGATGGTCAATATGGACCTGTTGAGGAAGTCTCTGCTATAGTAAGCAAAGCTGGAATTGCTACTGGTGTTACTTACTTTGATGAGGCAAAGTTTTCAAGAGATTCCCAACATCCTAAAGTGTCGGGATAAAATGATGCCGATAACTGTGGAGGTTCGTCATCATTGTTGGACGTGTGGAACCTTAGGATACATGTCTAAGGTGTGTTCGGGCAAAAAAATGGTACCACAGGCTAACCCAGTTGAAGCAGCAGAGAAGACCGATATGTCTGCCAAACATCCTGATGGTGAGTGGAGGGAAGTTGCAAAAATGGAAGAAAATCGCCTAGTCCTGAAAAGCCTGGTAGCCCACAACCCCAAAGCCAGGAAAGGCTTCAGAAAAAGGAACAAACCAAGCAAAAACAGCAACAGCCGCGGTGTCAAGAACAACAACCACAGAAAAAAATTAAACAGCAAAGAGAGCAGCAGCCCCAAAAGCAAAACAGACCAGAACTACAACAGCAAGAAAAGCAGCAACGAACTAAGACAGAAATGGAGGTGGACAAAATGCCTCCACCCTGGGCATCATCATTGAAGAGAGGTAGATAGGAGGAAGAGGAGGTGGAGACGCCATCTCAAGAGCACTCTGGGCGTAGTAGGGCAGATAGGGTCATGGACAAAACCAGGTCCCTATCTGTCCCTGCTTCCCCTAAAGAAACAGTGGCCGTAGCCAAAGCAAGGCGCATCCCTTCCATCCTTTCCCATGTTCCCTTCCCCTCTCCAATTCTTCCCTCAGTTTGTTATCCACACCCCCCTCACACGTCCACCTCTTCCCCTCCCCACCCATCTCGGGAGAAAAGTAAAAAGAAACTGTTCTCTGGTCCGGAAGCGATCTGTAGGGTGGACAGGGAGGATTTCAAGAGGGGCCTGCCTACCCCAAAAAAAAAGCAAAATTAGGACTATCATTCAAAATGAACAATGTAAAACATTGAAGATCCCCATAACTTTCCAAATGCCCCAAGTGTAATCACCTGTATAAGAAATATGGGGATGCGGGCATACTTAAAAGTTGGGATCATTTAGATCAGGGGTTCTTAATAGAGGGTATCCATACACCTTGGGGGTATGAGAACCAAATACTGGGGGTATGGGACTCGATTTCTGGGTACTGGTAGTTAACCCCCCGACCCCGTGTTGTGTTTTCATTTTTCTTTTCACAGATTTGGTGCAAAATGTCATCTGTCAAAAAAAGGAAGTGGAATGATTTATATGCAGGTTTCGGTTTCACCTGTCTGACAGAACGAGATGGAACAGAAAGACCCCAGTGCATGATGTGCAATTTGGTAATGAGCAATGGAAATTTGAAGCCTTCAGGACTGTGGTAACATTTCAAAAGCAAACATAGTAGTCATGTTGTCATATCGATTGAGGCTTTTAAGTTGAGAAGGGTTCGCTATGATCAGAAAGCAACTCTTTCATCATGTAGGTTTTCTGCTCTAGGAAAACCTCTTCTGGAAGCTTCCTACAAATTTTCATACATGATTGCCAGAAAAAAGAAACCCCACATAATAGGGGAGACCCCATGAAACCCTGTGCGCTGGAGATGGCAAAAATTATGCTGGGAGAGGAGGCAGCGAAGCAATTAAATCAGGTGTCCTTGCCCAACGACACTTTACGCCAGAGAATTAAAGACCTGAATCAGGACATAACAACCCAAGTTGTCAACGAGATTAAACAAAGTCCTGCAAAAATCAGCCTGCAGATCGATGAATCAACTGACGTGTGTCAAATCAGTCAATTACTTGTATTTGTATGATATGTACATGAAAAGAACATCAAGGAAGAGTTTTTATTCTGTGAACGACACGAAACAACAACCAAAGCAGTTGACATATTCAAGCTGATCCAATCTTTCTTTGATCACCATGAGCTGGCATGGGATTTGATTGGGTCTATTTGTACGGATGGTGCTCCTGCCATGATTGGCAAAAAAAAATCTGGATTCATTGCTATGGTCAAGGAGAAAGCTCCACGTGTGCTCACCACTCTACTTCGCCAAGCTCTGGCATCCAAAACATTGCCAAAGAAACTTAAAGAGGCGATGGGAATAGTTATGCAAACAGTCAACTTTATTTGTGGACGTGCATTGAATCGACGGCTTTTTAAAAAATTCTGTGACGAGATTGGAGCGGAACACGGAGTGTTGCTGTACCACACAGAGATACGTTGGCTGAGTCGTGGCAGTGTTTTCACATGTGTAGTGGAACTCCGGGATGAAATTTTCAAATTTCCCAAGCATCAACAATCCCCTCTAGCAAATCATTTTGCATTTTATTGTTAGCCTGGGATATTTGGTTGATATTTTCAGTCTTCTCAATGATTTAAACACATCAATGCAGGAGCGGGTCTCGTTTTTTCGGCGGTTGGGGCTGTTCCTGGTGGATTCAATGCACATAGTCTTAATGGGGGACTGCAATGCCAAGTTAGATCGAGAGCAGAATTCTAGTTAGAGAAGGGGTGATCGTAGCTTGGTTGATCTGATCGAAGAGTTTGGTCTTGTCGATGGATACCGGTCGATCAACCCGGGGTGAGGGGAAGGTGTGGACATGGCTCTTAGTTGGCCATCTGACCATATGGTTAGATACCTGGACAGAATATTAGTTAGAGGAGCCGACGTAGACTTGATAGACTGTCCCATGTTTCACTGGGTAGGCTATTCGAACCACAAACTCGTTTGTGCTCGGATGGCGTTAGATCATAGATGGCTGGTTACTGGAAGTTCAATCTGTCTTTACTGGAGAGGCAGGACTTCCAGGAGCAGCTTAGTGCAGCGGGCGTTAGTCACGGCGGTTATCGGGAATATATGGCGGGAAAGACTTAAGTGTAGGATTATGTCCTTCACCACCAAGTTCAGCAAACAGCTCGCCCTAGATAGAGCTGAAAAGGTGAAGACGTTTAAGGCTAGTTTTTCCTGGGTGGTGGCTGGGGGGATCCCCTAGATAGCCTTAGCTAGGGAGGCTCCGGAGTGTTTGAGTAGCGAGTGCTACATGGGTCAGGTAATCAGATATATGCTAAGCAAGATGTCTTCCGAAGCGGTGAACATGGGCGCATAATTGCTCAAGGAAGAGATCCGTTGAGGGCCCGATCGGTACATTCATGAATTCAAAACCCCGCAGAGGCACACTCTTCGGGCCACTGACAACATGTGCTAGGTGTTTCGGCGGCATTTTGAGAACCGGTTTATCAAGGAGCCTGGTCTCCATGAGGAGGAGTTTTGCAGCTATTTGGTTTACTTTGCTCGACTTTCGACAATACGCGGCATTTAAGAAGGTTGGCAAAGGCAAGTCACCCAGTTTGGCTGGTTTGCCCTATGAATTGTACTTGAGGTTGTCGCACATCTTTGACCCGATTTTGACTGTCGTGTTCTACATCTGGTTTCGGTGGGGGTCCCTCCCCGACCGGTTTTCCAGGGATGTGATCACGCTGTTGAAAAATGGCAAGGATGGGGCAATTAAATGATTACAGGCCCATAACTCTGCTAAACATAGAGTTAAAGATTTTGGCCAAGATCCTGCAGGTGTGTTTGCAGTCAGTTGCTGAGTCTCTGTTGGGTCCTGAGCAGACTTGTGCTGTGAGGGACCGAACAATTCAGAGCAACCTGCATCTGATCCGTACGATCATAGAGGGTGTAAAAGACAAAGACAAGGCCGTGCTGATCAATTTAGATCAGTCCAAGGCATTTGATAGGGTTGACCATCGCTACCTTGTGGCTGTCCTGTAGGCCGCCGGATTCGCACCCGACTTCTGCCACTGGATTAGCCTCATGTATCGCTCACCCAGTGCTGTGGTACAAGTGAACGGGAAGCTGTCAGGCGCTTTTGCGCTGTCTAGGTCGGTCCGTCAGGGTTGCCAACTGTCGCCCCTACTTTATGCTTTGGTGTTGGAGCCTATCCTTCGCCAGCTGAGGGACAGGGTGTGCAGTCCGGCCCTACACGGAATCACTGTTTCTGGAGGGGCTCGAGCCCACGGTTTCTGCGTACGCCGATGGCGTATATGCTTCCGTGTCGTCCCGCAGCAAAATTGAGGCGATACTGAAGGCACTTGATCGGTACAAAAAGGTGACAGGGGCCAAGATTAACCGCGACAAGTCGTCCAGCTTGCGGTTAGGTGCCTTGAAGGGGGGTCGATCTTCCGAGGCCCTTTGGTTGGATGGACGGTCCTATCCGCATTCTTGAAGTGTGGTTTGGACTCGACTTCCAGCTGGAGAAAAATTGGTCTGAAGTACGAGCAAAGGTCAACGCAGCTGGTCAGACTTGGCGTCGACGGAGGTTGTCTGTGAAGGGCATGGCGGAGGTTTATGACACTTATGTTTTCCTGATTGTCCTTTATCGATTGTCCGTACTTCCTCTCTATAAAGATCATAAGAAGCTGCTCGAGCGCTCGCTATCCTCCATTTTATGGAGTGGACAACAGTGCACAACGTCCGTGTCATGGGGCGCTGGGAATGCCACACTTGGCGAGCCACAAACTCACCTTGAGGTTGGCTTTCCTACACCACGCATTGACAGGAGATTCAATTATGGCGGGGATGGTTAGAGACGCGTTCCCTTTCCTTACTATCAGTCTCCTCATCTCGCAGGTTGAGAACCGCTGTAAACCCTGGGATCAATCAGATTTCCTTCGCGAGGGTCGGTATACTTTGGCGATCACTCCTCGGTCCAGTGGTCTTTCACGGCCTAGGAGGGTCTTCTATCGTTATTTAAAGGAGGTGGCCGCGAAGGATACTCTACGTGAGGAGCTCGAGTTTCACTCTTTCTGGTCTTGGGCACCAGTGACGGATTATATCAGTAACCCTGAGTTTTTGCTTACCTGGCGATTGGCTCGGAATCGGCTGCCTCTCAATGACAATGCCTTCTTTATGGGTCTTGGTGGATTTGCCAGACTGTGAATGGGGTGACCTTGGTTTAGAAGAAACAGTTTCGCATGCCTTCTACCATTGTCCCTGTGTCCGCCACTTATGGGACCATGTCGGCGAGTCGACAGCTCATCTCACTCCCGAAAAGCTCGTGCTCATGGATTGCACATCGGGGTGGTTTCCTGTGGAGCCCTCCTCTTGGTTAAGTTAAATAAGCTTTGTGTATCTAGTTAATGTGAGTAAGTTTTGTTCCTGGCCTGTTCCCGGCTGCATCTTTGGTTATGATCCAAGTCGAGATTCCCAACCTCCCCAATTTGTTGTGCCCCCCTTTTTTTATCTTGACTGGGTCAGCTTTTATATTTCCCAAGTCCTTATATATTTTCTCCTTTTCCACTTCCTTAGCAAGAGAGCTTCTTCATTTTGTCCAATGGCAGAATACAACGACCTCTCTTTTTTTGAGGGTTGGACGGGCCTTACTAACATCAGTTATGTTTAGTTTGCTTTGTGTTAATATTTAGTTTGTTATTGGGTTCATCTCTTTCCCCTCTCATTTAATCACCCATAAATTTTTAATTATAAATTTTATAATCATTAGATTTTTATGGCATGGGGCGCGTTTTGTAGGTTCCCTTTTATGGTGTGTGGAGGACTGATTGGTGACGGACGAATTTTATGGTGAATGCGAAAATTGTAATGAGTGAATGGGTCGTCAATCAGATTAGCTATGTATAAAATAGTGATGACCAGCCTCAACCCCTTGTGGCGGAATTCCAAACGAACGTCAGAGTTATCAGTGAATTGTAGCATGTCTAGGCCTCTCACCACATTTATTTAATTTTTGTTTAGGAATCCAAACTGATATAAGAACAAGGGACAAGGCAAAGGTATCAATATATATATATATATATATATATATATATATATATATATATATTGTATTCAACAAAGCGTCCAATAAAGAATATATACGAAAAAAGAAAGCAATGAGTCAGACGAGAGTAGTCTCTCTTTGACTATAAATGTTTATCAATGTTCTCTGGAAAGGAAATGAAAGAGTTGTTAATCTGTTATAAATGTTTTTAGACAGTTCTGCCATGCAAGAGGAAAATTATATAAGTGTGATAGAATACGTAATTTACGAGTGAGTGAGAAGATGGGCGTATGTCTTCAAATGACGTGGATTCTGGTAGCAGTTGAAGTCTAACTGATTTGATAGTTGAGTGAGGAGATGAGCGCATAGCTTCGACTGCACTGATGTTGGTCCTCTTTTGACTGCTTATATAGGTAGACATTGAATTAGGAATTTGCGTGGGAAAAATCATTCTCCACATGCAGAGAATCTGATTGGTCGATACTGACCAGTCAGTGCCTGAGATTTGGGGAGACTTCTGGGAGCCACTTGTCCCAAAACTGCACAAAATAGAGCGATTTTAAAATTGTTGTTTCAGAATAAACTAAAGCGTCGCTTTCTGCCCAATGAATGAATGCTGTTAAAGATTTGAATTTGTAAGGGTGTATGTGTGTGTGTAATGTGTTGATTAGTACGTCGGGTTGATCAATTATAGAATGTACTGCTTCTCGAGTGTTGTGGTCACCAATGTTCAATGGGTTAATGCGGCTGCGTGTTGAGAAGGTAATCAACATTCATACATAATATTTAAAACATCAAGGAAAAAGAACAATGAGAACCAATTTTGTTTAACGAAGAAATATGTATATTAAATTCAACAATAATACAAAGTAGCTGCAAATGAGTAGAAAAGGGAGAAAAAAGTAGCTTCCCCTTGACTGTAAGAAAATATCTATAGAAGATTTGTCTGAGAAAAATGTTCAGAGTTCAGTGTTGAAATAGAATGTTTCTTTTAGAAAATTGTTCAAATGTTGCAACTTACAAAGTTCATTTAACTTGGTGTGTCCACTGAGAACTGGTGGTGTGTCACATAAAGTTCTGTAGTGTGTATGTACGTGCGGAGTGAGTAGGATGAAATACACGAGCGAGTAAATGAGAGCTATTGTGACATTGTCACTGGGTACTTCGACTGTGGTTTTGAAATTACTACTACTGGTTTTTTGGAATGCTTCAATATTTATACTATCGTGAGTGGCTCCAAAAAAAGAGACGCTTTTAGTACATTTTTGAATATACATGAAAAATATCCGATTGGACGGAAAATGGACCAATCAGTGATTTTGTAGCAAAGCTTGTTTTGAACAAAGTGTAGGAACAAATTTACTATGGTGGTATGCGATAGATAAATTGTCCTGTTATTTTTAAGTATGTATTTATTGACCAATTAGAATTGGCGAAAATGTAGGCGTGGCACTACACGATGATTATGATCGCTATACCCTCCCCTTTTTCGGCTTTGTGCTATAATTATGTATTTTTTACCTAAATATCAGAGTGAGCGCTCGACCTCTCGTCTCCCTGACTTTTTTTTCACTGGTGATTACCACCTGACTTTTTTCTGACTCTCTACGTTTCTCTTTGAACTACATTTTGGTTAAGTTTTGATTTTTTTTTTTTTTTACCGTCTTTCTTGCATTTTTACGACTGTTTTGAGAAAGTTTTTGATTTTTTCTTTTTCAGTTTTTTTACCCCCCTTTTTATTTTTCCCTTTATTTTGTTCTTATTTTTTTATTATTAGATTTCCTTTTGATTTTCTTTTACTTTTAAATTCCCTTTTGAACTTATTTTTTCCGTTTTTTTTTAAATTTTGTAACCAACTGCCAGAGTATTATTTTTCTACGTATTATTCTTTCGATAGACTTTATTTTTTTATTTGTTTATTTGTTACATGTTATTTCGTTCGTTGCCCTTTTCCTTTTAAATATCTGTATAGTTGTTAACGGAGTTATCTGTCCTTGGAGTGTCTTTTTTCCCTATTTATCATGTGGGATCTTCCACAGCAAACCAGCCTTACCTCTTTTTAGGAAATGCACTCTTCCTATCTGGTAAGTAACATCCTACTTTCATACAAATATAACAAGTATTCATTGGTCAATCACCTCCAATCTAGCTTGTTGATTGGTCAGTTCCAACCAATCATATCGCCTGCACGCGACCAATCTGTTTTCCTGCTCATATGCTGGGATCCTATCACGTGGTACACGACCATTATAAAAACCCAACACGTGTAAACTCCCTCGAGTTTTCTTTTCATTCATCTCTCTCGCATGTCTCATTCCTTGCTACCAAGTGCCAAGATGTAACCTTCAGGAACTCCCGTCTTAGCCATTGCGGTAAGACGTTAAAGACTATTACCAACATTCACAAACTCTGAAATCACTTCTGAACTTTTACCTACTTTACAACTCACAGTTCCAAACTTTATTCTTCTAAATTACAGTTTAATATTACTTCTTCTTAATATGAACTCCAGTACAACTAATACCTAATCAAAGGGACACGACTCTGTCCTACCGTTTCAGTTCGCATGCATCAAACATTAATAAATTCAACTGTTATGTTTTGAAATCATTCCGTTCAGTTTTGTATTTTATTCTATGTGCTATTTACGGCAAATATAAATTGCATTGCGTCCATGCATTGTCCTTAATCACACCTTTCCTAGCCAAAGTTAAATATTGGTAACTCAATCACTACAATAATGATGACCGCGGCGTTCGATGTTCCCGACAACAATGGTAATACTACCGCTACATATTTCGTGATCCAGTCGGAAATAAACAATAATGGTAACCCCTATCGCTACAATCACCCCTCCCCCTCCCTTGAAAATGGAAAGAAAAGGTTACCATCCTTTTTAATTATCAAGAAGAAACTGAAAGTGGCCGATCTTAGGAAGTCGGTGAGAAAACATGTTTTCCATTACCCCCCCCCCGATAAGAACAATCCTGATTAATACTCGGCATTAGTCCCCGATAATCAGGAGGCTGTTAATGCCAATGACGTAACAACAAGTATGGAAGCCGATAATGGCAATTCCGATAAAAGTATGTTGGCCAAAAATGGTCAAAATAAAAAAGTGCGGTGGCCAATAATGGCCAAAATAAAAAAAAAAAACGTACAGTGGCCAATAAGGGCCAAGATCCAGTCCAAGTATCACCATCAAATCATATGGAGACCAATAAGACCAGTGATAACACAGAGGCCGGGGAATTGCCCTGTTGTTGGAATTCCCCCCACCAATCGATATTGCGGAGTTCTTGGAGCGTGACAAGAGTTATGCACACCTTGTCGTGAAAGGTGAGCTCTTGGAGGACCCAAAAGAACTAAAGAAAATCGAGAAACAAATAGTGTCAGTCTTCGTCATCGATAAGCGTACGCGCAAGATTTGTCGTTCGACGAAAGACACAGTAGTAAAAACACTGGAGTCCCAGGGGTTTAAGCCACTAAGAATCGTTAAGGGTTCGGGTTTTTTCATGTGGGACATATTGCTACCCACACCAGAAGATGGCAACTCGAGAGATAATCACCAAAGGTATTATTCTGAGAAAAGAATATGAAGGCAGGCGTAGGACTATTGTAGCGATATACAAGGTCCCTACTCAGTTTATGGGGGAACACACAGCGGCCTTCCTGTCGCAGTATGGCGAAATTCTGGGTGCTTCCTGCGATAGCTTGACCGGTGGGGTGGAGTTTTGATATCATGTTAGATCGAGATGCCTTCCTCTCTATCCCCAACTGTCTGGATGTTGGGAGCTGGTCCTCAGTCCCCTGAAGCCCCCGGGATGAAAGACAAGAGAGTCCCACTCCCATTGTCAACAGTAAGTGCGATGCCCCGGCCTCGGAATCCACTCTGCGAGAACTACAGAAAAAATACGATCCTGGTCTTGAGAAGACTGAAAAAATGAAAAGAAAAGCTTGACTTCCAAAGGACCCCTAAATCTAAAAAGGCCACTCCTGCTACCTCCCACATTCTCAAGAGACATTTTCCTCCCATCCAAAAAAGACCTCACCTAGAAAAAATGCTACTGCCTCCACATCCTCACAAAAACACTCTTCCCAACCATCATCTCTTCTCAAGACCCCTATAATTCAATTCCTTCCATTTCCTCCCATTCCTCAATCCCTCTCAATAGAGACCCCAGCCCTTTCAGACAAAATTTTACTCCTTGTCCCTCTCTCAGTCCTTCACCCCTTAACACACCTGAAATGCCCCCTCCTATGAGTAAGAGACAAAGAAGCCCCAATCAGGACGCAAACGACAAAAGAAAAAACTTCCAAAACACATCTATAATAGTGGAGAGGACATCTGCCATATCTCCCCTACTCAAGCTGAGAAAGCCAGGGATTATGGCAATAGGATTAAAAACCTAAAGTACCTACTCTTCATTAAGCAGTACGCCGACAAAGATATTGAGAATCAGAAAAACTTCCCTAGGGCCCAAAGGGTTTTGACGGTCATAAGAACTTGCACGGGAGCGCGTCAATGTTGGGCAATGTTGGATGAGGGAATAGCCGCTTTCAAAATGACGCCTCCCATAGCAATTGTACAGAACGAAAAATTAAAGAGGCTAAAACAATTTTGTGCTGGGCGGGTCCCTGTTTTCGTTCACCCCTCCCTCTATAGAGCACTTAAATTGACCTTCCCCTAGGATATCGGCGGTCTCTCCCAAGACGATACCATCAAAACTGAGATGGGCCATGGGTCGATGGGAGAGGCTGTCGGAATCCTTTCTTCGACCATGTTTAATCCAGCAGAGCAACCCTAATTGGTCTGACAATGTCTCTCTGGTTAGCTAGTTTGAACCCCCGAGGCCTGAGGTCCGAGTCTCGAAGGGCGAGGCTCTATCGTGACCTCCAGCGTCTCGGGGTGGATGTATGTTGTGTGCAAGAGACACGTTTTTCTTCTCGCGATCATTCTGTCTAGAGGGTTTTCCCTGTATTCAGCATGTTATGATGGATGCTCGAGGGTTGTCTCTTGGCTGGTGAGCAAGTTCTTGAAGGCTGCGTGTGCTCTTGTCTTCGCAGATTCGGCGGGCAGGCTTTGCGTGCTGGATGTTACCATAAAGGATAAGGCTCTACGTCTCATTGGGGTTAATGCGCCCAATAAGCATTTTCAGCAGCCTGCTTTGTTTCGGCAGATCGATCCGTTCTTGGCGTCATCTCGTCGAGTAGTTTTAGTGGGGGATCGGAATGCTGTACTTGACCCCGCCGTTCTTGGCGTCATCTCGTCGAGTAGTTTTAGTGGGAGATTGGAATGCCGTACTTGACCCCGATATAGATGGTATAGTGTCAAAATTGGGTACTAACAACCCGGACGTGAAACCATTTCGGAACTTTATCGACAGGTTTGATCTTGTCGATAAATACCGAAATGAACACCCTCGGGAGGTAGTGTGGACTTGGATTAATAGTGGTAGCTCGGGTACACAGGTGCTTTCTATCGACCTGGACCAAGTCTTAGTCAGGAGAGTCGATGTAGGGCTCTTAGGGTGTCCAAGTTTCCATTATATAGTTTATTCGGATCATAGGCTAGTCCGGGTAAACTTAGATAAGCCTAAGGTTAAGATGGATGGTTACTGGAAATTGAACTGCTCATTATTTGGGGAGCAAGATTTCCGGGACAAGCTGCTACTAATGATACAAAGGCAGCTGACGGGAATTGTGGTGGGAAATGCCTAGTGGGATAGTCTTAAATACAAAATTAGAACGTTTGCTGCTGATTATAGTCGTCGGCTCAATCTAGATAGATTAGCGGCGCAAACGGCTTGTGAGCAAAAGTGGGGACGTAGTCTTAGCTAAGGCAGAGTTGGCCTCCTTGCTTATCAAGAAGGATCAAGCTCTGGTAGTTAGGGCTAGGTTAAAAAGAATGTCTCCAGAGGCCACGAATATGGCCGCTGAATTGCGTGCTGAGGAGGTTCGGAGTGCATCTCGTCGAAATATCGCATGCGTCACATTGCCGGATAAGCGGACCGTGACCACAAACGAGGGCTTTTCGTGAGTATTTTCAGGAACTTTTTACCAGGGAGCCCGGTCTGATCCCTGCTCAGTTCGACGCCTATTTAACTGACTTCCCCTGCCTCAAGGCAGCTGAAGCGGCTAGGCGCGAGGATCGGAAATGGGATGCGCTGAAACAGGTTGGCCTGGACAAATCTCCGGGATTAGATGGTCTTCCGTACGAAGTGTACTTGAGGCAGTCGCCCGTTTGTGTTCCCTTGCTGGCACTGATTTTCGGCAACTGGATGAAGCCGAGGGGTCTATATCCCAACGTTTCACCTGGGGCGTAATCAAGTTATTACGTAAGGATAAAAACGGTGGGGATGGGTTAGGTAACTTTCGCCCTTTAACTATGTTAAACACAGAGTTAAAGATTTGGGCTCAGGTCTTAGCGAACCGCTTGCAGGCTTTCCTGGTTAGTCTGATTGGCTGCGAACAGACTTGTGCTGTGAAGGGCAGTACTATTCAGGACAACCTTCATATGTTACGCTTGATCATCGAGCAAGTGGACAGTGAAACCGCGTTGATCAATTTAGATCAGTCCAAGGCCTTCGATAGGGTTGACCATCGGTTTCTGGAGGCTGTTCTTTCGGCGGCCGGTTTCGGGCCGTACTTTCGCACCTGGATACGATTTCTGTATGCGACCCCCGGTGCGCTGGTGGAGGTGACTGGAGTACGATCGGAGCCTTTCGTATTGTCTCGCTCCATTCGTCTTTGATTTATGTTCTTCCGTTGGAACCATTCCTTCGCAAGTTAAAGACGAATCCGGCCCTACGCGGAATTTCCCTACCTGGCGCTACCAACGCGCCCAGGTATTCCGCCTATGCTGATGATGTTTCGGTTCTTGTGTCGAGCAGAGCCGAGATTAACGAAGTCAGCAAAGAAATCAGTGGTTATGAGATAGTGACAGGGACCAAGATCAACTGTTGGCTTGCAGTTGGGTGCATGGAAGGGAGTTTCTCTTCCCGGACCTTTCTTCTGGACAGATGGGCCAGTCAAGATTCTCGGCGTCTGTTTTGGTTCTGATCTCCAGTTGGATATGAATTGGTCGGAGGTGCAAGGGAAGGCCGAAATCGCAATTAATTTGTGGTCTCGGAGGAATAATTCCTAAAGGGGAGGGCGGAAGTATGTGGTTCACACATCTACCCGATTCTTCTTTACCGACTCTCTGTGCTTCCACTTCCGTATGGCACTTTACTGGCGTTAGTGAAGCTCTTGATCTCCTTCTTGTGGGAGGCAAGGCTGCCAGAGTCTCTCGGGAGATCTGTTGCTTTCATCCATCTGAAGGCGTAGGTATGCCTAGCATTGAGATTCGTCAATATATGCTTCGCATCGGGTTCCTGGATCGAATGTGTCGCGAACCGAATGAGGTGGGCACCTTCTGGAAGGAAGATGCCCGTAAGAACTTCCCACCCATGTGAAGTGTGCGCTCGGTCGATGAGGAGGCTCACCGTTTACCCAAAGCGGAGTGCTCCTTCTACCGTGAATGTCGTCGTGCTCTGAAACGACTCTTATGGGCGTTGGATGGCCTCTCCAACGCCCAGGCGTTATCTCGTAAGGCATTATATCAGGTGTTAGTTAGTGGGGGGGGCGTTCGTGATGATTTGATTGACGAGCTCGGTCTTACGAAGCGGGAGGCTCGCTCGATATGGCCTTGGGCGCCCAGGTTGAAATGTCTCAATAACAATGAGGCATCTGGCTGGTGATGCGTGGGGCCCATCTGGGTCGCCAAAGGACTTTGCTTAGCGGGCTTGGAGAAATATCCAAACTGCCGCTGCTGTAGTGGGGAGGTCGAGACCATTGGTCACGCCTTTTTTCATTGCTCGGTGGTAGCACCGTTGTGCAAGTATGTTGAAGGCCTCATGGTTCGCATGCTGTCTGGAAAGTTCTTTGTCCTTGAGGCCGCTTCTGTTTGTAGCAATGTGGCTCCGCCGTTGACGATGGCTGAACACGATGTGTTCTTATGCTTACTAGGTGTTATGAGAGTCGTGATTTGGACGACACGTCAGAAGGGATTCTATGGAGGCGAGAAGTTTACCTCTTCCCAGCTGATCTTGTTCTTTAAGCATCATCATAAAGTCAAGATTAGGTCGGAAAGGCGGCGACTCACTTCATCTGAATTTGGCAAAAGGTGGGTAATCTTGCGCGTTTGTGTCGTGTGAAAGGGGCTGACCCGGAGTGGCACTTTGATGCCGGTTAGGCATCAGGATATTGCTTTAGCTGGGTTGAACACGGGCAACCCACCCCAAAATGTAGGTTAGCTTAGGTTTAGTTTCTTGAGTTTTTAGTTTCCTTTTTCAGTAGATTTAGCTAGGGTATGTATGCTCATTGACCCCTTTTATTTCTGTCCCTATTTTTCTTTAAGTTTAATTCCTCATCCCCTCCCTCGTTTAGGTGGTCAGTGACGTCAGTTCTCTGGTGGTTGCGGGGCGTTTTTCGTTTCCGGTGTGATTTTTCGTATCTGTTGTAGTGTCTGAATGAGTGCATGTCTGTGTGAGTGCTTGGGATGAATGAATGTTTTTAATTTTTATTGTCCCGCATTAATTTCGTCCGGTTAACTGATGTTTCTGCCACATTTAGCGTTTGTGGGGGTTTTATTACTAACACGATTTTGTTTAGTTTCTTGTAAAAAGTTATTTGTTTCACATTGTAAATACTCATTGGGGTTACATTTTAAAATTTTAAATTGTTGTTTTATTCTTTCCTACCCCCACACACAGACCACAAATTGTACATATGGGGTCCATTTAGTATTTTCATGGAATCATTGAGGTATTATGGTGGGTGTGGTGAGAAAGGTAAGTAAGAATGCGTTGTTTCGGTGTAAGAAATATTGTTAGTATGATTGGGTAAGCGTTTGTGGCTAGCTAAGTTTAGAAGTTAAGACAGAAGACTGACCTTTTTCCCCATTCCCCACTTCGGCCTTGTGCCACATTTTCTGTTATAGCACAGAAATAAATATCGCTTTTACAGTATTGCTCAGAAGCATGTCCAGCGGACGTCTTCTGCTCTCCATGGCGCTGCGAACAGGATACTTTGAAAGCAACGAAAGTTTGAAGTCACTAATCGTGAAATTTACCAAACGCTAAGGCTTACCCGTTACCAGTCACTATGAAACAAGAGTATTTGAAACTAATGGGACAACATGTGGAGCTACAACAGGAAAACATTGAGCTCAGGAAGGAGATGATTCGCGATCGCCCCAACAGGTCACAAAAAAAAAACAAAAAAAACCCTGAACGACCCTCGATAGGGTTAGACACCACAGGAGGATGGGCGTTGTTTTTGGATACGTGGACCCGATACAAGGAGATATGCAAGTTGGAAGAGCCAACCGTAATCCGGAATGAAGTACGGCGACCTGTACATCAGAAACAAACAGGCTACTATTTGAATTAGTAGGACCTACAAGGCTCAACTCTGCTATGGAAGAGAGTCTTCTACAACAGATACGACTGGCCGCGGTGAAGGGACTACACAAAGAGGTTCACCAACAGAAATTCCACTCCATGACGCGAGGTGAGTCGGTGACGCATTTTCGCTAGATTACGTGGCCAAGCTAGGTTTTGCGAGTGCAACAGCAAATCTCCAAACTTGCGGGCAGCGAGTGGACTACTCAGAAGTCCAGTCGCCGGGCAGATGATAGCAGGGCTCGCCAATCCAGAGCACCGAAGTAGGATATTGGCGGAGGCAGCCTCCCTCGTCACCTTGGAGCAGAAATTCAACCGATTGGTTTGCCTCGAGACGACAGACAAGTCGACCCCTCACTTTCACGATGTTACGCACCCTCTTGCGTCATACAATGTGCAAAGGTCGGACCAGAAACGGCCGCCCCAGGAGACCGAGTCCCAGTCGACTCTGCGATACATCAAACCCTGCAGCGAATGTGGAAAGGCTTCACACCCAGGTGGGGTCAATGAACCGGAAGGATTGTCCGACGGTTAAACTGAAATGCCGGTTCTGTGGAATGACGTGGCACGTGAAAACGGTGTGCCGGAAGCTTACGAAATCCGAAGCAGAAGCCACAAACAGAACACTAAAAAGTGAGGAGTCATTTATGTTTATCATCCAAACGGTCAATTCGGCCGCAAGAGCAACAGGTACAACAGCATGTGATCGACGAATGTGCCCCACCTCAATTGGAATGGGAAACGGTTTCAAAGGAGTTCTCCAGAGCTACTCACCTCAGTGGAAGTAGAAGTAACCATGATTCCTGGGGTTCATGCGACCTTCGGACGGCTACCAAAGAAACCAGTAAGCCCACGCGCTCATCCCATCCTCGCCTTCGCGGATACAGGCGGGTTCAAAGGTCATATTTTTGGCCGAGCCTACGGGCTCGCGGGCAACCCACATTAAACCGGCCTTGTGCCACATTTAATCCTCGTGGGTGGGTTAATAAATACAAGCTGCCCGGCCCGTTTAGGATCAAAGTGTAGTATCTGTGCTTTGTGATCACCCGGGCTGGCTTCTGTCGAACTCCCATGCAGGGAGGAACTCGGAGGAAGCTTTGCCGAAGGGCAAGGTTTCCTTCGGGGAGGTAGACAGGACCTGAACCCGTCCAGGCGGGTTCAAAGGTCATATTTTTGGCCGAGCCTACGGGCTCGCGGGCAACCCACATTAAACCGGCCTTGTGCCACATTTAATCCTCGTGGGTGGATTAATAAATACTAGCTGCCCGGCCCGTTTAGGATCAAAGTGTAGTATCTGTTCTTATCAGCTTAATATCTGATCGGACCTGCCGGACCATTTGGATTTTTACCTTGGATTACCATTGGACAAGTGTTTTTACCAATCAGACAATGTCTGACACAAGGTCAGTAAAAAAGGATCCGCCGGACAGGCCGGAAAATATAGGTAAGGTAAGTAACTCAAGGAAAAAGAGGCAAGTGCCCACCTCAGTTCTTACTCACAATGGAAAACCTCATCCTACAAATACGATCCTAACTCCTGAAGTGGAGAATGATAACCAATTGCCTCCCCAAGAGGCATTCAACTTTGACCAAAGGACTCTTCCTGAAGAGTCAACCAAAACCGACCCTCCGCTTTCTAATAAGGCAACCGACTTAAACCAGCTGACTAATAAAGATGCACTGACCAAGGAATCACCCTGTGGCTGGAAGACCCCACCCACCTGCATTTTCAATTTAAAGGATTTCCTGGAGAAGGCCGAAAATTATGCCCATCTCATTACAGATGGCGGCTTGGTGGTGGACCCCCAGGATATGGAGAATTACCTGGAAAGGACTGTGTCCGTGTTTGTGGTCGACAAGCGTTTACGTAAGATTTGCCGATCCACAAAAGACAACATTTTCAAGGCTCTGACGTCGTTTGGATTTTTGCCACAGCAAATTATCAGAGGTGCTGGAGCCTTTATGTGGGATGTACTGCTGCCCACACCCGAAGACTGTATTTCCATGATTAATAAGGAGTTATTAACAAAAGACCTGATCTTCCGTACGGAATACAAGGGTATGAGGAAGACCAGGGTGGCAGTTTATGAAGTACCAGCTTATGTCAAAGGAGAGGCGCTGGCTGCCTATTTCAAACAGTTTGGGCAGATAATCAGCGTCTCCTCCGACCGTAAACTAGGGGAATGGAGCTTCAATATCATGCTCTCGAAGGAGGCCTTTGGCTCCATTCCTAACTGTTTGAATATTGGCAAGAGGTCTTTACCTGTCATTGTGACTGGTAGAAAGCCGGCCTGCTGGAAGTGTGGAAAGCCTGGTCACCTGGCGCCTTCCTGTCCGGAGAAAGCGACCTCTGGGGTTCAGCCTGCCTCCAACAAAAACCCCCATCAGCCAACAATCAAGACTAGTAATGGGAAATCGTCAGATTTGGTGTTGCCGGCTACACCTCTGTCTAAGGAAACGGAAGGGGATTGGAAGGTTGTTAGAAAGAGTAAAGGGAAGGGACAAACAACATCTATTACTTCCCCTAAGGCTTGTGCGTCCACGGACATGGACACTCCCCCTCCTCTCAGCCGTACGGGTGATACCTCGGTCACTGTTCCATGGACTGACAAAGATCCGTCCTTCGATAAAATTCAGGACATTATCAAGCTGAAGGAGTCTTTATCATCGTCAACATCATCCTCTGCAACAAAACCATCTTCGACTCCGGCTTCTCCAGCGCCAAAATCATCGTTACAAACAGATTCTACTCGCCCCTCATCCTCTGTCCCATCTTCCCCGTCCAAGTTGAAAAAACAACCCAACACCTCAGCAAGAGCCCTCTCTTTCTCGCCGAAAAAGAAGGATGCAATTCCCTTGGTTAACACCAAACCTCCTGTACCGTCCCCAATGAAAAAAGACAGCTTTACGCCCGGGAAGAGACAGAGGAGTCCTTCGGAAGAAGCTGGCGGGAAAAAGAGGAAAGCTAAGCTGGTTTATAACACGGGGAAGAATGTCTGCCGTGTGACAATGGAAAGTGAGGAGAAGGCAAAGGATTTTGCCAAGAGGACCAATAATTTAAAAGTCCTCCTGGCCATGAAGAAATGCAGTGACAGGGACCTGGACGATCCTACCAACTTTCCCAGGGCAAAGATGGTCCTGACTGTAGTTCGCATTGGGTCCGGATCACGGGAGATCTGGAGCATGATAGAGGAGGCGAAAAAGAGCTTCCCGGTGCCTTCTCAAATAGTCATCACGAACAATGACGAATTGAATAAACTGAAACAGTTCTGTTGTGGGAGGGTCCCTGTTTTGGTTCACCCCTCCCTATACAGGGCTTTAAAATTAACATTCCCTTTCGATGTCGGAGGCTTGTCCCAGGATGGCTCCATCAAGACTGCGATGGGCACTGGTTCCATGGGTGAAGCTGTAGGCATTCTCACTCCGACTATGTTTCAGGGCGACGCCCAACCCTAAGGTAAGTGTCTCACAATGGCTCTGTGGTTAGCAACTTTGAATGGGAGAGGGCTGAGGTCGGAGTCTCGGAGGGCGAGACTCGTACGTGATCTTCAGCATCTCGGTGTGAATGTTTGTTGTCTACAGGAGACCCATCTTATTGCCAGTGACTATGAGAATATTCTGTCGAAGAGGTTTCACCTCTACTCAGCTTATTTTGATAGTCGCTCAAGAGGGGTTTCTTGGCTGATCAGCAGGTCCCTGGCGGCGTCGTGTTCTCTTGTGTTCGCGGATCCGGAGGGCAGGCTTTGTGTCCTGGACGTCACCATAAAAGGAAAGTCTCTTCGCTTCATCGGGGTTTATGCGCCCAACGACCGGGCGGAGCGGGCGGAGCGGGCGGAGCGGGCGGAGCGGGCGTCCTTTTTTCGTCGGGTCGAGCCGTTTTTGGCGACGCCTCGGCAGGTAGTTTTAGCGGGTGATTGGAACGCCGTCCTTGATCCCAAATTAGATCGTAGTGGGTTAAGATCGGGCTCTTACAACCCGGACGTGAAACCGTTTCGTGATTTTATCGACAGATCTGATCTCGTCGATAAGTTTCGAAACGAACACCCCGGGCAATTAGCGTGGACTTGGACAAATAGGGGCGGCCCGGATTCGGTAGTTCGCACGAGCTACATCGACCGGGTTTTAGTTAGGAGAGTCGACGTAGGGCTATTAGAGTGTCCAAGTTTTCATTCGATAGTTTACTCGGATCATCGGCTCGTCCGGGTGCGGGTAAACTTAGATAAGCCTAAACCTAGAATGAATAGTTACTGGAAGTTTAACACGTCATTGCTCGACGTGAAGGACTTCCGTGATCAGTTACTGATAACCATTC
Source organism: Acanthosepion lycidas (assembly GCA_963932145.1). Lineage (NCBI taxonomy): Eukaryota > Metazoa > Mollusca > Cephalopoda > Sepiida > Sepiidae > Acanthosepion > Acanthosepion lycidas. The sequence continues at coordinate 66,953,628 of OZ010590.1, read as the reverse complement.
AGAGGGAATTGACGGGGAGTGTGCTTGGGAATAAGTGGTGGGGACACCTTAAGTCAGTCATTAGGTCGTTTGCAGCTGATTATAGTCGTCGGCTCAATAGAGATAGATTAGCAGCGCAAACGGCAGCTGAATCTAGATTAGAGGGTGCCATCCAGTCGGGAGATAGTGTGGAAGTAGCAGTAGCTAGGGCCGAGTTGGCCTCCTCGCTTATCAAGAAGGACCAAGCTCTGGTAGTTAGGGCTAGGTTGAAGAAAATGTCTGCAGAGGCGACGAACATGGCTACAGAACTCAGGCAAGAGGAGTTGCGCAGCGCGTCAGATCGGTACTTTCCAAGCGTCACATCGCCGGACGGACGCCGGACGGACGCCGGACGACTACAAACGAAGGCATCAGCGAGGCTTTTCGATCTTATTTCCGCGACCTTTTTACTAGGGAGCCCGGTCTGAGCCCCGCCAATTTCGACGCATATTTAGCCGACTTTCCACGTCTCGGGACGGGGGAAGCGGACTTGTGCGAGGGGGGCCGTCACCGAGGAGGAAATCTGGGAGGCTTTGAAACAGGCTGGCCGGGACAAGACTCCGGGTATAGACGGTCTTCCCTACGAGTTGTACTTGAGGCTGTCGCCCGTTTTTGTTCCGCTGCTGACACTGATGTTCAACCACTGGTTGAGGAACGGGACGATACCCCGACGCTTCACCAGGGGTGTCATCAAGTTGTTACGCAAGAGCAAAAGCGGAGGGGATGGGATAGGTAATTTCCGCCCTTTGACTATGCTGAATGTAGAGTTGAAGATTTTGGCGAAGGTCTTGGCCAACCGTTTGCAGCTTGTCCTCGATGGTCTGATAGGTCCCGAACAGACATGCGCTGTGAGGGGGAGGACTATCCAGGACAACCTTCATATGGTTCGCCAGATCATAGAAAAAGTCGACGGTGAAGCCGCGCTGATCAATTTAGATCAGTCCAAGGCATTCGATAGGGTGGACCATCGTTTTCTCGAGGCTGTTCTCGCCTCTGCCGGGTTCGGGTGCCAATTTCGATCCTGGATACGTCTCCTGTACAGGTCCCCTGGGGCACTGGTGGAAGTGAACGGGGTGAGGTCGGAGCCTTTCACCTTGTCTCGATCGATTCGTCAAGGTTGTCCGCTTTCGCCTATGCTATATGTTCTTGCTTTGGAACCCTTCCTTCGCAAGCTAAAGGCGAATCCGGTCCTTCGCGGAATTTCTTTACCTGGTGCCAACAAATCGGCCAAGTGTTCAGCCTATGCTGACGACGTGTCTGTTTTCGTTAAGAACACCGCCGAAATTCACGAAGTCAGCAAAGAAATTTGCAGGTATGAGATGGTGGCGGGGGCCAAAATCAATTGCGATAAGTCTGTCGGCTTGCGGTTGGGTGATTGGGAGGGTGTTCCTCTCCCCGGTCCCTTCGGCTGGACGGACGGGCCCGTTAAGATACTCGGTGTCTGGTTCGGGCCTCGAGAAAGCAGTTCGCCTGTGGACTCGAAGGAATCTTTCTTTGAAGGGGAGGGCGGAAGTGTACATTACGCACATCTACCCGATCCTCCTCTACCGTCTTTCGGTTCTTCCACTCCCGTCTACCGAACTAGACAATTTCGTTAAAGAGCTTTTCAATTTCCTTTGGAGAGGAAAAGCTCATTTGGTAAATCGCAGGGTCTGCTGCCTCCATCCTGCCGAAGGCGGTCTGGGAATGCCAAGCGTCGAGACACGTCAGCACATACTCCGCTTGAATTTCCTAGAACGGATGTGTACGCCAAAGGACGATGAGGGCGAATTCTGGAAGGAAGACGCTCGTCAAGCTTTTCCATCCCTGGAAAGTGTGCATTCTGACGAGGTGGAGGCTCACCACTCAACTGATGGTGAATGCCTCTTTTATCAGGAATGTAGTAAAGCGCTGTGCTGCCTCCTTGGGGTAAAAGAACACCTTTCTGACACACGGGATTTGTCACGGAAGGCTTTATATCGGGTAATTGTGAGGGGAAAGGCCAAGGACAAGCTCCCGAGCGAGCTGGGCCTTACGAACGGGGAGTTTCGCTCCGACTCGCCTTGGGCGCCCGGGTTGAAATGTCTCAATAACGACGAGGCATCCCTCACCTGGCTGGTGTTGCGAGGGGCTCTCTGGGTCGGCAAAAAGCTCTGCGCAGCGGGTTTGGCGGTTACAGCCAAATGTGTTCGCTGTGGTGACTGTGAGGAGTCAATCGAACATGCCTTCTTTCACTGCGACGTTGTGCAACCTTTGTGCAGGCTGATTGAAGGCTACATGGTTCGCGTCTTGGACGGAAAGTTTTTTGCCCTGGAAGCCAGTTCCGTTTGTGCCAACGTGGTTCCGTCAATGTCGAGGGATCAGCACTATGTGCTCTTGTGTCTGCTCGGCATTATGCGAATGGTAGTGTGGACGACTAGACAGAAGGATTTTCACGCGGGTGAGAAATTTTCCTCCTTGCAACTGGTCTCTTTCTTTAGGCATCAGCTTAAGGTTAAGATCAGGGCGGAGAGGGTGCGTCTCTCCACGTCGAAATTCGGCAAAAGGTGGGTGAAAGTTTCACGCTTGGTGCGAGTGAGAGGTGCTGACCTCGAGTGGTTGTTGGATGCAACTTAGGCAAGAGGATTTTGGGACTCGAACCGAAACATCAGTCATCCCGGGACATTTAAGGTAAGATAGGACCTTTTCTTTTTCAGTTTTCGCCTTCTCAGGGCTAAATATTTTCCTTTCAACATAGCTAGTGCATGCAAGTACATAAGTCCCGCTTTTTGTCCTCCTTTTAGTTATTTGTCTCCCCCCCCACTTTAGGTGACAGATGTCTCTTTTCTCTGGATTTGTTTCAACCCAGTTAATCGAGATTTCTGACACATTTTTGGAAGGGTCCTACTACTAATATTGTTTTGTTTAGTTTCTTTTACAAACATGTTTTTCATTGTATATAATCATTGGGTTTATTTTTTCCCGATCCCTCGATAATTGTAAAAATAAAAACTTCATGATAGGGCTTTTCATAGCGAAAATGTGGTATTTTGGTGATTGTGGTGTGATTGTAAGGAGTAAAAGCGTTGTTATGGTGAAAGGAATATTGTAAGTACGAATGGGTCAAAGATTGAGACTAGTTAGTTTTGAGATAGGACTAGAGAAGACCAATCTTTTCCCCACCCCCATTTTTAGCCCTCGTGGCACATTTGTACCATTTTGGTAAATAAATAATAGGATCAAAGTGTAGTATCTGTGCTTTGTGATCATCCGGGCTGGCTTCTGTCGAACTCTCTAATGCAGGGAGGAACTCGGAGGAAGCTTTGCCGAAGGGCAAGGTTTCCTTCGGGGAGGTAGACAGGACCTGAACCCGTCTAGGCGGGTTCAAAGGTCATATTTTTGGCCGAACCTACGGGCTCGCGGGCTACCCACATTAAACCGGCCTTGTGCCACATTTAATCCTCGTGGGTGGGTTAATAAATACTAGCTGCTCGGCCCGGGGGCATGGATCAAAGTGTAGTACGCTGCCTTTGTGAGCTTCCGGTGCTTTGTCGAGAGTGTTACTCTTCGGCGCGATCCCGTTTCTGCGGTCGATCCGCCCTGGAAGACGTATCACCTCACTGACCGGCTTCGCCAAGTGATACACTTTGGCGCGATCCCGTTTCCGCGGTCGATCCGCCCTGTGAAGTCTATCACATCCTGCCTTGGCCCTGTTTAGGGACTCCGCCTTCGCCAAGTGACACGCTTTGGCGCGATCCCGTTTCCGCGGTCGATCCGCCCTGTGAAGTCTATCACATTCTGCCTTGGCCCTGTTTAGGGACTCCATCTTCGCCAAGTGATACGCTTTGGCGCGATCCCGTTTCCGCGGTCGATCCGCCCAGTAAAGTTGTATCACTGTTCTGACTTGGCCCTGTTTAGGGACACCGATCAACCTGCTGCTGTTCCCGTCTATTCTCCCATCCGGCAGTCGACCAGCTACATCCGTTTCGCCGATCAACTCTACATTCGTTTTTACCAATACGACCGAAGGCAGCTACCGCTAAACAAAACCAGTCATACCGGACTCGACACCGACTTGAACACATTTCTTCAGAGTACACTCTTGTACAATTGGCATTAATAAAATCGACATTATTGCTTCATAAACCTTCGCCTTTGTCCCCTCATTGTCTTGGCTGTTCACACGTTTCTTCATAAAGCGTGCGGGGGCGACATCCTTATCGGCCCCGCAACAGTAGTAAGAAAGGTAAGAAAGTGTTGTTTTGGTGCTAGGATTATTGTTTGTATGCTTGTGTCAGTGGTTGTGACACCCTCGTGGGGGGTGGGTGACTGAATATCGTCAGTGGTTGTGGCTAGTTAAGTTCTAAATTAAAACAGATGATGACCGTCCTTTTCCCCCATCCCCTTTTTTAGGCCTTGTGCCACATTTTCTGTGTATTTTTACAGAAATAAATAAAAGAGTGAGAGCGAGACAAACACGTCCGACCTTCCAATTAGTGGAACTCACTACTCTAGATTGACCTGTGTGTATAACTGTACCGTATTTCATATTGTACTTGTTGTGTACAATAAACCTTTTTTCTGTTATCCACTTGGTGTTAAGTATTTATTCCTTTAACACGGAATATAACAAAGGATAGATAAGAAAAAGTAAGTGGGATATTCATTAGGTCCTTATAGTTATAGGATAATAATTTTGAGTCTTACAAATTTTTAACTCACAAAGGTTGCATCAACATAATTCTTAGTCCTATAAGCAGAAGTTTCTAGCAACCTGTTCTGTATACTTTTACATCCCATATTTTTTATCTATGGGATTAGTAACATGTTTTCTCTTCTTTCTTCACATCACTAATTTTTTTGTTAATGGATATAAAGGAAAAGATTTAAGAACTAGTTCTATGAACTTGTGTAATTTTAGTAAATGTTTTACACAAACATTTGCAAACACCTTGAATCCTATCACTGCCTCTACATTTAACTCTTAAAATGATTAAAAAAAACTTTTGCACAAGTATTTATGATTTTTAATATATTTTTATAGTGTATATTCAAGGATTAGTTGGGCAAGCACTTTTTACAAACTGACCTTTGTGTAAAGCCTGTGTGTTTATTGTCTGACATTTTAATGCTCACTTGAAAGTGCCTACAAATCGTTCTGCTTTCCCATTAAATCACGACTGATATGGTGCAGTAGTGATGTGGACAATCGTTTTTGAACTCTTTTGTCATGAATTTTGTGCAATTGTATCCAGGATACCAAATCTGGCAAGGAGTTCATGCAGAGATTTAATTGTACCACTGCACATAGAGTTTTTACATTTCATCACCTCTGGCTATTTCAAGAAATTGTCACCCATAATTAAATAATATTTTCCCTTCATTGGACTTGCAAAATCTATATGCAGACTTGCCTGAGGTCTGTCTGTTTTTGGTTAAAAGGAAAATTTCACCGGTGGCTCTTTTGCTGCCATCACACAACCTCTGCATGGTTTTACATTTTTTTTCTATTCTTTTCATTCTTTCATCCTTGATATACTGGGGTGAGTAGTATGGAAGTTTTTAATATTCTTTTTTGCAGTACTCTTGATATCACCACCCATTTGCCGTACATTAAAATTCCATCACAGATAGAAAAAAATCTTTTCACCATCATTCTTTTTGTACTGTTGGTCCATACTTTGTTCCTTCTTCTCTGTGATATATTTGTCTATTTTTGCTTTGTTCCTGATCTTCTTATATGGTGTTGCACAGCACGTTTTTTATTTTATTTTCTACAGTTTCCTCCAATGATTCACATAGTTTGGGTATTAACCTGGATGCCCTGCATGCCCTAACCTCTTTGATGGAAAGAACTCCATCTTAAAATTATAATTTAATAATATTGTTCCTCATCTTTGAAGTCAATTTGCAGTATGTGTAAGAATCTCTTTTGTGGAACCAAAAATAGGCAATAACAGTCTGTGGTCCATTTGAAGTGTAAGACTTTATCCATGAATAATTCTATGGAACTTTTTACCACAAAAATTATCCCTAAAATCTCTTTTTTGATTTGGCTGTACCCTTTTTCAGTTAGCAATAGGATCTTTGATGAATGTGCAATCACTTTTACTTGGCCATCGATTTCTTTATGATATATTACAGCTTCTAAGCCCGAATTACTAGCATCACTTGCAACAATAATATCCTTATTTGGATCGTAAAACACCAGCTTTAAGTTTGATGGTAATATTAAAAGCAAGCACTCTGACATTCAGTACTCCAGTTCCGTTTAGAATTTTGTTAGTAATTTGTTTAGAGGAGCTCTTAACACGTGCATATTTGGGGTAAAATTACCATAGTTTGTTGGGGATGCATGTTCATTATTGCACTCAACTTCGATGAGTCTCGTTTTCTGCCTTTCGCATCTATAACCTATCCGAAATACTTCATTTTAGATTTTAAAAAACTTTGACATTTATCCAAACTAAGTGTCATATTGTTTTATTTTTTCAAAAACTTCTTTAACAAGTTCAGCATGTTGTTCTCGGCTTTCATTCTTATTTAAGATGTTGTCAAGGTAGGCTATTGCAAAGTTAACGTCATTCAATATCGTATCCATGATTTGCTGGAAAATACCTGTTGTGACCTTTATCCTGATTGGCAATCGATTGAATCTACACAGACCCTTATGTGTATTTATAGTTAAATACTTCACACATTTTCGCCAGCAGGAATCTGAACGTACACCTCAGACAAATCAAGTTTTGAAAAAACTTTGCCACCATTTAGTCTCATGAATATGTCTTCAGAATTTGCCAGAGGGTAATTATATGTTTCCAAACATCCTGTAGAAAAATTTGTGCAGACCCTAATTTTATTATTTATTTTTACATGTAAACAGTAGGGCTTGCCCACTCACTGTAGTCTGTTTTGCTCAGCACACCTATTTGCTCTAAATGATCTAATTTTTTTTATTAATGGAGGCTTCAGATGCAAAAGGTACTTTTCTTTTCAACCTAAAAATAGGCATTACATTCTCTTTAACTTTGAATGTTGCTTTAGCTTTTGTGGACCTGCCAAAACCCTCAGAAAAAATCTCAGGAAATTTTATCTTTAATTCTTTTTTTAATTTTTTCACACTTTTTGAATTAACACTGGCACCATAGCAGAATGAATTAATTGTTTGGTTGAAAAGGTGAAATGATTCAATCTAATCCATATCGAACAGGTTCTGAGTTCATTTCATAACAAATCCTTTTAATTTTATAGTTTTGCCAATTTCACATTTGTGAAAAATTCTCCTTCAAAATTTAGTTTATTTCCTATAATGCCATGAGCAATTCTTTTCGTCATCAATAAAGTTGGTTTGACATTTTTTTTCCAAGTTTGTTCATTTATTAATGTCAGATCTTAAACAGTATCCAATTGGAACTTAATATTTTTATTGTTCATCTGTACATTTACAAACTTTCTTTTCATTTTTATTTCTTTGTATTCCATTGTAGTAACAATATTTTTCATTTTTGACTCCTTTTCTACTTTTGGGTTTTCTGCAATGCGTATGCTTATGTCTTTTTTTGCCACAATTAAAGCATCCTTTTCTTCGAAATGGGCATTCCTTGTAATAATGAATCTGTTCACAGCCATAGAAAGGGTGTATTTTGCAGGCAAAATTTTCTTTATGTTGTCTTTATTTAATTGCCTGAATTTTTGACACACCACATTCTTCTATCGTTGCCAGGTCGTGTTAAAGTTTTTCTATTCATTTGTATTCTTCTGCAACCATTTGCAGACTGATTTTTGGATTTTGTTCTAATTTAGACAACATTCTGGAACCATCAGTTCTTGTACAAAAATCAAGCACTTTACACATGTCAAGAGCAAATTATTTTAATTTAAACTTTTTACACTCTCTACTGACAATCCCAGCAAAAGTTGAATAATCCTTCACATTTATTTTGTAAGGTTTAAACATTGCCATCTTGTATTGAATATAAAACTTTTCTCCCACAAATTATTTTTCAGAATTAAGACAGTCTCCTTGAAAGATATTTCCACAGATTTTCTTGGAAGTATGCAGTTCACATAGTTTTTGTGTTCACTTGGACCAAACTTTCTGAAAAACAGAAGTATTTTCTTTTTGCCCGACCATGTAGCACAATCCTTTTGAAAAACCGCTTCATAATATGCTGCAAAAGTTACCCCCCCTCAGGACAGTACTTAAATTCGCCAACTGAATTTATTACCAAATCCTGGCGAAAAGAATTTGCTTTACCTTGCTCTTTTTCCTTTTCCAACACTAACAATTCAAACATATTTTTTAAAACGGTTCATTTTGGTTTTCTGAGCGTTCCTGGTCCAAACGTCATTGTTCCTCCAACTGTTCATTTTGTTTTTCTGAGCGTTCCTGGTCCAAACGTCATTGTTCCTCCAACTGTTCATTTTGTTTTTCTGGGCGTTCCTGGTCCAAACGTCATTGTCCCTCCAACTGTTCATTTTGTTTTTCTGGGCGTTCCTAGTCCAAACGTCATTGTTCCTCCAAATGTTCATTTTGTTTTTCAGAGTGTTCCTAGTTCAAATGTCATTGTTCCTCCAACCATTCATTTTGTTTTGCAGAGCATTCTTTGTCCAAACGTTGTTGTTCCTCCAACTGTTTAGTTTGTTTCTACTGGATTTAAATGAATTCCACCATGGCTTCTTTTAAATCTGCCATGTTTAATTTACTGAACAAATAAAATTCTTACTTGTTTTTAACATACCAATCTGTTATGCAGACTTGGACATAATCTGAAGTTGAGTTGTCATCAACAATTTCTTGGTATATGACTGCAAATTTCTTTAAACCCAAATCATTGGTCAGTGTTGGTATTACACTGGAAATTTTTACACTCAAAATTTTTGTTGTCAAATTTTGGTATCCTGCTGGAAATTTTAATATTTGAACCCCTTGTTACCTTGTGCTGTAAATAGGAAAGGTTAATACACATATAGAAAATAAGTAGTAGTTTATTCCATAGAATAAGATGGTACATGGTTGAGAACACAGACTAATGTAATAAACAGTTAATCGTTAACTCCTCTTGCTCAGTAAGAGAGTGTGCTGTTTAAATAGTCTTAGACCAGTCCATTTTGTAGAGGAGTGCAGCTACTCCACAACATAGTGGCAGATGCACTTTCACAGGTAACCCATACAAGATCACAATCTGGTTCAAATTAACTGAAGACAATAGAAGATATAGCAATGAGAGATCTAGCTGAAATTGTTGCCAGAGGATGGTCTGATAACAAGACTCCTTGAAGCCATTCTTTTATTACAGAGACAAACTTGCAGCATAGGATGACCTGATACTACAAGAACAAGGAATTGTCATACGTCTAGCCATCCATCTGGAAATTAAACAGAATCACAGACTGGCCATCTAGGCATCAACTCCTGTTTTAGATGGGTGAAAGATTAATCTTTTGGCCTAGCATGTCCATAGAAATTTGGCAGTATATAGAAACCTTTACAACATATGCAGATTGCCAGCCAGCAGAACCTCAGGTAGTCACAACTGTACCCAGAATGCCATGGCAACAAGTCACAGCTGGTCTCTTCTCATGTCATGGAAAAGAGTATCTTATTACAGTAGGCAGGCACAACAATTATTTTGAAGTTGACAGGCTCAACACACTGCTATCATTGAATGCTTAAAAAGCCACTCTGCATGCTACAGAATATCAAATGCTCTAACATCAGACAATGGACATCAGTTCTCATTTCATGCCTTTAAAAACTTTGCACACCCTACACCAGTGAATGAGCTGGATCAAGATTATAAGGAGAATCTGGCACAATAGGATGGAGCTAGCATACACAAGAATTAATCAATGCCAGAAGAGCAACAAACAAACAACAGACCCCAACAAACATGATTAGGTCGAAACAGCTCACTATAGAGATTAATAAGAGCACTTAAAACATACTAACAGGCTCCATACATAAACTGATCAAGAACAATATTTTCTTTATCCATACCATCTCCCACTGCCCCAACCATCTCCCTTCACACACACACACACACACACACACAAACAAACAAAAATAAAGAGAACAAAATAAAGGTAAACAATCTGAAAAGATAAAAGTGGGGAGATGTATAAGTAATTCCATGGTTATCCCCACTTCCACTCTTAGGAAATAACCCACTTCCTGTAATGGTGATGAAGCAATAAATGTCTGTCATTCTCCATTTTTATCATCTTTTATTATTGTAAAATACATATAACAAAGCAAGTACCTTTCAAATGAATAATAGGACGCAGTGTTTTCCAGTTGAACATTGTCCTAACAATTTCTCCACATGTTTTTTTGGTATAATGATGCATATATACTATGCTGCCTGCCTTATTCAGGAGAAAGTGAGGCCCATCAGAATTTATTTTACATATTTATAAGTCTACCATTTGTCCACACTTTGAATATTGCTGCCACACCTGGTCTAATGCTTCTGCTTTATATTTAGAGATTCTTGATAAAATATAAAGAAGAATCTGTAATGTTATTGGTCTTGACCTGGCATCTTGGCTTCAGTTACTTTTCCACTGCTGTAATGTAGCTCTCCAGTGCTTTTTCTTCATGGTAATTGTTCTGATGAATTTTCCTCTGTGATGTACTTAGACTATATGACACAACAATGGGGGTTGAAACTAGTATCATGTATTCCTAAAAAGCAAAGTATACATTGCTTATTCTATGAAAAATATTCTGTACAAAATTCATATATTTATATGTTTAGTTCAATATATTATTTATTCCAATTGCATCATACAGAATATTAGGTAAATCTGTTGTAATGAACATTTGAAATTTGCAAGCAGGCACCACTGATACTCAAAATTCAATTTTCAGTAATTTAATTCCATAGTAAAATGATAAAATATCTAGAGTAAATTTTGGGAAACACTAAAATCATGTAGTATTCATAATGTCCTGGAAGCAGTAGCAGCTGCTACTAAATTGGTGAAAAACTGATATTTACAGCAAAGTTACTGATCATTTTGTTTGCAAGCCAAGAAGAACTAAATTGAATTTTAGCAGGATAGTTACCAAGTTTTCACTGAGCTGAGGATTTTAAGTTGAAGAAGGTCACTAGTTTTTGTGTGCTTGACATATGTTTTCTAAGTTTGAGAAAATAGACCTTGTTGTATTGACACTTTTGGATACTTGTATTTGGACAAAAACAAAAAAAAACAGAAAAACAAGTTGAATCAACATATAACAATTTTATTTGTCTACATTATGCTCTTGAGATTTTTAAACAGTTGAAATAATGGAAATGGATTAAAGTTTGTCAATGTTCTATGGGGATTTTCCCATATAAAAATTTTAAGAAATTAATTTAAGAAAAATATGTTGATTTTTAATAATTTGTGTAAATTAGAGTTTCTTTTTAAAAATGTGAATAAATATTCATTTTTTTTGTAAAAGAAATTTATTTTTAGTAATAGTTATTTGCTATTATTATGTACTCATGTCATCCTCTGATTGGTGATATTTGAATGTTACTGGCATTTTTTTTACTATACAGACACCCCTTGGTGGGGAAATATGCATATTTTTAGACAAAAAGGATTGGGGCCTCAAGGGAGCTGGGTGCCCAAGAAAAATTTTTGTCATTTTGAACGACGCATATTTTTTATTTTGAATATTTTGAAATGGAAGAAATGTTTTTGAAGACAAGACTGAAGACAAGTTCTGAGTTAAGAACAATTTCATTATTTATACCACTGAGTGGTAATAAGAAGGAATTTTTATATTCTGAATATATTTAGTCTGAAACAAAATAAAAATGTTGCTACTTATTTCACAGCTACTCCAGAAGAGAAAGAGACATGATTTATGAGAAGTTGATTTGAAGAAGTTTTTCACTCCTTGAAGTTAGTATATGTTGCTGACATCAATTTAAGATTTTAAACCCAGCTATAGATGCCAGAATTTTCACAAAGAACAAGGTTACAGATATGTTTTTCCTTTCGAAACAACATTGAAAATATCCTGCATCCAATTAAGAAGTACAGACAAAATGGCTGGTTCAATTGAAAGTGAAGAAGACACCAGAGAGCAGACAACATCATCAGTAAATTATGCCAATCCCCACAAGGTTACTGAATACTGTGAAGGGAATTACCTTCACTAAAGAAGTTTGAATATCTTTTATTTTTCAGCTATTCGGAGAATAAAATTGGAAATTGTGCATTTTTCTTCTCAGAAAGAACTCAGATACAAATTTTATTCATTTTCTTTGTAGACATTTGAACTGTGAACTCTAAAGAAAAAAAACACATTACACAAATAAATATTGCCCTCATGGCTTGTGAAAAAAAACAAAATGTTGTGCATTGATACTTTAGGTTTTTTAAAAAAAATAAATGAACATTTTTATAATTTTCTGTCCTGCAAACACCTTTTTATCTTTTTATTTGTTACTTTTAAATTGCTTATTGACTTATATGCATTTTGCCATCCTTTATTTTTAATAATGTTTTGGGAATTGTGAATATTTGTTCATTTTTGCCTCAAGCATCATTTTTTGTTTTTTCCTATGGTAATGGAATTTTTATTTTAGTGTTTTTTTCTTTGAACATAAGTCAGATGGAAACTCATCAGTTTAAAATGTTTAAAATATATATTAGTTAAAACCTCTTTAGGTGAAAAGCATAATATGTGAAATTGAAACAAGAAGAATTTCTTTATTTACAAAAATTTATGTGAAAAGAATGTGTAGAAGGTTGCACAAAATATTTTTTGATTGGTAAAGAAAAATGTTCATAAGAAAGTGATAACTTACATTAGTTGTTAAAGTTAAAAAAAATCTTAAGTAGAAAGTGACAGTGAAGTTCATGAGGTACTGTTAATTTTCTGAGGCATTTGGTGTTGATAGGCCAATGTAATGGCAAGAGCATCTGTTTTTGAATGAATTGTTGGGTGAATGTTGGTTCTGGTAAACTTTGAGAACTTGGTATAACTTTTTTATAGTTGCAGCAAGTAAGTTGTATTGTATCATTGAGGAAACCTTCTCGGGTTTCTTTCACATTTCCAAAATTGTCAGTTGTAAATTTTCATATTATGCTTGGATTTATTTGCTGGTCACATAATATCTCAGAGTCATGCATACTTTTCTAAACTCACTACTGAAATGTCAATTTATATGCTAACCTCATCATTCTTGACTACCCACTCTGAGTCATGTCATAAATGAATAATGATTATACCAGATGGACACCTCCTTTATATTCATTCAGGTTTCAAATTATGTTCCTCTGATTGCCTGAAAATAATCCAGAGAAAGAGCTTTTTTTTCAAGCCTTCTTTTCCAGTACATTCCTTTTTTATTACTCAAACACAATGTTGCCATAATCAGGCACAAAAACAAGGCTTATCACAAAAATCCTATGTGAACACCCCATTGGTTGAAATGTCTCTGCTCTAGGTAGTGGAAAGGAACAGTGGGTTTATTTTTTCCGGTGTGTTGGCTGGACATTCTGGCTAACTTTGTGCTTAGTTATGCTGCTAGCACAGAAAGATGTGTTTATTTAATTTCTTTTAAAAGCTTTTCATTGGCTGTAGTGTAGTGTAAAACAAATTTATTTATTTTTATTTAATGCTGATATGATTTTGAATAGTCCAGTAATTATTTCTCTGATGGACCGTTATTTTTTAATTTTTTTAATCAGACAGAACTAAAACGATAAATTAATATTTTAAATTATTTATTTTCGTCTAAAATAATAACAGTGTTATTTGCTTAGCTTACTCTAGCATATTTTTCAGAACACGCCATTGACGGTCTGCACTCGCTCGTCACTTTGATACCTGGCAGGCCCTTGAGTTGGGGGTGGGGGGTTTCAAACGGCGATCTCCACCTATCGCCCCAATGAAATTGGTAATGTTCAGCAACGCCCTCTGATGAAGCCAAGGGGAGATAACTCCAATAATCTTAATTGTAAACGTAAAATGGCTGTTGATGTAGGATGAATTGGTCCGTGTTTATGTGGTTTTCGCAATGGGTCAGACAGCATCAAATGTTGCCAAGAAAGTTGTATCGCCAATAACATCGTTTTACACTCAGAGTCATGCTGATTCGAGCGAATTGTGTAAAAGAGCCGCGAAATATCCAGTTACGCCTTATGTTTTCAAACGCCGTGGGTAAGTAAAGTAAACTAAAAAGTGTTGTGGCTCATGATATCGATATAAAAAAAAACAATACATCAAAATTTCCTTCGTTGAGAAAAATCAAGCGATGATACTCATACATTTTTATTATTATATAATCGGAATTTATTTTTAGGTGATATTATTCAGCTGTTAGAATTGACTTTCATTGACTTCTAATTTAATTCCTGGTCATTTCGTTGATATCTTCGGACAAAAATTGAAATTAAATTTTGATCATTTCTTTCTTCTGATGATCGAAAGTTCTCGGCTTTTCTCCTGATTTCCTTTTGTACTTTTGTCTCTCCCTCAGGTAACACGGATTGCTTTTTCGATAAAATCAATTTATATTCTATTCTGTATTGATTTTCATCATTTTGTTTTGCGTTAATTTTTAATAATGATGATATTTGTTTGAATTAAAACAAAAATCTACTGATTTTCTGTCGGAAAAATGTCAATTTTAAATTAAACGGTGACGAAAGCAGAAAAATACTTAAAAAATAGGAAAAGAAAATTTATTTTTTCAATATATTGAAAAACGTGATAAGAACTGAAAAGTAATATGCAAAAAATTGTAGAAGTGATAGTCTGGATTTTTTTTTGTTTGGAAGCTAAAGTTAATGTTTGCGACAAGGGAAGATTTAAAAAGAAAATTTGTTTAAGTTTTTTTTTTATAAAAATAATAAAGACGTGTAAAAAGACAGTGGACGCCTCTTCAAAACAGCGGAAACTAAGGAATAATCAACAACAAAACTGATTTAATTTTGTTTCATCATATCTAAAATAACACACCAACAACAGAATTCGTAGATTAATTTCTTTATATCAAAAAGGCAATACCAAAAGGATGGTTAGTGACCGAACAATAAGAAACCTAAGAAAATGCATTGTTAAATGATTTCCAGTGCTCCACCAACGAATTCTGTTAATGAAAATTATTTTTCTTTATATAAGAAGATATTAACTGCATTGTATTATAAAATAATTTGATTAAAGAAAGAATTTCTTTTGGCTGTGCTAAGCACTTGCACAAACAAAAAAAAAACAGTTGTCTTTAAACTTTAAAAATAATGTTGGGGGGAATCTCATAACATCGAATAATAATCCCTCATAGCTGAGATTTGCTTATTTTCTTTCTTTTTTATCTTTTGAAGCAACTTACTATCACGGACCAGGGGTTATTCGTCTTTAATGAGATTTTCAACAACATTTATTCTATTCTGCACAATTTGACCTTGGCTGAGGAAACACTTATTTCCATCAGAAAGTAAAATGGGCATAGATTCCCCCCACATTACTGGTTTGAATATGATCCCTCAATTGATTCTACAAACTGTAACAAACATGTGTCAACAAAGCCAGCAAATATGCATAAAATTTGCTGTTGATAAAACGGATGTTTTTTTCTTTCAATAAGAAGAGAGAAAGAAAATCATGGGTCACTTTTTTGTGTATGTTGCATTGTATTTGGATCTAAAAGAAGAAAAAATGCTCTATGTTCCTGACCTCAAGTATATTCAAGTAAATGTTCTTGTCCAGGGATCAAGATTGCATATCATAAGTTAAGTACTTATCTATCTTGGTAGCACACCCTCTGCATTGGGCTCTCATTTGATATTTTTGGAATGTTTCCCAATGATACATATATATATGCACACACACACACACACACAATATCTAGTGGAAAAGTAGACAGTGTTCAGATTTTAGAATTGATCTATCCCACAGCTGTTTGAGGATTTCTACAGCCCCACTAAACTTAAATAAAGTCAATTCAGGTTTGCTAGGGTAAAAAATTTCTATCCCAAATAAAAATCATAACAAAAATGGCAAAAGTCATTTTGTTACAGCTTATTTTCTCTGAAAAATGGATTTTCATACTTTTATAGGAGTAAAATATTGAAACAAAATATCAAAGAAACTTTTGATCTGAACCCCTATCAAACTAGGTATTTTCTGAAAGCAAACAATATGTTCTTTCATATAAAAGTAAATGACTCAAAAAAAATTTTACACTTTTTCTAGTCCTAAACAAAAAAATTTCCCCAATAATGGGAAATTAACCTTTTTTTTTTTTTTTTTAAAAATCAGAAAGCCTAAATAATAATCAAACTATTTCAGGCATAAAATTGAGAGTTTGAAGGAAAACAACATTCCCAGGGGCTCAAAATGCAACAAAGTCCATTGATAATTTTCAATTATATAGCTGCCAGGGGTTAAAAAAATTGACACCCAGCCACAGAAATCTTTAATAAAAGGCGAAAGATTTATCCGCAGTTCCTGACCACTGGAAACCAGTAGTTTATAGCAGCAATAAGGAAAATTAAACCAAAATGACTTTGACATATTTGGGTCAAAGGCCAGCTCGCCAGTGATAAACATTGAACAAGCTGTCATCAGCTTGTAAATCCCACCACTTACAAGATAGGAGCAAAGAGTGAAAAAAAAGGAAATATTGGTAAAAATGGCTTGGTATAGGTTATTACTATTTTTATTTTTTTTCAAACCTATGTTTGAACAATGGCTTGATGTGTTTTGTTTTTTAACACCTCGTGACCTGAGTGATGACAACAATGTTTTTTTCGCTGCATGTGTTTCATATTTCCCATTGTCGGATCATATAGGAGTTCCTTTTATTCACTCATGTTCACACCAACTTAAAGGGAAAGGATTGAAGTTTGGAAAAAAATTGTTTTGAAGTAAAAAAAAAAAAAATATTTTTTCATAAAAACAAAAAAGTGATTTTTCCCAGAAAATTGGCCATAATTTTTTAATGCTAACCTCCGAGTGACATTTTTCACAGCCAAATCAAAGATTAATTATCAGTAAATAATTCCATGTGCAAACAATAGCTGTCTGGATTCTATAACATGGCTCAAAAACTTGTTGCATATAATTGTTTTCCGCAGTCAATTTCCATTATGTCATTTTTGGACAGCCAAGTCATCAAGGATTCAGGAAAACAATTTGGCACATGTTTGCTTTGAGAACTTTGCATTCTATGAGTCAGTTTGATATGTTACTGTTGAATGGGATTTTTCACGGAATATTTCATTCAAGCGCCATGTTCGATTTTCCTATAGGACAAAACAAGCATTTTAAACAGCTAGTGATCCTAATATCAAGTATTTGTCAAGTTATGATTATTTCAAGTTAATAAAATCTTGCATGTTTTATTCATCTACTTTTAGATGACCAGTTCTGGATAGTTGCTTTTTCTAACACTTTTTATCTAGAAAAGTCATTGGAATTTTGTTAAAATGAATGTTCTAAGTGACAAGCAGGTTTAACTTGATACTCTTTTTAAAAAATGACCCTACAACAAAAAAATATTCTATCAAATTAACTCAATTTTTGCTATATTTTACCTGGTTTTGTGTCTGAAATCCCCCACCCCCAACCTTGAATAACACTAACAAAAAGTACTTGAGATAGTATTTTTTTTCTCCTTTTTACTGTAGGTTCCCAACTATCAAAATTTAAATCTACAAAATGTAAGAAAATTGCATTATTTACATTACTCAGACTGTTATCCTCATCTTCATTGCCATATTCACAACATTTCGGCCCTTGTATGCTCTGGCCTTCTTCAGGTGATTGAAATTTCAAACCAAACCCTTTATTTTGTCCACCGGAGTTGATGCCTCTCAGTTATTTCCCTTTAACTCAACTCTCCAAGTTTTGGTTCACCACTGCTTTGAGTCTAGTTACTGGATCTAACCATGTCTTTATCCTCTAGGCCATGTGTTCTTGAGGACATCTGTGTATGAATTTTTGGGACTTATAAACATAATGTCTCGGCAATCATTTTTTACCAGTGCTCATATTGCAATTTTTTCTGTCATTACTAATCCATTTTTTTACCAGAGTTTATACTGGAATTTTTGTTGTTATTCATTGATTTTCTCTAGCACTCCTTATTACTGGTTCCCATATTGTATTCATTTCTATGTTTGGTCGACTCAGGAGATTTTTGCATATCTGCTGATTCCTTAAGTTTGCATATTTCCAGTAATGCTCTCTGTCTATTATTTCAACCTCATCCCACAGATGGCGATGATCTCCCTTTTCCTTCGATATGTGGTCAACTATGCCTGATTTTTCTATTTCCCCTCATGTTACTGCTTTACGATGTTCTTGTAGTCTTATCTTAAGGGGGTGTACACACAGTCCTTAGTCATGTTCTCCTGGTGGGGGAGGGTCTTACTCAGAAGTGGTGTTTGTGAAGTGTTGAACAACTTTTGTATTTTCTCTGATAATCCCTTTACATAAGATAGACAGACTGAAGCTGTTTTCTGAGTCCTGTTATCCTCTTGTACCCTTCTATCCCAGTTAGTTGAAGCTGCTGCTATGTACCCAGGGTAATTGTTACATTGTAGGGTACTGCTTATACTGACCATTTCTTGTTCGTATGTCTCTGGGTTGCCACTTATGACTTTTGCTCGATGTTGTAAGCAGCAGATGATCCCTTTCTTTACACTGTATGGATGGTGAGAGTTGAAGTTGAGGTATTGTCCGGTAAATGTTGGCTTGCAGCATATGGATGTCTTGAACCCATGCTCTGTTCAAGATATTAGTACATCCAAAAAGGCAAGTTTGTTGTTGTTTTCTTGCTCCACTGTAAACTGTATTGATGATGTTATGGTCCAGCTGGATGTCTTCCTGGTGTGGCCAGCGTATGAAGGTGTCATCTATGTATCTCAGCCATTGGGTTAGCTTTAGTGGTGTAGATTCTAGTTCCCTTTCCTCAAAGTATTCTATATATAGGTTTACCATTGCTGGTGATAATGGTGAGCACATTGCTAAGCCCTCATCTTGTTGATGTATATCTGATCTCATTCTGAAGTATGTTGTTTGCATACAGAAAGTCAGCATCTCCATCAGGTTATCTATTGGTATACTGGTCCGTTCACCTAGAGAAGAGTTCGAGGCCAGTCTGTATCTGACTACTGAGAGTGCCTACTCTGTGGGTACCTTAGTGAACAAATTCACCATGTCCAGGCTCACCCACTGAGTTGACCCAAAGAGTTGTGAGTTCAATACCAGGCAACAGCAGTGGTGAACCAAAACTTGGAGAGTTGAGTTAAAGGGAAATAACTGAGATATCCGGAAGAGGCATGACACATGGAGCTAGAACAATCTACCCCAGTGGATGAAATAATGGGTTTGGTTCAAAATTACAATCACCTGAAGAAGGCCAGAGTGTACAATGGTCGAAACATTGTGAATATAGCAATGAAGATGAAGATAACAGTCTGAGTAATGTAAATAATGCAAATAATCATAATACTTCATTTCAGCGATATAGACAGATATGTAAGAAAATTGATCAGGGAAAATATTTAAAATGTATTTGGTCCCTTTTCATACATTAAATTCATCATCAACCACTTTTGGCACTATATTCTGAGCATCAAATATCAGTTTTCAACATACTGTATATGTCAGTGTACAAGGTGACATTTTAACCTTAAAAAAATAAATAGGAGTGCTGTCTCATACTCCAGGTATAAAATGTGAACCTTTAATCTCATGTTAAGTTGTAAGCATGGGAGATTTTTTATGGTAGGTTAATTCCTGCCTTAGTAACTATTGTCACAAATATTTTCTACTGAAAAACTTAATTCACATTATTATAACAATAGTACTTTTACCTTATAAAAAATGGGGTATGATTGCATGTCAACAATAAAACACATATTTGTCAAGAGAGAAACCCAGAACCCTAACTACACACTGTAAACAAAGCAACTGCTAGACCTGGGCACATTCAAAGCACCACTTTGCCAGACAGGGCATTCAGAAAAAAAGATGTTTATAGTGTAGACTGGTAATCATAGTTTAGCATACTAGCCAGTTCTTATTGGCATGTGGGGATGTACAAGCTCTCACTTTATTACTAGCATTATTCAGGGTAACATTATTAGAATCCAACTATCACAAGACCCCATCATGACCCCACCAACTACCAGTAAAAGAAGGAAATATGAAGTATGTTGAAAGCAGTAAACTTTGTCAAGGTACATCATAATAACACCACTGCTACAAGACATTATGTTATAACAGAAAAGATGATTTGAGACTGGAGAGGAAAAGAACATGCATTAAATAACATTCCAAAAATGAAATGTGCATTAAGAACAGGCACTGCACATTGGCCACTACTTGAAAATCATGTAGCAGACATGGTTTGTGAACATCATCAAAATGGTTATATAATGACACAAAATATTATATGTATTTTTGCACTTAAATGGGCTAAATCTAACCCAGATTTCAGCAAAGGATTTAAGGCCACTGCATCTTGGTGTACTAGGTTCATAGAAAGGAATAATCTGGTATTGAGGCAAAAGATCAAAATTACACAAAAGTTACTGTCAGATTGTGACAACAAAATAACTTCCATCGACATATAATACAACAACGCAACAAACATGACCTTCCCTTAAGTAATATTGGGAATATGAATGAAACCCCTATGAATTTCAATATGGCTGGAAATAATACTGTAGATGCAAAAGGTGCAAAAACAGTGTTAATTAAAACAACAGTTTTTAAGTTTTTCAGTGATACTAAGGCAAATGGTGCCAAACTAAAACCAGTGATAATTTTTAAAAGAAAAACAATGCTGAAAATCAAGTTCACGAGGTATTGTAGATTGTGGTAGTTAATTGACAATATCTCCCTACTACTTTTTGATTAGAATTTGAGTAAAAAGAAAGTATATGCTTACTGAATTTATTTAATAAATTCACTACATTTTAAAATACAATTTTCAGGTGTCGTCTTGTACAGCAGATATAGCCCGAAACTTATATTTTAACTTGAAAATTTGGGGGTCATCTTATATGCCCAATTGCCTTGTATGCATAGTGGGCCCAAGTGTTGTAATTTTGGCTAAAATGGCTATAAAAAGAAACAGTTATATTTTATGGAAACTAGATAAAATTTCTGAATCTGTGCAAAAAAAAAAAAAAATCAACTCGATATCTTGTCTAGAACTAAAATTATGGCAACTTTAATGTTATGAATGAAAAATTAGATATGCTGTTTTTTATTGAATTTAATGTAAAAAGTGTATTTTTGGGAAATAGCCAGTGAAAATCAATCTTTAAACAAATCCTTGTGCCTAAATCCTATTTTCTTTATCATATATATCATATAGACACATAAAAACCTTATCTGAACACATTCCCTCCACCCTGACCCATACTGAACCCTGGAATGACTATCCAGGGGTCAAAGATGGCAATATTTTAGAGATAATTCTGCTGAAAATTGCACTTCTTCCTCAGATTACACCAGAAAGATGGTCTCCAGACATAGGTAAAGTATATATTTTCTGATTCCTGAATCATGTATCAACAATTGAAATGGTGCCAACAAATCTGTAATTGGAACAAATTTGACAGAAGCAAAAGGGAAAAGAAAAAGTTGGGAAAGAGAATTTTTAAATACCATGTTGTTCCATTTATGTATGAGTGGGTGATAGTTATGCAATGCTGGTCAGAATCGGAAAGTATTTCTTGAATGAAAGCAGGTCTGGTTTCAAAGTCTCACGGTTTAATATAGATGTTTCTATAGACATTGAGGACTTCATTGAATATGTTCTGCATATCTGAAGCTGACCTGTCAATTTTGAAATTTTGTTTTGGTCTGTCCAATCTTTGACCTTAGATTTACACAGTATGCAATCCGCACCTCATAAGCCAGAAATCAATTTCTTGAACTTAAAATAGAGTCTTTGATTACACATGTCACACTGAAAGCATCATCACTAACATTAATTGATATTTAAATCATTCCAAGCATGATCAGTTTCTTTGACCATGAAGTCGAGGAGGTCAAGATTACTTTCTACTTCCCTAATCAATTATAGTTTTCAATGATCGTGCCAAATTCGATACTTTGTTCTGCCATAAAATCTCTTCTTTGCCATTAACATTCTGTGTAAGTTTCAGAGGAATGTTACTATACTGAAATATGTGATCTGAAATTTTTTCAATTTTCTTTATTTCATCCAATTTGACTTACTCATACCTATCTAAAAAGTCCTGAATGGCCTTTCTATTGTCAACAAAACCAAAATTAAAGCTATTTTTGTGTTGACTGAAATCTGGTCTCAGATCCAAAAAAATGTGATATTTCATATGAAAAAATTCAATTTTGTTAATTTCACTGATATTGTGTTGCCCATACCTTTCTAGAAAGCCCTTGATGGCTTTTCTATATTTATCCAAACCAAAGTTAGAACAATTTTTGTGTTTTGGAACCGTTATGCCCAAATATGGAAATTCATTCCCAGACCCCACAAAATATGAAAAAATTCGACCTTGATTTCAGTGAATTTGTGTTGCCCATACACTTCCAACAGGCCCTCATACAACATCATACCATGAATATTTCTTAAATTATTTCTAAATTATTAAATATTGCTATTCTGGGCCCACTGTGGTACACCAACATATACAGTAAATTTCTTTGTATTTATCAGAAAATCATGATCCATACCACAATTCTGTTTTTTAGATGTTGAATTCATTTTTAGCACTGAAAATCCGCTTGAAAGAAGTCTAAATGGGGTAAATGCAAAATTGAAACTGTTTGAAGAATTTTGGTTTTTCACTGCAGCCTAGTATTTCTAAACCCCCATTTTGTACATTGGGAATGCGTAAGTTTTGTTTTAATCTTCTTAAGTATAAATATTAGGTTGGTGCAAAAATATTTTCGTTTTCTCACATAGTAACATATGTTAGAAAACAAAATTATTTTTGCACCAACCTAATGGCATTAATACAGTTCAATATCTGAACTAAAAATCATTCAGTGAACTCAAAAAAACAAATGTCTATTGTGTAAGCTTATTGGGTCCTTAAATGATTCTGAAAATACTATGTATTTGAAGTGTATGATCAGACTATGGTTTCTTCAGCTTTTAATCCAAGATAGCATGTCAATGAGTGAGTTGTCTTTACTCTTATGATTCCAAAACACTGGCAAAATATCACAGTGCAATGAAAATACAACAAAAATTTAATTATATATTTCACTTGAAAACAAGTATGTCTCATTCACTCTTGATACTGTTGTAAAAATTCTGATATTGGAATGCACTTCAGATGGTTGGTTTGGTTTTTGTTTCTGCTTAATGGTCCTTCAACCACTATATGCTTATTTAAGCCACATAATAGTTTGGATCATGGCTGTTTTGCATACAAGTTAGTGAATTTGTTTTTCATTTTAATCAATTATTAGAGATGCTGGTTTCTAATAAAAAATTTTTTTTGTATTTAGTTTCTAATATAAATTGGTTACTATAGTAACCATTGTTATTTTTAGTGTCTGAAGGGTTCTTTTTTTTTTTTTCAAATATTCAAAATAAGATTCTATGTAGTTGGGAGTTTTTATAGGTTTAAAGTAGTTAAGGATATGGTTTAGTTTAGTATTTTGAAAGAGTTTTTTTTATTTTGTTTTCATTTTAATGAGATGATGGCAACTTATGAGTTTGACTGTGAGAAGTATTAGGTTGGTGCAAAAATAATGACATAATAATGTCGTTTTTTGACGTTAAAAAATACGTCAAAAAATGACATTATTACGTCATTATTTTTGCACCAAGCTAATACTTGACATCTGTTGCATGATGAGGGAGTTTCATTTCTTTTAGATGTGAGTGTTTCTGATGTGCATATCCTATTTGGAATCTGACTAAAACTATTTCTTCCTCTCTTATTTTTCTGAAATATGGGAACCATTCTTCTTTAGTTGGATAGTTTGATAGATTTTGTGTCCCATATTGCTTGCAATTTTCTTTTGATATTTTCTTTTGTTTTGTTTCTGAATTCATTATAGGTTTCTAGTATGTCTAAGATTTATGGATGTTTGAACTTTCCTTCTTGCAGAGTTACAAGACTTGATAGGGAGTCTATGAATATGATGAATTTCTGGTTGTTTGAGTTTTTAATGAGTTTATGTACCATCTTAGCCTGTAACTCTTAGTAGTCTAATCTGTTTGTGAGATTGTTCTTCTGTGACTGCTGCTCACATTTTATTTGAGATTTTCAAGCCATCAGTATGTATAGTGTGATATTTGTGTTTTAGTTTAGCAAACTTGCTACTATTTATGATGTTACTTGTGGTGTTTTTGTTGTGTTCATTTAGTTCTATATGTTTGTCCATGGAGGTGGCTATGATGTTAGAGCATTTGTTTGAGAGCTTCTTTGATTTGGTCACCAAAGGAGGGGATGTTTGTAAAGTTTGTGTATTTTACTTTGAAAGTTCCTTCATGTGTCAGATTATTTGTGTTATTTGAAAGTTTTAATGAGTATTATAGGGCTAATTTTTCAAACCTTAGGTATAACAGATTTGTTGAAGGTAGAGTAGAGGTGACTTTTGAAGCTAAAATGCATCTTAACCATTTAGCATTCAACACACTCAAACCTATCCCATAAATATCAGCTCACAAAGTCTCGCTGTTTGCATGACTTCCTACATTATTTGCAATGATGTTGTCCTATATTATGGTAGAGTATACATAGGGAAGGTTAAAGCAGGTTGAATCTTGAGAGTCTATATTTACTGGCCGGGTTGTATGCTAAAGGGTTATAGTGTAATTCTAGGAAAGATAAGGGGAAATTATTATGACCATCAAAATTGTGATGGTAAGATGTCTGGGCAGCATAACAATTATCAGTGCAGAAAATGAGAATTGGTAAGCCAATTTCAAATTCCAGCCAAGTATGGAAAAATCATGGTTCCATTTCTGCTCTCCCCATTAATGGGTTAAATATTAAAGTAGACTTGAGTTTTTAGCCTTAGATGGCAGCTTTTCTAGGAGAAAGATTCTTCTGTATTCAAAACAATGAGAAGCTATAACTTCTTTCCCAAGAAGTCATGACAATTCAGAGAAGATAAAAAAGCTGTAGAGAGTTATGACTGCTTCTGAAGGGACATGGCATTAAAGAAATGAGATGAAAGAAAGTGTCAAAAATTAATAATGGTTGATAATGCTTCCTCTTGTAAAAATTTAATGTATTATTTCTGTATGTTGTGTTTTTCACTAATAAAATCATATAGTGTCCCCCACCAATCATTTTTCTTCATGTACTTTGGCTCATAAGAAAAACCTGACCAAATTCAGAAAAAAATCATCAGAGATAAAATTAGCTAAAAGGTATCTCAAAGTAGGTAGCAGGTGATTTAGCTTCATAAGAATAAGAAAAATAGAAAATTTTAAAATTTTGAAAGAAGAAAAACTTGAACTTGTGTGAAATCTTGTGTACTCTATTTATATCAGCCTTACAAATCTTTTCAGGTCAATGTATTTTGATGAAGATGGAGACTTAGCGCATGAATTCTATGAAGAAATCTTTTTAGATCGACAAGGAAAGAAGCGCGTCATGCGGAAACAAGAGAGAAATTTAATTGCTCAGGTAAAAGGCAATTTCTATGTTTTGGCTTCATTTTATGTTGTTATTTTTATTTTTTCTTCCTTGAAAAAACTTGAAACCATTTGTTATCTATTTTCTGTAATGTCTTCTGAAATTGAATGCAGCTGCCTTTTCCTTTAACTTTTTCCATTTGCTTTACTACAATCTCATTGATTTCCAAATTCTTATTGCCCACATATTTTTCTCCATTTAGGTTCATGAAATATAATTGATCAAATTTCCTTCATTTTTTTTTCTATAATCACTGCTTTCAGCAACCAATGAAAGCATATAAAGGCCTCTCTCTCTGCAAATGTTCAACCTGGTTGATAAATGCTTTTAAATGAGTTCAAGTTATTATCTGAATATTGTAACCTAACAAAGGATGAAATATTTTAAGATTTTTGCTACCCTGATGGCTTGTTTTTAATTATTAGGTTGGTGCAAAAATAATTTCATTTTCTAATATATGTTACTATGTGAGAAAACAAAATTATTTTTGCACCAACCTAATAGAAATTGAAAAAAAATTTTTATTTTTTTTTTTATGTTGATTTGAATCCTTTACAAGCACCTTCATTTTCATGGTTTAATAGTCTTATGCCACTTAAAATATTTTTTAGGTTACATATCTCTAATTCTTTGTTAGCTTTTTTTAATGTTAACTCTATTACACTTTAGTATTCCAATTTCTAAAAATCACAAATTGTAATGTTAAATTTTTAAATGCTATCATTAGGAATTGTCAGGAATTTCTTTTGTATAAGTTTTTTAATCATAGATTTTCTGTTGCAGGGTGAAGTTGATCTTCCATTTCCTCGGCTTCATGTTGACTTCCCTGTGGTGATTTGTGAGGCACCAGATGTGTGATATAAACCCCAATGTCATTTGCCATGAAAGCCACTCCACTACTGGAATCTATCATTGTCATTCCTCAATGTAGAGGGGGCAATTTTCATGTTATATGTGCCTCCTTCTACAAGATCTTCATGGGATTTGAATTTACTGAATGCCACACCTCGCATAATATATTGCAAAATAATGTTGAGGATCTTTCTGCAAGATTCCTTTTCCATTAATGCTGTTAAACAACTCTTATTGTTGTACTTATATATATATATATATATATATATATATATTTCCTTTCAAGAAGAAGGAATATCACCTTTTCTCCTTATGATTTATTTTTGCTCCTGTCTTTCTTTTATGAGATGAAAATGAAAATTCACCAGAATCATTGGAATTTATCATTTTATTTATATATTAAAAACAAAAAATATGCAATTATTTTGAAGAGAGAGTGGATTTCCAAAGAATTAGGATGAGCTGATCAACTTAAGAATTTGATGCTTTCTAGAAAATTCAAATTTTTACTTTTATTTTTTTTTAGTCTTTCACTTCAGGTGTCTTGGAATGTCTCTGAATAACAAACTTGGCACTTGAACAAAGTTTGTTGCCTAAACATAAAATGTTGGCACCCCTTTTCTTACAAAAATGTCAAGAACTTGATATTAATAGTTAGTAACCTTGTGAACAAGCATTTCTTAGGAAAAAGGATGCAGGATTTTACCCCTTATTTTGTCTTAACTTATGTAGTTAGGATAGAATTGAGAATGAGATATTAGTCAGCTGAATGTATTTTGTTTTGTTTTCCATTATTGCACTATTGTCTTTGTGCAGAGATATTTTCTCTGTATATTCATTTAAGCATTCATTTACTGATCATTTATTCACTAAACCCACTTCATTTAAGAGTATAGTTTTACAAAGTGCATAAACAGCCTTTGTCATTCACTTGCTCTCTTTACAGTTGAATACATGTCAAAGACATGACAGCCTGTGTTCTACTATGTGGCATTAGTATTTATTCTGCAAATTCTAGTTATGTTGGCCCATTGCTATAAAAGATCAGATGCTTGATTTTTTTTTTTTTTTTTTTTTTTTTGAAACAAACATCACTTCTGATTAGTCTTGGAAGATGCAAATTTCATTCAGTGTACAATTTTGTTTCTAGCATAATTATCAAACAAAAGATTTTAAGAATTAAGAAAATTAAATTTTGTTATCATTTTCTAGAAAAATCCTTTATGCTCAAATGAAATTTCACAATGAAACTTGAGCTGCAACCTGTAAATAATCATAGCCTTCATTCCTTTTATTGTTACTAAAATTAAAAAAATTCTTTCAAGGATTCCTCTGTGCTTTGAATTTTTTCCATACTAAGCCTTGTTTCTAAGCATAAGATGAGTTTTGAAATAGAAGACAAACGAAATATTATTTTCCTTCATTTACTCTCATTTTTATCAATGAGATGTTTAACTATAGAATTTGTAAAAGCAACAAAATTTTGTCTTGCTTTGCTTCAAGAAAAGCAACAAAATAAATGTCTCAAATTGAAAAGTAAATCTTCGTGTTTGGAACAAATGTGATAGGATGTGTGCGTTTTTTTTAATGTAATTAAATAAAAACCACAAATATGAAAAATTTATGGAATTGTGCATGTGATTTTGATTTTTTTAATTTATTTTACATAGTATAACCTCTTCTGTAAATGAAAGTTGCATTTGTATTTTGTTAAGCTGAAAGGCTGCATGCATTTTCTCTAGATACAAACTTACAGCCAGCTAGCAATTTGTGCTTTGCACAGTTTCTCTCATTACTTAATGCTTTTCTTTTGAATGTCATTCTCATTTGAACTTTTTTACTATTTTGTGCCATCATCATATAACACAACCTCTTTGTTTCATTTCTTCGCTTCTCACTTTCAATCCTGAGCCAAAGAATGATATTACTTGAATTTTCTTAAAAATTTAGTGTACAACTGTTTCTCACTTAATTAGCAAGTAAAAATGTTAAGAATTAAGAAAATTAAATTTTGTTATCATTTTCTAGAAGAAAATTGTCTTTATCTTCAAATTTAATTTTGTTATTGGAATTAAAAAAATAAAAAAAGCAACTCTAATTAAAACCAAACCAAAGACTCCACTCTCATCATTACAACTAATAGTCAGGTAGATTAAACCAACCTGATGCATTGCAGTGTCTTAATTTTATTTTTTTTTAATGCGCTTATGAAGGTTGATCAATAAGTTTACAACCTGACATGTAGTTGAATTTTGATCTGAAAGATTCATTGTATAATGTTTGATGTATGCAGTGAATATTCACTTCTGAATTGAGGGCATTGACAAAGGAAGTGGGTAATCTTGAAAAGTAATTGTTTAAAAATTAATATTCTTTTCATCATTACACCACAGGCTTTATTGATTCACTCTGTATATTTATTGAATATTTATCATCTTGATCTTGCAAAAAGCAACTCCAATCTGTTAAATTATTTTATCAGCATTATTTTTTTTTATTTAAAGTTCAATATTTAATTAATACTACTGCTGTTTTCCATTTGAATATCTCATTCAAATGGAAAACAGCAGTAGATACAAATGGATACACTCAATTTTCAATTAAGAAACATTGAAAATAATTTTGTTAATTTAAAAAGAAATTGTTTCAATTTCCATCCTTTTGCCCAAAATATTCAATTATCAAAACCTCTGATGTCAATTTTTCAAATGTTTTGAACTTATTGCACAGAAACAAAATTTTTAATCTGAAATTTGTGAACATAAACTCTAAAGATGATGAAAGACCTATATTTAAATATTAAGCACTTGGTGAGAATCAAACTCTTTACTAGCAATGAATAATCCAGCGAAACATTTTTCTTTTAAAATTGTTCAAGTTCAAGTTTAGAAGTTTTTTTAAGCATAAATATCTTTTTGAAAGCCATTTGGAAGATCCAGATGGAAAATGATTCTTACCTTTTCACTTCTCCTTCCCTTTCAGGAATTATTTAGTTGTCTAACTACATTGGTAGACATTTACTTGTTGGAAATAATTTTTTATGGTCTGTGAAAATTATGATAGCTGAAATATTAATTACTTTGAGATAGTTAAATATTCAGGATTGATTAGTGAATTTTACTAAGAAAATTCATACATACAAAGTATTTTTTTACTGGTCAATTGAAGATTTTAATAAATTTTTCTCTTCCTGG
This sequence comes from Acanthosepion lycidas, assembly GCA_963932145.1. NCBI lineage: Eukaryota > Metazoa > Mollusca > Cephalopoda > Sepiida > Sepiidae > Acanthosepion > Acanthosepion lycidas. The sequence continues at coordinate 66,923,986 of OZ010590.1, read as the reverse complement.
GTTTACATTTGTATTCCTGCCAATCACTTGAATTATAAAAATTTTAAGAAACCAGTTTTGCTTGACTTATTATTAGGTTGGTACAAAAATAATGTCGGTTTTTGACGTTAAAAATACGTCAAAAACCGACATTATTTTTGCACCAACCTATTATTATGATCCATTGCTTCACTATCCAACATTATATTTGAAAGAAAAGAAACAGGTTAGTGCTTATAATTAAAGTTTTCATTATCTCATTGAAAATCAAAACCTCCTTCCATCTCATATGATTCAACAGTATGAGAGGGGTGGGAATAGCTGCTTCATTTGCTTCCTCATTGCATGTTGACAAAATAATAATGATAACATTCTTACAAGTTTTTAATTAACTAGAGCCAAACTGAATCTAGAAACTGCTTTGTCTTAAAGAACGTTGCATTTGATATTCATAATGTTAGACACTAAAATAAGTAGTTATCTTTCCCTCTGGCTAATAGGTGAGCACAGCATTCTCAAGATAAGTTCTTGCTCATATGGAATATTGGTGCACTACAATCTATTTGTCCCTCTATCACACTAAACCCAACTTAATATCATATAGTTATTTAATTCTGTGAAGACTGACACAGAGCAACTATGTTTACTCAAGAAATGCTTGCTTGAAATGTTGAAATGTATTGAATGTTCAGTAAGATTCATTTGCTTTTCACCACACTGCAATTCTTAATTCAGTTTCTTCTGTAAAAGATTTCATTTTGTTTTTCTTGCCTTGAAGACCCACACAAACTGAAAAAAAATTATTTGATTACAACTTGTATTTTATTTGTTGCATTTAATTCTGCAATCATTAACTTATATTTAACAAGTTTTAAGGACACAAAAGATTCAAATAACATAAATTTGCTTGTACTGTCAAATCTTTTTTCATATTGTTTAGCCATTATCAAGTGACGTGTGTTATTGATGTAAATTAACTCCAGTCAAAATAAGTGTTTATTATCTCTGCAGAGTTGAATTGTTAAGAAAATCATTCTTATTGTCTCTTGATGAGTAGTGAATGCACTAGTGGGAATATGTGGTGGAATATTCTTGCAGCCCTCAACAGAATCTTTGTGCAATGTTTATTGGTAATATCCCAGGATACAATTCCCCCTACATAACCTTTCTGAAAATTTCCATTTAGCTAAAATATTGACTTACAACATCACAGGATATTGCTTCTTATTATTGTCTGCTAATCAAAAGATGTTAACAAGTTACAGGAAATCATTTCTTGCTTGTCTCTTGTATCTGGACTTGTTCAAAAGGAAACTTGTGTATATTCTTAATTATGATACTGATTTGATTATTTTTAATTCAAACAATTTTCGAATATTTTCTTTTCCCTGCCATGCTTGTCTTTGAATTTAACAAAGGGTTAAATATTTCCCAACTTTACAGTTGTCAATTTTTTTTCTTACATTTTGTTTTATTCCTCCTTTTTAATTCTTTAGTCACTGGTTTCAGTAATTTTTTTTTTAGTTGTTTTAAATTTAAATATTCTAATGCAATTGGGTCCTGCTGTTTTCTTTAATTTCATTTATTTATCACCTCTCTCATTTCTCAGAATGCTAACCAATCCCCCCCCCAAAAAAGGGAATTTATTTTATTAATTTTTCTATTCAAACTTGGATAGTGAAGGATATTTTCTTTTCTCAACATTTCTAAAGTATTTCTACACTTATTAAAAGACTTCATCTTCTGTGAAGCTGAAAACTGTTTTGTTTCATTTCGTATTACATTTGTTTCTAATAAAGACTTGATACCCTTTTCTGATCTGACTTTTTGTCTCATCTTTTTACTTTTGTTCTGTAATCATTATTTCTAGGTTTGAATTTAAATAATTTCTCTGTGATTACTTTTAACTCTTAATAAATACTACTTTCTAGTTTTTATGAATTTAATCGAAATATTTTTAATTAAACTCAATTACTACCATTCTCTTTGTGATTGTCTTCATTTTTTTCCCTTTAAATGTCAGCATTAAATTTTAATGTTGATTTTACAATTGTAAATTAAGAAATATTTCACTACACTATTTTGCAATGTTATATATCTTAATCTAAAAGTTTCTCTTAAAAGAGAGAATGTGAAAATTTACATTTTTAACTTGTATTTTTTATTTAATTCATTTATTTTATGCTTACATAAAATTTCTGGATCTTTCTAGCAGGCTGAAGACAAAAATTATTAATTTTTAAATTCTTTTGCCAAACCAAAAGTCAAATGTCAAACTTTTAGTTTAATATTTCATAAATAGAAGGCTAGATTTGAGTAGGAAGGTCATTACACTACTCTTCTAACTGGGGATGGTCAGCTGGCTTTGAAAATTTGGTATTTAAAATATTGACTTTTACTTGATCTAGAAAATATAGTCATCTTAACATCAACAAAGAACTGGTGGAAATTTATGCTGGAGATAGTGTTTCAATTTATATTGCCAGAAGTGATAGGAAGAATTTTAAATTTTAACTCCGAAAATATGAAGTTAGAGGTATTGGTTTATCACAAATATTAGATATTTTTGTTTTGTACTTTTATCCATATTTTTTAATGTTATGTGATAATCAAGAGAAGCACACCTATCTGCTTTCTGTTCTATGCTATAAATATTGAAAATGTGCTAGACTAAACAGATTCCACTTCCCTTCTTCAAAGGTTAACAATTGGTGAAGCATGTCAATGAAAAGAAAATGAAAGGCACATACATGAAAAGAAAATTTAACAAGAAAAAAAATTAAAATCTTTGAGATAACTTTACATGCAACTTGTTTCCAAAAAGGAACTGGATTACTTTAAATTAAGGATTTGTGAAGATCCTTTGAATATCTTATTAACTATAATTTTTATTTATTTTTCAAAACCTGGTGCCAAACCCTTTTTTCTGAATTGCTTCTACAATGAGGATTTGTTGCTATCAGCTGAAGTGGAATTAATTATGTTTATGCAAATAAAAATACAAAGAGAAATACAAATCTAATCATCAAAAGATAAACAAGAAAATAATACTCAAGGGCAGAATTTACAATCCAATCACATGATTGGATTATGTCAAGGTTGAGTATGGTGGTTAGAGCTTTTGCTGATACTGCCTAAGTAATTGTGACAAAATGGTTTTCACAAATATTTATTCTATATTCTCTTCTCCATCAATTATTATTATAAGTGATAGTTATTTTCTTTCACAATATATAATAATTCGAGTACATAGAAAATGGGTGCATGTTTTTTTTCAAAAGTTTTAACAAACATAAACCATCTCAAGCAGAATCTAAATTTTGTTCACCAGTTGTTTTCTTCTACTCTATCCCTACCTGTCTTAGTTATTTGTGTGTATATAATGTGTACAAACACAGTGTTCTCTTATTTTTGCAGGAACTATAACAGTAATCATGAGTACAACACTATTGGATATAGCAAATTCTCAGCTCAATGATTTTTTTTCCCAGCAGCACAGCTGTTAGAAAATATCCACATTGTTCAACTTTTATCATTGCTTATCATATGCACATAATTATTGCCACTGCTGTGTTTGTTCTCTGTAAACATTCAGCACCCACTGATGAATAGGTGCAATTTTTTCTGCATGAAGAAATTCAATGACATACCTCTGCTTCATGTACACTTTCCTGTCATTTGCCACTTTTTCCCAAAATGCTGCTATCTGTAATAAGGAAAAAAATTGGCACAAAGATTCAACTATGCTACCAACATTTGTTTTTCACATTGTTGACCAACTTAATAAAATAGAAAGCATTAGTTTCAGGCTAACCTGTATACATACATATATGTATAGTAGAAATTTGCTATATTTATGAGTGAATAGTGCTCATTGTCAGAGACAGAGCATTTATAGACAGTGTGGACATAGAAATCAATTCTGTATTCTTATGTTCACACTCAAAAACAGACATATATTTCAAAATAGATAAGTTGTTAAGAGTATTCATTATATATAAAACGTATTAGGTGTATTTTAGATATTTCCAGAATGTATTTGTAAATAAAACAAATTTTATATAAAGACAAAATGCAGTTAAAATGTGTTTCTAATAATAAACACTGACTTGCTGCCAAATGTCTGTTGTACATTGTTAACTTTTTCTCTTTTGTTTTCTTATTAAAGGATACAAAATACATTTCGCAATCTGTGTGTAATGCCTTTTTCCTCTGACCTGATAGTTTTTAATGTACACTAATATCAAATAAAATTGTCATTGACGAGATCTGAAGTCTGTCTTGAACAATCAGTTAAAATTTTCCTAATGTACAATAAATATTTATATTAAGAATATTACAGTTTTTTGAAAATGCAATTTCGTTCCTAGTTATAGCCTACTAGGAAGCATAAAGAGGCTAGCATTTGAAATGGAATCTTGGACATCCCAACATTTGATTCATTGAGCTTTCATTAATAATAAGCCATGGAATTTCCATGGATTCTTTATAAGAGCATATTTATAAAAAAAAAATTAAATGATGTGGTGTATCTGAGTTTCTTCATGAAAATATCAAGACAAGTTATAATTTTTCATGCTAAGGAAATTTATTTTATGAAAAATACTTTTGGAGTATTCTTATTTTCAACTTCAGTGACTAGTTATAACATCCTCATCTTTTTTGTTTTGATTAATAGTTTTCCTCAAACAAATGTTGCTTCCAAGAATCTTTACTTAGAAATATCTTTATGACCAACTACTCCCAAACTGAAAAAAAACAGCAGTGAAAAAGATGAAGATGCTAGTTTGAACAATTCATGGAATAATGACTAGACTTCACCCATATTTTTAGTTTTACAAGATAAAAGTGTAAATTCTATGAGCTGATGACAAGGAGAGAAACGCAAACTTTTGTTTTCTGTTTGAAAACCAGTGAAAAAATCGGTGAATTTTTTGCAATTTGACATTAATGTTTGAATTGACATCCCAGAACTTTGACAGATATCTTCATGTAATTTATATCTACCTCCCTCTCATTCTGATTATATTAATAAAAGAAAAAAAAACATTTGTCTTATCTGAATATCCTGTTGATAAGTGTTGCTCATTGGAACCAGATACATTCCTATCTACATATATATTACTTAATTTTATCTTAGAACTTTTCAGAATTCAAGTTATTTATCTCTAATCTTTCTGGGATTTAACACACACAAAATATTTTCATAAAATTCTATAAAAAGCTACAGAGTCAGACAAGTGCAACAATTTCTTTATTTCTATGAAACTGTAACTGTCAACCAAACTTAAATATTAATGTTCTGAAAAATAATATTCATGAAATACAATGTGACGGGGTGGAGGGAAGACAAAAGTTTTTAGCACTGAGAATCAAAATATAAGTTGTTATCACCCTTGTACTGTTGTTTTTGGAATTCGTTGCGCTATTTTATTTTTTTTTGTATATTTGTGCAGACCTATGTGAAGCAATTAAAGCCATGTTAGAAATTGAACCTGCTGAAGTAAAAAAAATAGCAAAATCAATGAATAATAGATCGGTGGCTGTTATTGAGAAAAGTCACTATATATCACTTTTTACAAGGTAATAAA